>CM034531.1:66479773-66672273 GCA_020002185.1 Paraescarpia echinospica | reverse complement strand
AATAACTACATATCAACGCGACACATGGCACTATCACAAATAATACCACTTATCATCACAAAATGCTTGATATTGCAAACCAAAGATTCAGAAACTTGCAAACATAAATTTTGGAAGTAAGATGTGACGTAAGAAATGTGTATGGTATGTGAACGAAGGCTCCTATATCATATAAACAACATAGACACGTTTATGTAGGACGAAGGTAGCGATATTTGTAGACGTTCTAGATGTTGTAATGATACAAAATGGCGAACATGATACTGAATCTCATTGTAGGGAAGACAAACTAATCTCCTCAGTTTCTGACATTGATCGATTTATCCGGATTTGGAAACATAAGACATTGTAACGTGAAGAAAACGTGACACGAATCAAGGCGTTACAACAACAATTTTATTTATATATACCTCCATAATGGGTCGATGATACACGTATCTACCGACGTCCTTTATTTGTGCAAATTTAGAAAATAAACTAGTCATTTACCTCAGAATGTATGGTACACATTTCAGTTATTGTCTCGCTGACTGGAATAAGATACGAATCATACATTACCTTACTATCAATGTGACTTCCACCACTTCACAAATCATTAACCACAGGAGTTGGATGATACATTGAATATGTATTTAATTCGAAATAAGACTACTGTTGGACGTAGTTAAACCCCACCCATCAGTATAAAAGCAGTGTGTCCTGTTACAGAGTGATATGCTACATATGCTATTGGATCTTCCTACACGCTCATAATTTCACCAAACGGAAATACACCGGGAATGTCGAGTCTCTTGCTACCGGCCACCGCGCAGAGGTGAAACTAGGAAAACTGATTTGGCAACGAAAACATCGATAAATGTACAATTTACGTGCGTCGTTTTCGTTATTTTCATCCTAACCCTACATATGTATTCCACGCCACGACAGCTGATGTTGTGTTTGCACCGTGAAAAATCGGGCAATTAGCTGTCTCTGCATCAAGTCTTGTAAGGAAGTAACACGAACTGCATCTTCTTAACCGTGACGAATTTATATATAATCAATAATTCATTTGATAAAGACATATGTCATAAAGTATATCTGGCAAAAATTAAATAAACTGGCGGAACACTTTGAAGACAAGCTAAACATGAACTACACTAGCTCTTGAAATAATGTCATACATTACAAAGGAATGTCGAAAACAATTATATGAAATACAAATGCGCGTTTTAACAATATTGATTGTCATATGATCGAAGTGGACGACGAGCGGAGTCACATGTAAGTGCACCACTATTAAATAAAGGTAGTTATCTTGTAATACACACCGTGTGACACTCCCTTATCACTTTGCATCGATGTTAACAAACACACACACACACACACACACACACACACACACACACACACACACACACACACACACACACACACACACACACACACACACACACACACACACACACACACACACACACACACACACACACACACACATACACACACACTCACACACACACACACACACATATATATCACATAGTTTTAACTTTCTCAACATAGTTGTATGTTGTTATCCATTAGAATATAACAGTGACAACACGCAAATTAGCACAAACTACTCCACACGTGCTCTCATAAATTAAAAGTAATGTGGGCGGTGCTGTCACCATCTGCAATACGTGCCTGCGATTTGTGCGACAAACACCGGTTTTATTGTTTCGACCAATAGCAGGGCACATAACTGAATATATATATATATTTGGTTTATGCCTTTAACGCGGCATACGGTGTCTTTCGCAAGCTGCTGAATCCACGGGAGAAAATATCGCCACATTTCAAGACTGGTAGGTGATATATTTATAGATAATATTGTAATAACGTTATGTTTTCATAAGCAAGTAGTACGAGTATGATGCTTCGATGCTCTAGTCGCTGCGCCACGGCACTCAGCTCAGCAGTTTAATGGAATAAACATATGTGCTATTTTGTGATTTCTACTTTGCTTATGCATAGTTTCTTTAACAGGCCGGTTAAATAACTCTTTGACATTGTATAATAGTTCATACTAGGCACTTAAATTTGATATTTATTCGAAACGTTCAATTTGGTTTACACTATACTATTACGTATCATCTTCGGTATCTTCCAATTCCCATCACTTGGTAATTGCTGTCTGATTCCTGTTGTTGCTTCTCTCCGGTCTCAGGAAATGCACCATACCGGCACCATCAATCAGCTTCTCGTCAGCCTCTTCGAAGTCGAATGACCAGTTTGCGGCTAGTATGCTTCCAAGTAGAACAGTATATCGGACTTTTGGCCACTCCGCAAAATGCCATGTTTTATAAGGACGGAGGGTCATCAACATTCTCGGCTTCAAAAAGGCGGTCGGAATTGCCTTTCGATACATGCAGCGCGATGTAGATAGGGTCTTCTGTGGTGCTGTCGACATGGTTGCTTTAGGATTTTTGTGTCTATAGCTGAGAAAGGGAATTTGTTAGTTTTGATTAGCGCTTGACTGCTTGAGACTGATGGCGCTCCTTCACAAAAGCTGAGTGCTGTTTCTTTCCGTCTTCGTGGGAGCACAAGGTATTTTGGGCGACCTCCAATGACATTACCTCTTTGGTGCCGGGAACGATGACCCCGTCGTTGTCATTATCTGCAAACCTCTTCTGGTCCTTTGGATTCTGATCATAATAATTTGGAATAGAGCCCTTGCTTGAAGACATGTCAGCCTCAAACTCCGCGATGACCCGAGCAACTTCCGGTCCTGTAAAGCGCAGTCATCATTCAGATTAAAGGTCCCACCACGTACATTCAGTTCTTTATTTTCATGCTCGTGGTTTTGGTCAAATCCGATCACGGAGAATTGCGTTTTGCGTCTTGGCAATTATTATGAAGAAGCCATCAGCAAACTGCTTGTAGAGATATGGGTATTTCCTATTGTTTGCCGACATGTAGCTACCGCTTTACATGAGAGGTTATGTGAACGGGGTTCCATGTGTTCTCCCAGAAAACAAGCGACTGACTCTTTCTGAGAATACTTCTTAAGTTTACTTTAGTGAACGTCGACTGGGTGCCAGCATTGCTAGCCGTTATAAGGGTGAGCATGAGGATGACGATGAGGAGGAAGAGAAGGTTACGGATGCCATTGTCTTTATCCTCATCCTCGTAATACTTATAACCGTCATCGTCATGATCTTCGTCATCCTCATCATAATAATCATCGTAGTCGTCGTATTCTCATCATAGTAATAATAACCATCATCTTCATCACCAAGATTACGCCTTCGCTGTCTTAATCGTCTTCCTAATTATCATCATAATAATGTATCATCCTCATTATCACCGTCTTCATCATCATTACAAACGTAATCGTCATAATTAACAATAGCAACAATACCATAATAAAAATAATCATCATCGTACCCATCGTCATAACCACATCACCACCAACACCCATTCTTTTTACGAAATGGCCGCTTAATTTAGTTAACTTTTTTCTCGTGAAGATCACATGATGTTATTAGATGACCCCGCAATGTGTTGATAAGATCAACTAGTTCATTACTAAATTACCTCATAGCCACTCCTTTTAAAATTATTATTTACATTATGTTTGATATAATCCCTTACACTTAGTCATATTTTAAAACATTTGGGTTCCAGTAATCGGTTAGATGAACCTCTTAGTTGATTGAGATCAACCCTTAACTTCATGTTTTGGGATTACCCCTTAATTGTATCAGCTGATCCTTATTTTACTATTTTGAGATTACCCTTTAGGGTATAGTAGAGTAATAGTATCATTCATTAACATTGCATTTTGAGATTTCCCCTAAGTTCTTTGATATGTTCCCTTAGTTGGCTAGAATGGCCAGCCGTTATAAGGGTAACACGAAGATGACGATGAGGAGGTGAATAAGGTTAATGATGACATTGTCGTCGTCCTGATCATCGTAATATTTATAACCGTCATCATAATTTTCGTCGTCACCTTATTCATAACCATCATCGTCATTTCATTGTCTTCATCTTCCTCTGCTTATCATCATAAACATTTATGATCCTTATTATCACCGTCTTAATAATCAGTACTAACATCATCTTCATCATCAACAATATCATCAGAAGAATCATCATGATCACTAAGTTGACCCCTTAAATGTCTTCATCATCCTAGTCATTTATCATTCACATCATCACCGTCTTCATCGTCACTACTAACATCATCATCATAATCTCCATCATCGTCGTCATAATCATCTTCATCATTGATATTAAATTACTGGTTGTTATTACATTACTGGTCGTTATTACATCACTGGTCGTTATTACATTACTGGTCGTTATTACATTACTGGTCGATTATTACATCACTGTTCGTTATTATATTACTGGTCGATTATTACATTACTGGTCGTTATTATATAACTGGTTGATTATTACATTACTGGTTGGTTATTACATCACTGGTTGTAACAGGCGTCGTGGAGCGCTGGCACTTCTTTCGCATTTGCATGACGTTATGTGGATGTTCATCAGTGCAAGCGAAGAGAGAAGTTCTTGGCCCATACTGGCACGCATGAAGGTTTTCAGACGTCGTAGAGCGCGGTCACTTATTTCGCATTCGCATGACGTTACGGGGATTGTACAGGTCAATTGCAATATCACATAGATGTTGGGGAATGATTCTCTCTGGCATTCCTTGATTGCCTTTACACAGCTGCCTGGGCAGTCTTTTGGCTCCTTGCCGCGATAGCGCTGCTCCCGTCGATGCACCTCTTCTGGTAGCACGACCGGAGATGGCAGATCACCTTTGTACATGGTTATTGCTTCTGCAAGTTCACGCCTCTGCTTGCACAATACTGCTGGGGCCAAGCCTAGGGGTGAAGTAATTCTCTGGGATAATGCTGAAATCCCCCCTCCTAAAAGTGGTCGTATATGCAGCTAAAAATAACTTCTGATTGCTGTGTAGCTGGTTTAGCGGGAAAACGGAGGTGGCTATGAGGGTTCCAACCGGAGGGGTTCGTTTTCGGACGTGGTTCATAAAAGTGGGATTAATCCGAAGCCCCCAAAACATGTATCATATTTACAAGTATTAATTATGTGCAAATTTCACCGAACAGCTAAAAGTAATTATTGATTGCTATGCAGCCAGTTCAGCGGGAGAACGTGTGTGGGTATGCGGGTTCGAACAGGGGGTTCGTTTTTGCATGAGATTAGTCCGAACCTATGTCATGTCCTATGTTGTCGTGTTTCCTCTTATGATACGAATACATTCATTTTATTTATATTTTTGTACACGCAAGTGGACATGAATTAAGCCTGACGGAAAAAAATAAATAAACAATTTATTTATTTCAATATTTTAATAGCATGTATGTAGGTCACCATGGTGAAAACAAGTTATTGTAACAATGGATTGTCACATTAACGTGTGAGTTACTCGGAATAAACATGGGTTAGCTACATCTATATTAATGCTAACATCTACTTTTGTCTTACTTTCCATAGTCTAGATTGCATGTAACATACACAGTACATAGTCTCCTGTGTTATGGGTTTTAATGTTCATTTTTTGAAGAAATCATCAAATTTGGCACAGATGACCTTTGATTGGTAAAACAAATCAAATCCTGATATAGGACACACATTTTGGAATTCGGTAACACCCACTAATTAGCAGAAATCCAACATGGCCCCCGCCGACATAGGGTAAAACCCGATATGGTCATGTATCTGCTAATAATATACATATTCGCATGTCTTTGGTATGTATTATGATAGTGTTTCGTATGTCCTATCGATCGAAGATGTTTTCGTAATCATCCAATGTCAAGGTCACGTGTTTTTTGCCTAAAATAGGTATAATTTGCCAATAAAACTGACCTTGCAGCTGTTTATCTTGTATTTCATGTATTCCAAGCTACACATGTATATCAGATCATGCTACACTAAAATACATGCTTCCTGTTGTGTCCGTGATATCAAGGTCAAGTTCAAAAGATCAAGGTGATGACATCTAAGTGCTACACGATGCGTATATTGTTTAAAAAATGTCAAACCGATCATGTCGGAATCATGATTGTCGCGTCTATCAACAGCAGCATTCAATGGAGCACATTTTAGATCAACCATAAGTTTATTAAAGGTAATGCGACCCGAAATTACGAAAACAGTTTAAGGAACTATTCTTTTTAACACAGGAAGCCCACTATTGAAATGGAGGTGGGCAAAGTCAATCTTCATATAAATAGTATAATTACATCAGGAGTAACGCCTACGACGGCGACTATATTTAATCTTAGTAGGAGTCTCACGTCCTTTATTATGAAATAATAATTTATTGTTATACCATACATTATATATATATAACCTTTTTGTTTTAACGTCGACACAATTACAATATATCGTATGCTTTTGAAACAACTCTGTGGAGCTACATTGGGTACGATATAACTCAATTAAGTACAATAGTACGGTGTTAGTTGGGAGTTGGTGTTGGGGGAGGACTGGGGCAAGCACAACAGTTTCCTACACTTCTGCCTCTGTCTGTGCAAACGTGTAGTAGGAGCACCTCTCTGTACAGCTTGTAGTGCATTCGCAACCGAACAGTTCGTCCAGGATTTTCGCTGCTCGAGGGAGGGGAGTCCAGAAAGGCACCCAACCAAATTCAGACTTAACCCACTCCCAGAAGCATGGGCTCGGCAATAAGAGATTATTCTCACATGTATCCAGCTAGATAGGTCGCTCTCTTGACACGCTCTATCAGGACGGCCTTGGTTGGTGGTAAGTACTCGAACGTGCAAGATGACTGAGAGAATGTATGCTGGCGTGCTTGGTTCACTTCTAACAAAGAGGAGGGCACAGGGTATAGCGAGATGACGTGCGAGAGGCCTTTCCATCAGGTGGCATAACGCGTTTGTGAGATCTGGCATTTCGCTCCACTTTCCATAAGCTGATTTCTTACTCGTGCCGGAAAAAGAAAAACAGTTGTCGGACCTTGTCAGGGCATGGAATGCGGGGAGAGACGGTTTCCCTTGATGTGAGACGTGGTGTTCCCTTCGTAGAAGACGGCGTGGGCGATCAGTCCTGATATATACTGGAACAGTTCCACCTTACTGGATTCGATGGACAGACAACTGTTCCATTTCTTCGGCATCTTTCCATTCCCATAACTGGGTAATCGCTGTCGGATTCCTGCTCCTCTATACTCTCTGTTCGTCACGTTCAGGCTGTCTGATAGATACCGGTCCCAGATGACATCAACACGTTTCTGTAGCGAGGTGCATCTCAGTGAAGCGAATCACCTTTTTCTCAGCTTAATCGCGGAATATGTTATGTTTGTTTCCGGTCTCAGGAAGAGCACCATACCGGCACCATCCATAAGATTCTCGTCAGCCTCATCGATGTCGGATGGCAATATCCTTCCAAGCATGGCAGCAGATCGGACTTTTGGACATTTCGCAAACTGCCGTGTTTTATATTTCTCGACTCCAAACAGGTGATCCGTATTGCCTTCCCTGACGCGCGATATGCAGCTGTCCTATTAGGTGCAGGTCTTCTTTGGTGCTATCGACATGCTTGCTTTTTTTGTTGATTGCTGAGAAGGGAGATTTTGTTCCTCTTGATTGGCTCATGGAAGGTGACTGCTTGAGTGTGCATGTGCTCCTCTTCACCAAAGTTGAATGCCGTTTATTTCCCTCTACATGGGCGCACATGATACTTTGGCAGATCGCCACTGACATTACCTCTTTGGTGTAGGAATCATGACCTCGTCGCTGTCTTCATTAAAGGGTGTTCCCTGTCTCTTGGAATGATGCAGTGATTGCCATGGTCTCTGCTGCAAACTTCTTCTGAACGCTTGGACTCTGATCATGATACATGGGAACAGGACCGTTGTTTGAAGGCATGCCAACTTGAAACTCCGCGATGCCCCGAGTAACCGCCGGCCCTGCCACAGACCACGATGTGAAGACGCTCTCGTCATTCAGATTGACATGAACTCTCAACTAACGCCATACTACTGTACATAATTGGATGATTTCGTATGTAAAGCTGCTCAACGCCTGATATGACTGTTCCATCTATTCAATGAGCTTCATGTGTCAAGGATAGTTCCTGGTATGTTTCCGTCATTTCGGGTCGCACTATATTTAATAAAATAGTGGTTAATTTCAAAATGTGCGCCATTGAATGCTGATGTTGATAGACGCAACATTCATGATTCTGACATGATCGGTTTGAAATGTATTAACAATATACGGATCGCGCGGCACTCAGAGGTCATCTCCTTGACCTTCTTGACTAGACGTTAGCATCATGGAGATAGAAGGATATATTTATTTAGTATAACATGATCTGATCTAGGATGCATCTAACACAATTAAGATAAGTAGCTCCAATGTCAGTTTTATTGGCAAAATAAAGCTACAGTAGATTTAACAAGATTTAACAAGATTGCCACCGATAGAATTAACTCTAGATGGCAGGTGGGCAAGGAAACCCTTTGGCTTAACAAGCAAGAGTCCAACTCTTTTATCTACGTGTATCCCGCCCTTCTGAGGTATATGTCGATTTTATTTTTAAACATATTCACGCTACTAGCACCCACACAATCTGTTCCATTCATTTACAATCCTTTGTGAAAATTAGAACTTTCTTATATATAATCTACACTGCTCCTTTGCTAATGTAACTTCATGTCCTCTAGTCCTTCTATCTTTCTTAACAGAGAAAACAATATTTCTATCAATATTTTTGAAATTAGGCGACACACTCATGACCTTCACATTGTATGATGACAGAAACCTCTTAAATCGATCGGACATACCCAAAACTATCATAATTCATACAAAACTCGTTTGAATCGGCCTATTATCAGCTAATATATAATAATATTGGGTTTTATCCTATATCGGCGGAATCCGTTTTGGATTGATGCTAATTAGGGGGTGTTAACGAATAACAAAATGTGTGTCCTATATCATGATTTGAATTGCACCTATCATAGGTTATGTGTGCCAAATTTGGTGATTTCTTCCAAAAGTGAACATCATGTCTGAAAACTGACCCTAAGACACCAGACTAACATTGTGACGGTATACAATATTTTTGAGTAACAATAATAATAATAATGACAAAGTTCAGGAACGTGAGGTCAGAGGCGCAACATACAAGAATCGTTGGGAAAAATCGTTAGCATGGACAAGCAAGAGTCGTCATTAAAGCAAGGGACCGCCGAAGGTTTGGGTGGGAATGCAATTTCAAATAAATAAGTCTTCAGTTTTTTACTATATGTAGCTATACTCTCAGAAGATTTTAAAGTGACAGGAAGTTGATTCCTGATTATGGGTGCAGCTACAGAAGAAGCACGTTTGCCAATATTATGTTTGGTTTTCGGAACATTAATAGGATCTAATGTACTTATATAATAAGTCGTTGTGAAACAGATGATCTTAAGTTCCTGTGGATATCGCAAAAAAACGAAGGAGACTAAACGAATAGGATGTGTGCTGCGTAGAAAGGGTACGATATGTGATAGTGGCTAACTTGAATTATTGTATTCGATATGCAATTGGAAGCCAATGTAACTGTTTAACTAGGGGCAGAGATGGTGAGAAGCGAGGTGCATTTTAGTACCATTCAGATACCACACATCACGGCCATCAAACAAATACCGAGATGAACTGTCGCGTCCGGTAAACACTGTTTGTAGACGTTTCTTCCACAGCAGGTCACAAACACAGTCTTGTGATCTCGAAGGTAATTCTAATCGAGAATGCGGGTAGGTTACTGTTTTCCTCTTAACGGCTTGAATTTCGAGGGCCAACCCTTCAGGGATTAATCTACGACTCTTAGAATAGGAAGCAAGACCCACATATTTTTCAAAATACCTCGTGTATGTCAAGATTTTCACGTTTTATGAGGTAAATTATTTGTTCGGAACGTAAAATATAATGTGCGCGTAATATGTAAGGAACCACTCGCTCGTGGCAAATACATCGAGAAAACGGACCCAGACTCGTGGACTTGGCAACGTGATGTAGACGCTGACACAATTATGCTTATGTCTACACTCATGTTAGCACATAGCAATACGACTAATACTTGACAATTCTACACCATCATCACTAAGGCCTATCGATGGACGTGAACTTCACATGCTCTCCGACCTTCGTCAGTTTGAACAAACAATGAATATCTGCGTTATGGTGTTTATGTAACGATGTTGGGGGTTTTCTAACATTTTTTAAGTATTACTATAACGACTGTCATCTACCAAGGCGTCGCGTCAGGTGACGACATGTTTGCTTGTAGTAGTAGTAGCAATAGTAGTAGAAGTAGTAGTAGTAGTAGAGTTAGTAGTAGTAGTAGTAGTACTAGTAGTAGAAGTAGTAGTAGTAGTATTTTTATTATTATAAAGCATTTATACAGCGCCGTGTGTCCGGATAACAAATCTGCTCAAAGGCACTGACAATCGTAGTAATAGTAGTAGTAGTAGTAGCAGTAGTAGTTGTAGCAGTAGTAGTAGTAGCAGCAGTAGTATTAAAAGTAATAATAGTAGTAGTAGTAGAAGTAGTAGTAGTAGTAGTAGTAATAATAATAGTAGTAGTAGTAATAATAGTAGTAGTAGAAGTAGTAGTAGTAGTAGTAATAGTAGTAGTAGTAATTGAAGTACTAGAAGTAGTAGTAGTAGTAGTAGTAGTAGTAGTAGTAGTAGTAGTTGTAGCAGTAGTAGTAGTAGTAATAGTAATAGTAGTAGAAGTAGTAGTAGTGGTATTAGTAGTAGTAGTAATAGTAGTAGTAGAAGTAGTAGTAGTAGTAGTAGTAACAGTAGTAGTAGTAGTAATAGTAGTAGTAGAAGTAGTAATAGTAGTTATAGTAGTAATAGTAGTAGTAGAAGTAGTAGTAGTAATAATAGTAGTAGTAGTAGTAGTAGTAGTAGTAGTAGACGTAGTAGTAGTAGTAACAGTAGTAGTAGAAATAGTAGTAGTAGAAGTAGTAGTAGTAGTAGTAGTAGTAGTAGTAGTAGTAGTAGTAGTAGTAGTAGTAGTAGTAGTAGTAATAGTAGTAGTAGAAGTAGTAGTAGTAGTAGTAGTAATAGTAGTAGTAGTAGTAGTAGTAGTAGTAGTAGTAGTAGTAGTAGTAGTAGTAGTAATGTAAACAACAGTAATAATTATTATTATAATAACAAAAATAATAGGGCCTAATATAATAAGTATATTGCGATCTATAATGCTATATGGCGGTAACTGCCAAACGATTATTACGAACTTATTAAATATTGCCGCCGAACTCACCGTTATTAGTGCGGTTAGCCAGGATTACGACATTCAATAATTTAATTTGGGAAATATGTTGCTACACGCTGTCCAGCTGTATGGATTATTATTACTGACCCACGCCTGACCCGTCTCGCGGCTGTTTATCGTCTAGTAGTAGATTTTGTATATCAGACAACTGCGGATCTTCCACGTCAGGTAAGCGGGTTGGTTTTGTGAAAGAGGTTGATAACATAATTGTATAGTTCAACTGCGTCACATAATTAGTTGATTTGTGTTAACGTGTGTGACATATATAAGAAACGTTATGCCAAGACACAATACTGGTGCAACATATTGTCAGCAAACCATGCTAAGTTGCTTCGGCAATAATATTGATGTTGTGCCAACGATTCGAATAACGCTGGCATATCCGCCTTGCAAACAGAGTTTAAAATTGGACGTCAGTTTTGATCTCTAAGCCAGTCGTTCTCTGTTGTGATTGAACTTACTGGTGATAGTCTTCCGTATATTGATTATACTTGTTATCATCTACGATGCTTGAATAAAACAGAGGAATTGCGGAACGGCTGCTATCATTTTGCTGATGAGAAGTAAACATGTTTTACATAGTTCAACAAACCGTCATTATTATGTGGAAGGATACTACTCGGAAATAAAACAAGAGTCCGAACGAAGACGTCTAAATGTTTCAGTGTGTGTTTTATGAACACACGTCCGTAGCTAAAATGCAAGGTAATCGACTTGATAACTGATTGCTAGTGTGGTAAGGTTATATTTTTGACAAAATAACGACATTGAAAAGAACGGAAATTTTGCAGAGAACTGTTGTAAAAACCGAGGACTTGACATGTTATACGTACATACGACAATAAGTTACACATTTCAGAACAAGAAGAACTACTGACATGTGTTGTAGGTATATTTGAGAAGCATGGCGAATACAACAAACGGCGACATTGGTTATGATGATAAACTCTACATAGAAGATGGTGTATATGGCGACAAAACGCATACGCATGGGAAGTGTGTTGCGTACGCTTGGCCAATAATCCGGAATTTAATGAGTAAGCGCACGCTCTCTTTCATGTGGGTATATTGCATTTGTGTACAATCAAACTTTACGGTAACCTCAATAATACAACCATCTCGCTATTGCGGTCACCTGAGGACAGATCCAACTTATTTCCATAACAGCAAGGTATAATAATAATAAAAATAAGGTAACTTCTCTTGCGCCTAAATCCTCGGAAACCAAACACAGAGGTGCGTCAATACAAAAGGGTTAGTCAGTCTCAGAATCGACAAGCCGTATTAAAGTCGTCAACAGAGGGATCGATACGCCAGAGAGCTATGGTATAATTAGTCCCGCTAATAAAGTCACCTCTCTATTCAGGTCGCTTTCTCTCAGTCCCGATGGTGACCTTAATCATGATTTACCACTGTGTAGTGTATTTGTGAGAAATATGGTACTTAAACTAGCTTTATACATATGTTTTATATTGTTACTGTTTGTTTATAATACTTTAAATACAAATGGCCAATCAAATTAATTTGGCATTAATGCACTGTCAAATATTCCTCGAACAGGTGCCATTCAATTCACACCTGGAAGAGGTCCGTTTGTCATATGTGACTATGGGACAGCCGACGGTGTCAACTCAATTAGCCTGATGACAAATTGCGTAGGTGAGTAACACCGACGTTAGGCTGTTCACTGTCAAATTGTGCGTATTAAACTTGAAGTAACGTATTTTCCGAGTTCATGATTATTTAAGCATTTACAGGTCAGTGTATTACTCTTAGTAATAACATATTTTTTTTATATTCTCAAGCAAATGTGATGCAGTTATTTTGTAATTGACAGTACATCACATTATGCGTCATACTAATCATAATGTAAGTCAATCGAATATGGTTTGGATGTGGCTCACTGTGTGTTCTATGTGGCACAGACTGGGTCCAGAAGACATATGGAGACGACCAGCAAGTTCACATCATCTACGAAGATCGGCCGACCAACGACTTCAACTATTTGTTTCGTTTAGTCGAAGGTGGGTAACGTTAGCAACACGTTTTATATTTAATGAAGTATTGCATGTACGGGATAATATAACTGTATTCAACATATACATGTTGTACTAACGGTACATATTGGACGACCACACCCGCGTTTAATAAAATATATATTAAACGCGACACCATGACACAGCCACTGTTTGAAACAACAAATTGAAAGAGCGGACACACGACCGGAGCACGCGGTGTACGCCGACAGATAAGTAAGCTGCAACGGAAGCTGATGCCGCGATGGCATGGCTGGGTCGTCACAGTCGTGACGCACGATGCCGGACTCAGCGCGCCAGCTTTGTCAAATTAGTGGTCATCCATAAATTTAGGTATGAAATTACATTTCGTACTGATCTTTACGTGAGATGGCAGCACTACTTATATGAGCCACCCTTTGTGGGTTAGGTGGACTTTAACCAAGTCAGGGTCCGATATGTAGATTACCCATACAGCCGCAGCTGTTGCATGACAACTGCATAATAATACAAGGGAAACTCCCAGCCAATCAGCGTAGCGCAGAAAGACCGCGTAACTTGTGCGCGGGGCAATTGCAGCACACAAGGATCTAGGTTCTCAAGTGAGCGGACGTATCTAAACAAGTTTTCCGTTTCAGGTATTCGAGTTCCCGATAACGAAATTGAATTCCGCCTCCCTCCCCACCTACCGTATTTAGGATGTTCGGAATAAAACTTGTATCGTTATAGGGGCGGAATGGCCCCACCTCTCTGGATGTTATCTAAAACCTTATTAGCTACAATATTTATATAATCATTGTACCACGTGATTTGTGGATCATTGTTTAATTTCCATATGTTATTGTTCATACCCATAATGTGGGCCTCTTGTCGTGTGATGTTTAGGTAAACGACGCAATGTATGAGGAACTCCATTGGCCCACATTTGTTATAAAAATTGCATGTTTTCACGTTTCAAATGTCAGAAATAAATCCTGGCCATTTTCATTCTATCTGGTGTTGTGTTGGTGCCTTGCGTAAAGTACGTTACGCAACGTGTGAACGATTTTCAGACGCCCGTAACGCTTCCTAAGGCTTGGTTCACTATATGTAGGCGGGTACTCGCGCCGGATTGTCAGTAAACGGCACCAAGGTTAGAATTCACTTACCTGGGTTTCAAAACTTCGAAGCATTGTTTTTACCCCCCACAATTTGCCTGTGATTTCGGAAGAGACATTAGAAGAAACACTAATTACTGATAATGTATGTCTCTTCCGAAATCACAGGAAAATCACAGGAATTAAAAAAAACGAGTTAATTCACAAAGATAAGGATGTCGATCTACATTGCCCATGATGGCTTCGAATTAGCTACAGCAAAAATGCTTGCTCTTATGTTGACACTTTGCAGTATCGTATTCTTTCAACTGGCTAGTTATAACGGGCTTACGGCTATGCATTATATAGTCAACGATAATATTTTATTGCTCGTTCTATATCTGTATTGTAGGGTAATTATTATACACATTTATACATTATTATAGTTACTTCTTAATTATCATTAGTTTATTATGTGTATATTTATAGAAACTGTGACAGTTATAAATTATTTATTTGTTTAATGTTTGCTGTTGTCATACCATGCGTGCCTATGCAATGATCGGCTGCGTCATTACGGATAAATGCTACATGTTATATGTGTTCGCGCCATTGTTACATAACGTGCTGTTTTCTACCTAGGTGTAACCCCCGGATCGTGGTCTTACATTAAAGATCACAAGAATGTATTTGTGACCTGCTGTGGAAGAAACTTCTACAAACAGTGTCTGCCGGACGCGACAGTTCATCTCGGGTTCTCCTCCTTAGCCTTGATGTGGCTCTCTACATGGTGAGTAGGCCATCATTACTAATTCAATTACTTTCACCTGACGTCCCAATGTTCCTGACATATCAGCTCAAATACATACCATTGTGCAGGCATGCATGCACGCACACAAATACTTAATATACGAACAAACACATACATGCTCTCACGCTGTCGCAGCAGGTGCACGCACAGGCACACACGTGAACGTACACGTACGCACTCACGCACACACGCATACGCACACGCACACACGCATGCACACGCACACACGCACACACGCACACACGCACACACGCACACACGCACACACGCACACACGCACACACGCACACACGCACACACGCACACACATACACTCACACACACAACGTTCCATAAATCTTTTATAATTCTATGTGGCGCCTCTGATGGACACTATAATACTACAATTGTCGACACGATGTTGTACTTGAGAAACTGTTTACTGAACAAATGCATGTCCGTCGCAACGCTAGCCCCGTTCTACAGTTCTTAAAAAATATTACACAATAATATTCGTACAGAGCGTACCAACTATCATACCCCTGCCTCCCTTCAAATTAGTACTTTAAGATGACGATTACTGTCCAGATTTGAAATCGTACATAGATATGTTATCACTCGGGGCACGGACAGCATACATAATAACAACAACCGCAATTATCACGTTTAAGTGGAACGCAGTGGCGATGTGGATACAGCTTCGGACTCTCGACCGAGAGAACCCGATTTTTGAATCATGTACTGCGGTGTCGAACCTTGAACAAGTTCATTCGCTCTATGTTGCTCCCGTTCACTCAGTCGTATGAATGAGTAACTGCCTATAGACAGTGGTGGATATTTGCGTATGAATAGTCTTCGCGCATTAATTGCAGCGTGGCTGGATGCTTCCCAGAAAAGTTGAGATAGTATTCGATTGAATAGGTCTGCCATATAGTAAAGTGTGAAGCGCTTTGTGAAGTCCAGACGACTGGATACTGCGCTATATAAGAACTTAACCTTACTTTAACACATTTCCTTACACTCTCTATAGATATACGCAATTCGCATGGGACAGAAATATAAATGTCCACAATTCTGACCGACCCCTAACGTAACGTTACAATTTTTTTCATTCAAAACAATGTGTACCAAACTGCATGTTACGCTGATCACCCAATATTTACTACCATAAAGTTATTACGAATTACTGCATTATACATTGGGCGGCTGGCTTTATTGATTGTTTGTGTTAAAGGAAATAAAAACAAGGCATTAGCTAAAATCCGTTTTCCAAGTGTACAGAAAGTTTAATATTGCATGTAACATTCGAGAACATTAAAAAAATACAGACAAATACATTTGTAGCATAAATTCGATTTTAAACCCGTCTGTGTAGCGATTCCCGCGGAAAATAAACATTTAATGAGCTAGGCGATCACGTGGTATTTTAACGTCACACATGGCTCACACTCGCAGCAGGCCGACTCTTTCTATGCATTCAGAGCATGTTTACGTGGATAATGTTGGGGTCGAAACGAGCGTCAGAATGAGTTGTTATGCAATAATCCGATATAATACAAACACTAGTCATCATAGAGGAATAAGCAGTTATCTTACGGTTCCACATGAATTCAATTTTATTCAAAACAATGAATGCGAATGAGCCTACAAGTCGACTAGGTTTCGCCGAGATTGGCCCTAGGCTCGTTTTCAGAATAATTATATCGAATGCAACCAACGGGAGATAATGTACACCAATATACATACATAGCAAACATATATCGTATCCAGCTACAGAAAGTAACGTGTAAAATCTCATAATATCACTAGAATATCGATGTATCAAGGAGGAGTTGTACAATTTATCATAACAACTAAAATAAGTCAGTGAATTTCCGTTGGCCTTGATAACTCAGTTGGTAAACGCGTTGGTTCCTTTGCGTCTGTTTTACAATCGGGCGACGCCGGTTCAATCCTAACAGCATGCAAACTATTGATTTTCTTTACACTTTTGTTGTTGATGTTTTCACGAAGTAATATAAACCAAATCATTTAGTATACTATGATGCACTGTTTGTAAATATTTTTTATATTTTTGTAGTAATTATTTATTCGCCACAAAAATGAAAATATGGTCATTATATACAACGATGTTTCTAAATTGTATTTATCCAGACAGATCACAATCTGTTTTCACATATATAATTACAATATATTACTGTACAATATATATACAATTAATAAATTAGATATCCATTACATTATATTTGTTTGGATAAATAAAATTGTATTTATCCAGACAGATCACAATCTGTTTTCACATATATAATTACAATATATTACTGTACAATATATATACAATTAATAAATTAGATATCCATTACATTATATTTGTTTGAATAAATAAAATTTAGAAACATCGTTATATAATGACCATATTTTCATTTTTGTGGCGAATAAATAATTACTACAAAAATATAAAAAATATTTACAAACAGTGCATCATAGTATACTAAATGATTTGGTTTATATTACTTCGTGAAAATATCAACAACAAAATTGTAAAGAAAATCAATAGTTTGCATGCTGTCAGGATTGAACCGGCGTTGCCCGATTGTAAAATGAATGACACGTAACCAACGCGCCTACCCACTGAGCTAGCGGAACCAGCGGAAATTCTCTAAGTGATTTAAGTTGTTATGGTAAATTGTACAACTCCTTCATATATCGATATTCTAGTGATATTATGAGATTATACAGGTTACTTTATGTAGCTGGATACAATATATGTTTGCTATGTATGTTTATTAGTGTAGATTATCTCCCGTTGGTTGCATTCGATATAATTATTCTGAAAACGAGCCCAAGCTCGGCGAAACCTAGTCGACTTGTAGGCACATTGGCATTCATTGTTTTGAATAAAATTCGATTCATGTGGAACGGTAAGATAACTGCTTGTTCGTCTATGATGACTAGTGTTTGTATTTCATCGGAATATTGCACAATAACTCATTCTGACGCTCGTTTCGACCCAAAAGCTATACATGTAAACATGCTCTGAATGCATGGAAAGGGTCGGCCTGATGCGAGTTTGAGTCATAAGTGACGTCACATCTCGGCATCCCGAAAAGCGCGCCAAAAATATGCATATTCGAAAATGTCCGGATGTACAGCATAAAATGTGGAATTTCGAATTCATTGAATTTTTTTGATTTTTTTGGCTTGGTGGACGTAGAAATAGATAGCAGGATGTAATATAACATGAATTCAAGCAATATATGTTTTTATTCCCTTTAAGACCTATGTTTTATTCAATCGGTCAAGTCTTATCTAGCACAATCTGGTAATCATTTTATATGAAAACATACATTCCTATAAAGAGGCAACATGTTTTCTAGGCCACTTGTGACGACAGCGGAAGTGTTCAGCGCGCACTTCGCGGAAGGATCTAACGAACAGCACCTATTTATGGCGCAATCCGCTAGAGACTGGGAAACGTTCTTGCTCCACAGAGCAAAGGAACTTGTACCCGGTATGGTTGTAGCTTTTATCGTATTTTAATATATCAGTAACTCTGCTACAATTGGTATTAGCGATATGTTGTTTGAGCGACAAATTGGCTAGCTCGTAGCATATTTTGGAATGTCAACCAGTGTTGTGGTACCGTAATCTATTTTTGCAACAATATAGGACGCGTTACTTTTGCGTAACCTACCGGCTCTGAACCACCAAACACGTCCGAGTTGCTAGGTGCATTATACTAACGACGTAACGTGTCTGGCAGGCGGACGTCTACTGGTAGCGACGCTAGACAGAACAACATGTCCGTGCAACAAGGACGAAACTGGCGTATGGTGCAGATACAGAACCATGACGAACATATGGAGAGAGATGATGCACGAAAAGCTCATATCGGAGGTAAACAGTGTACTATTTATTTTTCAGTCATTAATAGAATAATAGTATTGGCCAGATTCTGTCTCGAGAGACAATGTTTGTCTTAACTGAATTCGTCTGGGTTAGTTTTTTGGCATGAAGCCTTGCAAGCTTGATTTCCTGGTTCGTCTGATATGCTTCGTTGTCAATTGCTGAACCGCCTGTAAGACAGGCTCGTCAAATGCTTATATCCTTGGCAACAGCTTGCCAGTGCAGAGTATCGAAGTATTCGCAACGATTTTGTGTAACTGATCGTCGCACGATTAACTTAGCTCGGAAGAATCACAAAAACACGCGAAACGTTAAACCCCATTGTTAGCAAGAGTTTGATTTGTGTCTTACGTCACATATGAAACGAAGGACCAGTAAGAACATTTAACCAACGAGGAATTTCGATAACAGAAGAAACTTCATTTATTGTTTGCGAAGTATTGTGACAGTATCTATCTGCATGTGCGCCTACCTGGCAGCATATTAGACAGTCTCGTGTATTACCTATGATTTTGATGTCTTAAGACTACTAGTACATGGCATTCTTTATTGTACCATAGAATATTATTGTATAAATATGGTGCTATAGAAATCAATAAACATTTACATCACTTATATTTGAATTTGAGATTTGCTCACCTGAACTGGTCACTGAGCTTGAGCACACATTTCTGTTGCAATTTTAAACTGTCTTCAAGACGTGTTCACTGGACTGCTCACTAATCCACTTAAGTACAAGTACAAGTATTTTTGTTATTTCGCAAATGTACTTAAGTACAAGTACTAAAAAGTGTTGAAATACAAAAGTTCTTAAGTACAAAGTACTTCGGCACTGCCCTGATATACACACACACGCACAGCACTCGCTGTTAGTGTTACTCAGGTTATTACACAATGGTCACTAGCTGGTAACGTGGATTGTTTTGGGTTGAGGAAATACACGTTTTAACACGGCAGTTGAATTGACTTGCTCTCAACATGGACAGATACATTTGGGTAAGCGTCTAGTGCATCTATGTAATGTGATTAAAACGCCGTGAAGACGTTGCACGAAGTCCCGAAGAGATATTTATTCAAAAGTGTCCGTATGTCGTGGTGAATTATCGCCCAGACAACGCCCAGACAACGCCTAGACAACTGATGCGTGTCGGCTAGCCCCATTGTCAAAGCCGCGTAGCCAAAGTCCAGCTCGGTTATACAGCCTCACGCGCGCAAACAACAAACAATCACTGATGGGGCGGAAGTCGCCGAAGACGTGTACGGGGTCGAGGCCGCGCAAAGACAGCTCAGCTAGCGACGACCCTATTACGGCTAAGCTAATGGACATTTTGACAGATGAACATTTTGTCGCGAACGTCGAATCGCAGACAATCTCGCCCTGAAACTGAGCGCGCGCCTTGAAAAGCTAAAAAAAAGAGGCTTCTGTACTCACCAAAAAGGTGCAAACGCTGGAGGAGAAGGTGGAAATGTTGGAGACGGAGGCGAACAAACGTGAACAATACACGCGTCGTCCGAACCTCCGCATCTCCGGCATTCCAGAGACATCAGACGAAGTCACAAACAACTTAGTCATCGACACAATAAAGAAACTGGGGTTAGAAGACATTGGTATCAGTGACCTGGAAAGAAGTCACCGCCTAGGTAAAAAGACCGACGAACGTGGACGCCCCCGAAAACGAACAATAATTGTACGTTTTCGTAGTGAAGCGGTGAGAGACGAAGTGTACCGCCAAAGCACCAAACTGAAGAACCATAACCAGCACCACCGGGACGAACATATATATATAAACGAAGCTTTGACGTCTAAGAGAGCAGCACTTGCTTCCAAAGCAAGATTCCTTAAGAAGGAAAAGAAAATCAACGATTGCTGGACATATGCAGGAAGGGTTCTTGTCAAAACAAACGTGGGAACAGTAAAAGAAATCCATGTATTAGACGGATCTTTGTGTAACGCCAATATTGGGACAAAAAGACTTGAGCGTCTCCGGACGTTATTTTGAAACATTTTTCGGATCATTCGAAGTTGCTACTACTGTGCCTCTGGACTGTCCAAGTAAGATACTATGATTATCGTGGTAGAGACTGCAACATATATTTTTACAACCTACTATGTCATCACAGTATTATTCTATTATTATTATATTATTGTATTACTATTATTATTATTATTATATACTTATTATATAATAATTATTATTATATAATTATTATGGCTTTTAAGTCTTCCCGAAAACAACATTCAAAGTCGCTACTACTGTGCTTTTTACCTTTTTAGTGACACGTGATATTTATGATTATTAGGCCAAATATTGCAACATGTTAGTTCCAATATATTATGCTGTCACTGTATTATCGCATTATTCTATAATTATGAGGGTATTTTAAATCTCCCCGAAAATGTTATTTTGAAATAATCTTTGATATTTCAAAGTTGTTACTATTGTGCCTTTGAACTTCTAAATGATCATCGGGCCAGAGACTGTAATGCACATATTATGTTACCATTGTAATATTGGATTATTTTTCTATAATTAAGGATAATTTTTTGTTTTATTTTGATACTTTTTCAATCAAATTTGCTATTACTGTGCCTTTCAAGTTTCTAAGTTGGCATGTGATATTGTGATTATCGGGCCATATACTGCAACATATTAAATTCAACATATGTTACTACTGTAAAATTGCTTGATTCTATAATTATAAGGTTTTGTTTTATCATTCAAAGCTGCCTTTAAACTTTCAAAGTGGCATATGATAGTATGATTGTCAGGTGGTCAGAGATTTATATATGTTATATTATGTTAGCACTGTCAATGGCAGTGATTACTCAATCACTTGCAGTCAGTGGTGTTTATTATATTTTATATGCTAACTTGCAAACCGGCCTAAAAAGTGAATTTTATCTTTTCTTTTTAAGTCTCCCCCAATTTTGTGTATTATTTCTCTACCAAGTACATATCATGATGTTATTGACACTAAGCCTAATTGGCCTTTCTTTTATTATTTTTTTGTTATGTTCTCTGATGGAAATCCATCCGATGTCTATCTCTATTTACTCTTTGATACTAACAATTGAATTTGTATTCTTTTGGTTAATCGTCAACATCAATGTGTTTATCATTACTTGTATGTATACAACTGTTCAACGGATATGTACTTATGATGTATATTATGATATGCAACTATACTCTAGTTATATTTACGTACTTATTTTTGAATGTTTTTGTAAAAAAAATTCAACGAACTCTGAAAGGATCACTATGATGTGCTCTAATACATTTGTAAATGGCAGAATCTATTAATATTAGCCGGATCCAAACAAATAAAAACTTTGACTTAAAAACAATATTCAATGAAGCCAAACACATTGAAAATGAAAAGTATGATGATTCTCCATTTTCTCTTAACACACATGATTGTAAATATTTTACTGCAGTTGAGTTTTCTGAAGCATTTAAACCAGAAAACATATCTTTATCAATGTTCTGTATCAATTGCCGTAGTTTGAAGATTCAATGGGATTCTCTTCAAGAATTACTTTCTAATATGTCGTCAAAAGGCCTGACTCTAGATCTCATTGGACTAACTGAAGTTTTTAAAGTTCAACATGTTTTACGTTATAAAATAAATGGGTATCACAATTTACTATTCAATACAAGACTAGATACAGACGATGGGCATGGTGGAGTTGGCCTATACATCAGTGAAAAATACACCTATTTTAAACGTGAAGACTTGTCAATATTTATTCCTCATGTATTTGAGTCCATTTTTGTAGAGAAAAACTAAGAAATGTAAACCTATAATTGTGGGTGTAATCTATCGTCCCAACTCTCATCCACGTGCAGATCTTGATCTATTTATGGGTATCATATTAGACATCCAAGATAAAATCTCAAATGAAAATAAAGTAGCGTACCTGATGGGGGATTATAATATTAATTTACTAAACTTTGTTACTCACAGCAAAACTAATGATTTTATAGATAATGTAATAGCACAAGGATATATACCACACATAACAAAACCAACACGGATAACACCTGCTACAGCAACTCTTATAGATCATTTATATTCTAATCATACTCACCCCAACTATGAATCGGGGATTATCGTTACAGACATGACTGAACATTTTGGAATATTTAATTTAATATATGCTAAACCTGCTACACAAAACATAGCATATAAACAAAAACGCCAGTTAAACTTGACAACATTAAAAACATTTGGAGTCTTTAGACTACGGCTGACTATTCCTCTGTCCTATCTACTAGCAATGCAAATGAAGCATACAACAACTTAATGTTAACATATACATCACTTTATGAAATATCTTGCCCAGTTAAAACTATCAGAGTAAATAGTAAATATATTAAAAGAGAGCCCTGGATAACATCAGGCATTATAGTGTCTTCAATAAACAAAGACAAATTACTCCGCTGAAAGCTAAATAAGCCCAATACAGCGAGAGAGGATGCTTATAAGGTATATTGTAGACTATTTAATAAGATCAAAAGAACAGCAAAAATTAAGTATTATACTGAAATACTGGAAGAACGTAAACATAGCATCAAAGAAACATGGACCATACTGAGGAAGGCAATATTTAATCAAACAAAGAGTTTCCAATTACCTCAAACTTTCATTGTAAAAGGAGAAAAAGTATCAGATTCTGCTTTTATTGCTGAAGAGTTTAACCGTTTCTTTGCGGATATAGGTAAATCAGTGAGTGATTCAATAGCTCCTCCCACAACCTCATTTCTTGCGTACCTAAAAGATAACTATCCTGTAAACTTGTTCATGCAACCTACTGATGTAAACGAAATCAAAAGAATAGTGCAAAAACTAAAAACTAAATGCACTGAAGGCTTCGATAGTTTATCTACAAAACTTGTACAACAGACCATTGAGGAAATAGCAATCCCACTTGTGCACATCATAAATAATTCCTTTGTTACAGGTGTTGTACCTGATCATTTAAAAATCGCTAAAATAATTCCAATTTATAAATCAGGAAATATTAATGTGTTTAATAACTACAGACCAATAAATATTTTACCAACACTTTCTAAAATAATGGAACAAAAATAGTATGTAACAGATTAGTAATATATTTAGAGAAATATAATGTACTGTATAGACATCAATATGGATTTCGCTCGAAACATTCCACTATACACCCTATATTGCACTTACTTAAAGACATAGCAGATGCAAATGACAAAACTACCAAAGATATTACATTGGCTGTGTTTCTCGACTTATCTAAGGCGTTTGATACAATTAACCATGACATTTTGTTGTATAAGTTAAATCATTATGGAATCAGAGGAATAAGTAATAGATGGTTTGCCTGTTACCTTTCTAATCGTAAACAATATATTGAAATAAATAATTGCAAATCTCCACTGATCAATATGACACATGGAATACCACAAGGATCCATACTAGGACCTGTGCTTTTTCTAATTTATATTAATGACATAGTGAATTATAGTTCTCTAAACTTGTTATCCTTTGCAGATGATGCCACCGTTTACCATTCAGGATATGATATTGAACATTTAGTTATAAAAGTGAATCAAGAACTAAAACAATTATACAATTGGTTGTGTGCTAACAAATTGTGCTTGAACGTCAAAAAGACACAATTCTGTGTTTTTAGTCCTGTCAATTCAAACTACGAGGTAAACAATAGCATTAAAATAAATAATGAAGTCATCAACCAGGTTGACACGTATAAAAATGACGAATCTGTAAAATTCCTGGGATTGTATATAGATAAACATCTAACATGGAAAGAACACATCAACATAATTAGTTCCAAAATATCTAGAGCTATTTTTGCAATAAATAGAGTGAAATATTTCTTACCATATAAGTCATTAAAATCATTATATTACACTTTAATTCACAGTCATATAACATATGGTATACAAGCATGGGGAAATGGAAACACAAAGAAAATAGAAATTTTACAAAAACGTGCTTTAAGAATAATTAATAAAAAAGGATATAGGAGTCATACTGAACCTGTATTTAAGTCTGACAAAATACTAAAAATGTCAGATGTATATAAACTACAGGTCTCACTATTTATGTATGACTTTAAACATGATTTATTACCCAAGTCATTTACAAATTTTGCGATCAAAAAGACTTTACACAAAAGTATAAGAATAACCAGACAATGCAACCTTCTTGTTAAAGAAACACCTAGAACACATTTTTCGTCTAAGCTACCAAAACATAATTTAACAAGAATCTGGAACAATATAAACGAAAAAATAAGAAACACTAAACACAGGTTAAAGTTTAGACGCGTGTTGTGTGACTACTACTTAATCGCATATCTTCGTCAAGTGAATTGTATAAATTCTAGATGTTCAGAATGTAATGAAACTGATTAAATGAAACTCTACCTTGTTTGTAAGTCTATTACCGTTCTTACACTACGTTGTTAACCAAGTACAAATGTTTGGATCGCCTTTCTATTCACTTACATATACTTCAATTGATCATACTTCTCAGTTCGTTGTCATATATCACCAACAACAGCACATACCATATACTATATGTTAAATAATACTCCGGTTTAATATTATCTAGTACGGAGGTGGGTTGGTGATGAAGTTGAGTGAGTTGTGTAACATGATTTTGATGATTGTTATGATTGTAACCATAGAGTAATGATAATCAAATGGTGTCACTGGAAGACGGCTTTTAGCCAAGTGACATCCATGCAATGTAACACATTTCCATTTGTATGACATATATATGTTAACTGTATGTTACGTTGTTACGTTGTAAATAAAGTTACTTACTTACTTACTTACTTACTCGCAGGCATGCACGCACACGCACAAACGCACACGCAAGCACCCACCCATATACACACAACACATACACACACACAAGTACGCACGCACACACGCACGCACACACACACACACACAATATTAGTTTTCATTCAATATTATGATTTTTATGTTTTCAGGAAGAATATATCGCGACTACAGAACATACCTATTGGCACACATCTGCTGATCTGTCTGCCCCGTTCGATGACGAGTCCTCTAGCGTCACGAAGTCTGGACTACAATTGGTTGCGATGGAGACACGGAGAAACAAATGCATCTGGCGAGAACGATGGATGATGTCAACCAAAGAAAGTGAGAAAACAACTAAATCATGCGGGTATCTGGAAAGTCGTAGATGACTCGTTGTGCCGTATTGTCCACACACGTTGGCCACATCGTTAATTTCTTGCATGTTTCTTTGAAAACAAATGCAATGTGCATGTCTGTCATGTGTTGTTTTTATTATTGGTTTTTCGAATGCTACCATGTTGGTTTGTATATTTCGACGCTTCTTATTGAAATACATTTATTCCTGTTCACAAATGACATTTCTTCTTCAGTTCAGCATATCTCTGCGAGATAGCTGCCCTGATGATCCCCCGATACTCTGCTCTGTCTGCCGTTTGTCTCCCTGCTCTCACGATGTCGTCTTCCAACCAGTCGCTGATGTCCTGCTCCTTGTTCTTCCCATTTCCTCTCTTTCCCTCCACTTTGCCTTCTAGGATTGTTTTCTTTAAAGAATTGTGTATTTTGATGTGGCAAAAATAACTAAGTTTTAGTCCTTTTATTCTGTTCACTAGTTGGCAGTTCTTCATGTATAATCTCTGCGTTGGTTGTTTTTGTTATCCATGGCACTCTTAAGACTTTTCTGTAACAATTCATCTCAAACGCTTGTATTATTCTCACGTCTTCTTTGTTCAGTGTCCACGTTTCTCTCCTGTATAGAGCTGTTGGGAAAACGTTTTTAAAATTATTATCTTTGTTGGTATATTTTGGCCTTTCCATAAATTTGTCAGATTATTTAGTTTCTGCGTCGCTATGACTATTCTTCATTTGATCTCTGATGATGTCTTGCCGTCTCCTTGTGGTCTTGCTCCAAGGTATTCGTATTGGATCGCATTTTCACCTTGCTCCCCCTTGATTGCAATTTCTGTTTTTTCAATGCATCTGTCAGTGTCCAAGATCTTTGTTTTCTTCACATTGAGTAACATGCCATTTTTCTCACTGTGTTCTTTTACAGACATAATTAGGTTTCTTATGCCGATTGTTGTAGTGGACAGGAGTGTGGTATGGTCTGCGTATCGTATATCTTTTATTCTATGTCCATGAATATTCACTTCATCTTATCTTGTACTTCTGTCATATAACTATACCTCTCTCGTTATTTCTTCTGTGTATAGGTTAAATTGATATGGAGATAAAAATACATCCTTATCTTGCTCCTTTTCCCACTGAGAAAGTTTCTGTAGTTGTGTCTTCTAGCCTGACCACTGCTTGTTGGTTGCTGTAAAGTGATTTCAAGAGGGCGATTATCTTTGTATGGAAGCTCATGTCATTGAGCGTTTTCCACATCGTTTGATAATTCACACAGTCGAAAGCCTTGGAGTAGTCGATGAAGGATATTCTTAGATCATTATGAAAGGACATACTAAGTGAACATCATTGTAACCTTCTTGCAACATCCATACCATTTTATCAGACGGTTTGTGTTTAAGTTGTAGGACAGGGTATGGTATATTCTAAATAGTGCATACATACATGATAATCCGGTTTCGGTACGTGTTTTTGTAGGCGATGGTACAGCTGCACAATCCCACGCAGAATCCGTAGTGGAGTTGATACGAACTTGGAACAACCGTGTTTTTGCGAACGGACTTTCAAGAGAGAGAACGATGGCAGAGCGAGAACGGGTACTAGATGAGTTGTTTAGGAGGTTAGTCGAAGAAGTAGCAATGGCGCCCGCCGAGCGGGGAAGCGACCTCGCGGAGCACTTCATAACGGTAGCGAAAACAGAAGTTTCAGATAAGACAATGGCTAATGGAAATCACAGTATTTCCGAATAGTCGTACTACATACGTGGCATTTAATCATTATTGGTATATGTCAAATGTCATGGTATAGGATTATTCGTAATGTCACATACCTTGTTCAAAAAGGATTGCTAATAATAGGTAACTGAATAATATATAACTTCTAATTATGGATGTGTGATAACTGAATATTAGTGCAGTGTGTCATTCCTAATCATTGCTGGGTACCATGTGAACGTTGCTGCGTTATATAGGAACATTGTTTTTGTTATCCTGAGAATTGCAGTAATCTATACTCTCTTATCTTATCTTATCGTATCTTATCTTAAACACGTTGCTACAGGAAAATGTATAGTTGTCTTATTTTCAGATTCAGCATGCCTCGGCCTGGTACATTTGCAATTCTATTTGTTTTTCGTTTTACTTGGCGATTATAATCAGTTCAATAAATGACTATATCACACTTGTGGAAGTAGTTAGTGTACTACATATAGGATTGGACTCTATTACGTTATTGTAAATGTCCAGTCCACCTAAAATATAACTTATATATATTGAATGTAAACCCTTACGGTAGAATTTAAAAAAAATCGTTATACTTACATACATACATACATACATACATACTGTAGCGATTTATACGCCAACAGTTTCAAATCAAGCCGAGCCAAATCGAATCAACTATTGACGTCCGTATATTTACGTAAAACTGAAATACAAAATGAAAACACAGGTGTGAGTGAGTGACCGGTTAAAATGCGTTGTAACACGTTACGCTGACAATTTGGTAATATAATCAGGAATAGAACCATTGAAATTATAAATGAAATACACTATGTAACAACGGATTTCAGATACATAGAAACCTATAAAAAGTATTAACGCTTAACTGTATTATGTCAGATAAGTAAATTGGTTGAACGGAACACAACTCGCATACACCTACACACTACTGCATAATACCAATAGATACTCAGAAATGAAGGACCAATCTTCACTACAACACTACTTTCCTAGACTTGGGCACAGAACAAAGGCCAGTTACAAAAAAGGGCTTCGACGTAATTATTATCAAATTCTACTGAATATAACATGCTCAAACTATCATACAATTGTGCTAGAGTACATCAAATTTGCAACTACCTTCGTTCCAGGGTTGGTATCTACTGATGTTCTTCCTAAACTTGTAGAATGTGCGCTGCTCACAGACAAAAGGCTCTAATCTATGCAGCCATGACATCACCACCAAAGGGCAGATATTATGTCATCTTTCCTAATGGGGATCTAGTATAAATGTATATGATAGGTGGCGCTACTAGTAGTGCGACTTCATGCAATATTACACATATCTAATTAGAATACATGCATTTAGTACTGGCAGTGTGCCAAATGCCTTTATACATACATACATACATACACACACACATACACACACACACACACACACACACACACTACATACATACATATATACATACATACATACATACATACATACATACATACATACATACATACTGTAGCGATTTATACGCCAACAGTTTCAAATCAAGCCGAGCCAAATCGAATCAACTATTGACGTCCGTTTATTTACGTAAAACTGAAATATAAAATGAAAAAACAGGTATGAGTGAGTGACCGGTTAAAGTGCGTTGTTATACGTTACGCTGACAATTTGGTAATATAATCAGGAATAGAACCATTGAAATTATAAATGAAATAAACTATGTAACAACGGATTTCAGATACATAGAAACCTATAAAAAGTATTAACGCTTAACTGTATTATGTCAGATAAGTAAATTGGTTGAACGGAACACAACTCGCATACACCTACACACTACTGCATAATACCAATAGATACTCAGAAATGAAGGACCAATCTTCACTACAACACTACTTTCCTAGACTTGGGCACAGAACAAAGGCCAATTACAAAAAAGGGCTTCGACGTAATTATTATCAAATTCTACTGAATATAACATGCTCAAACTATCATACAATTGTGCTAGAGTACATCAAATTTGCAACTACCTTCGTTCCAGGGTTGGCATCTACTGATGTTCTTCCTAAACTTGTAGAATGTGCGCTGCTCACAGACAAAAGGCTCTAATCTATGCAGCCATGACATCACCACCAAAGGGCAGATATTATATGTCATCTTTCCTAATGGGGATCTAGTATAAATGTATATGATAGGTGGCGCTACTAGTAGTGCGACTTCATGCAATATAACACATATCTAATTAGAATACATGCATTTAGTACTGGCAGTGTGCCAAATGCCTTTATACATACATACATACACACACACACACACACACACACACACACACACACACACACACACACACACACTACATACATACATATATACATACATACATACATACATACATACTGTAGCGATTTATACGCCAACAGTTTCAAATCAAGCCGAGCCAAATCGAATCAACTATTGACGTCCGTTTATTTACGTAAAACTGAAATATAAAATGAAAAAACAGGTATGAGTGAGTGACCGGTTAAAGTGCGTTGTTATACGTTACGCTGACAATTTGGTAATATAATCAGGAATAGAACCATTGAAATTATAAATGAAATACACTATGTAACAACGGATTTCAGATACATAGAAACCTATAAAAAGTATTAACGCTTAACTGTATTATGTCAGATAAGTAAATTGGTTGAACGGAACACAACTCGCATACACCTACACACTACTGCATAATACCAATAGATACTCAGAAATGAAGGACCAATCTTCACTACAACACTACTTTCCTAGACTTGGGCACAGAACAAAGGCCAGTTACAAAAAAGGGCTTCGACGTAATTATTATCAAATTCTACTGAATATAACATGCTCAAACTATCATACAATTGTGCTAGAGTACATCAAATTTGCAACTACCTTCGTTCCAGGGTTGGTATCTACTGATGTTCTTCCTAAACTTGTAGAATGTGCGCTGCTCACAGACAAAAGGCTCTAATCTATGCAGCCATGACATCACCACCAAAGGGCAGATATTATATGTCATCTTTCCTAATGGGGATCTAGTATAAATGTATATGATAGGTGGCGCTACTAGTAGTGCGACTTCATGCAATATTACACATATCTAATTAGAATACATGCATTTAGTACTGGCAGTGTGCCAAATGCCTTGATACATACATACATACACACACACACACACACACACACACACACACACACACACACACTACATACATACATATATACATACATACATACATACATACATACATACATACATACATACATACATACATACATACATACATACTGTAGCGATTTATACGCCAACAGTTTCAAATCAAGCCGAGCCAAATCGAATCAACTATTGACGTCCGTTTATTTACGTAAAACTGAAATACAAAATGAAAAAACAGGTATGAGTGAGTGACCGGTTAAAGTGCGTTGTTATACGTTACGCTGACAATTTGGTAATATAATCAGGAATAGAACCATTTAAATTATAAATGAAATACACTATGTAACAATAGATTTCAGATACATAGAAACCTATAAAAAGTATTAACGCTTAACTGTATTATGTCTGATAAGTAAATTGGTTGAACGGAACACAACTCGCATACACCTACACACTACTGCATAATACCAATAGATACTCAGAAATGAAGGACCAAACTTCACTACAACACTACTTTCCTAGACTTGGGCACAGAACAAAGGCCAGTTACAAAAAAGGGCTTCGACATAATTATTATCAAATTCTACTGAATATAACATGCTCAAACTATCATACAATTGTGCTAGAGTGCATCAAATTTGCAACTACCTTCGTTCCAGGGTTGGCATCTACTGATGTTCTTCCTAAACTTGTAGAATGTGCGCTGCTCACAGACAAAGGGCACTAATCTATGCAGCCATGGCATCACCACCAAAGGGCAGATATTATATGTCTTTCCTAATGGGGATCTAGTATAAATGTATATGTATATTGGTGGCGCTACTAGTAGTGCGACTTCATGCAATATAACACATATCTAATTAGAATACATGCATTTAGTACTGGCAGTGTGCCAAATGCCTTTACACATACATACACACACACACACACACACACACACACACACACACACACACACACACACACACACATACTACATACATACATATGTACATACATACATACATACATACATACATACATACATACATACATACATACAACCATGGATGCACGCACTCTCTCTCTCACACACACACACACACACGCACACACACACACACACACACACAAGCACACACACATACATACATACGTACATATGCACACGTACATACGTACATACATCCACACGTTCACACGAACATATGTACTTGCCTACATGCACACATACACATATACATACATACACGCGTTCATTCACCCGTTCACGCGTACACGAATACATGCGCACAAGCGTACATGCGTATAGGCATACACATTACCCTTTGAGTAAGCTAAACAGTGTTTTTGTGTTGAGTAACAAACGTCGTAGAACCTTCAGGCCTTTCGATATGTTTTGATTTATAATAGTAATAAATTATATAATAAGCAATGATAGATACGCAAGCTGGGTCACAGATCTCGTGGGGAATGTAGACACCACAAAACCCGCTCTCCACAGTGACAGGACTGAGGAGTCAGACGTCTGGCTTGGGATACAAAAGTCACTGGTCGGCCTTACGCAATACATTTGCTAGTTCCAACAGACAATCAAATGTTACATACACACGTCGTTGATTCAGTAGATTATATAAAAAATATTAGATTAGATCAAACTGTCGCACTAAAAACATGCGGCCTGTTTAGTGTATTTGACGATTTGTTCACTCATTCCTCTCTTACTTGTTTCACCAGTATAAATTACCATGGAAAACTAACGGGGTCTACGTTTAACCTCCCCGTTTCGTCCACCTTTAGCATTATTATTTATTATACGAATATAACGTCAAGAAAAGCTGTTATAAAACATTAGTAAAACACATATTACACTACGACAGTCGTGATATTGTTTGAACTATTGCTATTGCATCTGGCTAACATTTCACTTTCTATTTTTACTTTCTATTTTCACTTTCTATTTTCACTCTCTAACTTGTGGAGAATGGAGGACGTACAAGTCTTGAAAATCTCTTTGAGCCTCACAATTATTAACATTTATTTTCGTTTTGTCTGCGCATTTAATGCAGTGTAGCTATTATGGCGTCTTTTCAAAAGGATATATGTTGATATTCACGCTAACCAAACTGTCTGTACTAACATCGTCTGGTAAAAAGTATATGTATATTTTTATTTTAAGTCAACCTACTATGATAATTATATGATAAAATACTGTGTAAACAAATACCCAAGTCGATTTGTGTAGATCACGATTAAAAGAGTTTATATCTAAAAAAATAAAACTAGAAAAACAAACTTATGAAGATCGATTTAAATCAAATAATTCACAATGTTTTGATTTATTTAATTCATTATTGTTCTCAACATTGTCCCGACTTAGTTGACCGAGTCATTCGGTACATTTATGTCGGTCAATGCTAATAGACAACGATTCATCGGTCTATGAACCGTTGCAGACTTGTCGCCGACGAAGCGTCGGTACGTGTTTGTGATGCTTCAGAAGTTTATATTATAATGACTGTGACTATAGTGACTATGGTTTATATGTTCCCACTAAATCATACTATGTATGCCACAGCATGGGACAATTAACTTAAACGTTAATTAATTAAATTAACTATGATATGTAACAAATAAATTTAATTTAATTAAATAACCTCACACATCAGTTCAGTTTGATTATCAGTTCAATTAAATTAAATTAAATTTATATTTTTGTTCAGTTAACTTAAATTAACAATTAACTTTAACTCAACAACTAACTTCAATTAACATCAATTAGATTTACAATTAACTCCGATTCACTTAACAATTGACTTTAATTAAACTAACAATTTACTTTAAATCAATTAATTATTAACTTTCTCCGTGCGCAATGTACATTTATGAGTTGGCATTGTTAGCACATTCAATAAGTTTAATAAAAAACAGACAAACATAATTATTATATAACTTACCACCATACGTAGTGTAAGTAGAACGAGTTTATCAGAGCGTCGTTAACCAGTACTTATTAATTGTCTCAACCAGATCATTTATGACACTTCAAGAACATACGCAATTCAAATTGTCACTTAACCACCATCTTTCAACATCGAACACCTTAATTGCTCCACGCTCCAGGTGCGTTTTTATTGCATGACATTAGCTCGTGATCAGAGTCATCAAAGCGTGTCCATTCATAACTCGTACATAATACAGCCGTAAACAACTGCCACTGCCACAGTCAATAGACACTGGCTGGTCTGGGAGACTGTTCAAAAAAGCCTTGGCCTGAATAGAAACATTCGTTGATGTTATTTGTTGGGTAAACTATGGACACTGTTTGTATCTAAAGTCCACAATGTTCATCAAGGCTCTAACCGCTTACAGCAGAACACTGAGCAACAAAGCTTTAGCAACAAAGCTAACTGAAAGTTAACTGATACTTTTTCAATTAAATAAATTCAACTAATCTCATACAGAAAACGTTAATTAATTTAATTAAATCAATGTGTGCATTTTGATAGCGTTAGATAATTAAATTTTATTAAGTTACACAACTTTGGATAACTGTGTTAGTTGAATTAACACATTGACAACTAACAATTTAAATTAGCCCATGGCTGTACCTCATATCTTTCTCTATACCAGTGATTATTAAATCCTGAGTTGTGACCCAAAATTGTGTCGCCAAGCCATTTTGAGTGGGTTGCCAAGAATATCCAACAACACTCCAAAGTGTCCTTTATTGTCCTGCTTGCGTGTACCGGATGCATGCGAGACGAATGAATTATGCCAAATTTGTTATGCATTTGAAATGTCGTGTGACATGTTGTCACATTTTAAATTCATGTGATATTTGGCGTAAAGTAACAGTAAGTAAAGTAATGGATGCTTCCCAGTCTAGATGGTGTTCGGTTGAACAGGTCTGCCAGGGAATCAAGTGTAAAGCGCTTTGAGCAGTCCTAAGGAAAGGATACTGCTCTATATAAGAACTAACCTTTACTGTTTTTCCCTGACATTTGACGTAAAGAAAGTGCCCCGCATACATCAGACGAGGGGAAAAGCTGGTTGTTTGATACTGCTGAAAATTATTCATCGGTGCACTGGGTGAAACTATGATAAGTTTATATGTATGCGTTATATATATATATACACACTGTATGTTGTTGCTCTCCTCTTTGTTCCCGCTGTAGAGGGGTGAGTGTCAGGTACGCGTTATGTTGGGAATAAAAATTAAAAACCAGTATAGGCAGTTGATAATAAGGCAGAAGGATGCGTAAAGAGTATACTATACCACCCAGCCATCAGGTTTATGGAAGTGTAACGATGTTGTTGTAACTACGTGGTTCTCATGCGTAATCTTGGTCAAATTGTGTATTGTTTTTACATTCATCATGTGGAATACACACACACACACACACACACATATGCGCGCGCTCAAACACAATAATGTGTGCGCACGCACACACACACACACACACACACACACACACACACACACACACACACACACACAAACAAACACACACACACACAGCACACACACACACAACACACACACACAACACACACACACACACACACACACAGCACGCACACACACAACACACACACACACACACAACAAATCGGGCTACGTTTTCAGCCTGTGTGTTCGCGATAAAGTTTCTATCACGTATCATATATGTAGAATGTGAAGAAGGTATTATATAGCCTTAATCTGCTATAATATTTACCTTATACACAACCGAACACTGAGTTTGTTTTTTGAAGAGTTATATATCGTACGTTCACTCAATGTATTTGCTCAAACAGACGCACAAAATAAAAAGTCACGATGACTACACATAATATACACGGATTCTCCCCCTTGGTAAACACGAGCAAAACCAGTCGCACATTTTTCAATACGTACTTTTGAAAAACCTTCTTTAGCGAAGCGAGGCTAAGCTGATGTAAAACACGTGATTCACGAGCGAGATAAATATCTGAAGCAGATTGACTGACCGAGCTTCGTCGAAGTTCTAGCTACATTTTGCATCATCGAAACAGCCACCATCATGTATGCACGAATTATATTACTTGTTAACAACACACACTAAAGAGAATCTCGCTTTGTAGATGTGACAGACAATATTATTTTACTCATGATTGCAGATTAACATTTATGTATGTCTTTGTTATCCAGTCAATACTTTGGAACGAAAGAGTTTGGTATCGTAGCTTGTTTACAGGTAACCAGCATTTCTTACCAAGAGCCAGAGATTACGGTTGCGCCATAACGGAAACCCACTATTTGGAAAAGCCATTTCAGAGAAAACATATATCGTTTTATTAAGTCTCAAATGAGTTGATACTAATATACTCGCGAACAGTAACATTTCTGAGCAAACGTCGACGTAAACGCGGGTTTTGGTTAATATCAGCAACCGTATTATCATTTTACACCAATTGATGTGTATATATTTTAATCTAGTTTTTCATTGTCAACACAACGCGTTCTATCCATTACTTAAAATAAGCAGCTTTGCTACACGGAACAAGGTAAATACAAGCTGCCTGGTACACGTAACTTTGGGAACGTTCTTCAGGTTATAGAAGAAGGATTGGCTGAAACAATGTAAGCACAGCACTCTCATTACCTTTGATAAGAGCGAGGCATTCTAGAAAAGTATAAATTGCAACTAGTACAAAATAACACAACATAAATGTTGTTTGTTGGTTTGTTTGTTTGTTAGTTTTTAGTCTGTTCAAAGCACTTTACTCACTGGCAGACCTGTTCAATCGAACACCATCTCGACTTATCTGGGAAGCATTCAGCCACGCTGCAATTAATGCGCGAAGACTATTCGTACAAGTGGTCAGCAGTATACGAGACTTCTAGAGCACAGTAGAGAGATTGGCTGCATACATGAATGCGTTGTCTATATAGCTATGTGCGTTGTGGTTATAAAGAAGCAGTAAGCAGGGACGTACTTAGTATGTAAACCTTTCAATAAAACACGTTTAATACACCACTTGACGAATCGGTTTCCTAATCTACCACATCAATATCTAAATTTGAGTATAATAGCATACTGATTTGTGAAAGGATACGAAACGTCATCAGTGCAACCATCAAACCTTTATTTCAATCATATGTATCCGTTCACAGTACATCTCAATGCAACACAAATAATAATATACGTATAACCATTTCCGCATGTTAGCACGATACCACGTCAATACGACTTATCCAATCAGGTTTCCGTTAACGCTAGCACGGATATAATGGCCTTCATCTAATATTTTAAACGCATACATTGTTTGTGAACATGTATTTGTTCATTCACGACGGTCATTAAATGTACTCAAATCCACCCACCACCAGTGCGAATTAACATTTGTTTAAATGCGAATAAACAATTCTTCAAATATATTTTCTAGTTAAATACGGTGTCATAAAAGTCGACACGATATATATAATATTTGAATCAGTTACGATGGTCGATGCACCATGGTTTGTTCATACAGCATTCTCATATCACATAAATCGTTCAAATAACGTAATTCAATTAACATGTGTATTCGTATAGAACTAGCAATTACCATCCCATTTTGTCATGCACCATTTAAACATTGTTTTCGTGTGCTACTACAACTGAAATTATACACACAGGTTACACTACCCTAATAAGCTAGTGAATCATCCAATTATGCATGTGTAAGATAATATATGTTTTGTAAACAAACCAAACGTGTTAGAAAGTTGGCTGGCATTTAAATACTAGTGCTCTGCTATAAACATTTGTTTTATATGTAATCGCAAAACTGTTTGGTTTCTTTCAGAAATATGCTTTCACCAATTAATTTGTTTCAACAAAATCTAAATATATCGGTAAATAGAATAACGGTGAGCGTTCGTTCACACATATATAAAAGGTATTTAACTAAATCATGTGGTTATAGTTCACGCTTTATATTAAACTTGTTCTTTTTTATTTCAAAGTGAGGACGTTTCAAATAACGTGTTACAACATAACTCTTATTTTGTTTCATGTTTGTAATCATATTACGGATATACTTCTATAGCGCCTAAATATTCAGCGATATCAATTCAAAGGCGTGACAAGTGATAGTCATTAGTCTATTTATCTTAAACCGAGACGCGCAAAAGTCATCATTAGAGCGAGCTAGGAATGGCAACTATGACAAATGTGTTTTGAACTATTTACGAAATGTAGCAATATTGTGTGATTGTTTTACAGCAGTGGGGAGCTCATTACATGTTTTAAATGTTGTTCATTTCAAATATTAATATTTGAAGTAAATTAATTTTTTGCTATTCCAAATTTGCCGCGTGTATTGTATTTTCCATATGTTGGTTACATGCAATCATTGCACTGTTCAGTTAGTTTAGATATGTCAAATTTCTTATATATGTTCCCTCATGTATTTTTACTGATTAATTTAGTTATGTGAAATAATGTACTAGCTCTTACAAAGTTCCGTCTTAGCAATTACTCTATCGGGACTTCAATCGGGCTCACTCGTATTTGGCGGGCATGCGGCTGAGCAACCGATTTCCCCGCCACCACTGCATATTTTGCCATCTGGGATTTCATGACGATTACTTTGAAGACAAGAATGCCTACCGCCAGACCAGCAGCCAACGCCACGGCCCCAAATACAGAACCCATTATTATGAAGCTGCTCTTGGACATGGCCGCTGAGCCTTGTGAATCGGCGACGGGTTGCTGAGGTGTGGCTTGTGCTGCACGTGTCGACGTGGCTGGATGAGTCTTCCGAGTCGTCGTCGGCGTTGTCGTCGGCGTCGTCGTCGGCGTCGTCGTCGGCGTCGTCGTCGGCGTCGTCGTCGGCGTCGTCGGCGGTGTTTCCTTTGAAGGTTGGTCTCCATGGGTATCGTTGGTCGTTGTCTGTTCAATTGTAGCTGATGTCGAGTACCCAGTTGATTCATCATCAGAATCTGTGACGTTGCTCATTTCCATCGATGCATTTGCTGTAGTGGGCGACGATGTAGGTGAAATCATCTCCGTTGTAGTTGGCGCTGGGGTCGCTGTTGGTTTTGGTGGTTCGACATCAGGAGGAAGCACCTGTATGGTTATCGCCAACTGCTTCGAGCACGGGTTGGCGGCGCCGTCTGTGGCGACGACGACAACAGGGAATGTGCTGACGGTCAGCGGGGAGACTAGCGACGAGATGCGACCGGAAGTTGGGTCGACGTCGAAATTGTCGCGGACATCATTATTAGTGCTGGCTGCGAAGCTAAGGGTGACATCTCCGTTGTCGCCAAAGTCGTCGTCTGACACCTCGATCACCACAACAGTCGTGTTGACCTCCGTTGACATGTTGATGAAATACATGCTCACAGAATCTGGACTGTAGAACTCAGGACAGTGGTCATTCATGTCCAGGACCGTGATGTGGAGCTGAGCCTTCGCCTCTTTTGGTGGCACTCCGCCATCAACTGCCTTCACCCAGACTAGCAGAATATCGGACGACAGCAAGTTGCGTGATATCGGCGACAACAAAGTGATGCGGCCACTCACACTGTCGATTACCAGGTAGGATGTCGCGACTATCTCAGCGCCGTATGGCACCAGCTCATAGTGGATGGCCCCGTTTTTTCCTTCATCAGCATCCGTCGCATGCACATCCAGGAGCGACGTCCCACTCTTTGCCTTCTCGCTCACCGTGCAGTAGTAGACAGACTGATTAAACACGGGTGCGTTCAAGTCATCGCCTTGAGGCTGGCTGCAGTCTATGCCGTCGAAGCCGTCGTAGCAGTAGCAACTGTCAGGAGCGACGCATTGGCCCTGACTGGAACAGTCGGCCAGACTGGTGCAATTGGCCGTGTCACAGTTCTCGGAAGACCAACCCTCGTCACACATGCACCGTTCCAGCCCCGTGCACTGACCGTGGCCTGTAAGACAATACACGGATCAGAGTTCATGACGTAGCTATCATCTTCCAAAGATTAGAAACACGTACAATCGTCCAGTTACTCCTGCCTGGTCAGTAACATCGATGGAAAGATTTGGAAAATGTTTGCCAATACACATATTGTCTTACTGGTTACGCTTGTTTTTAAATAAACAATTGCCAACTATGGAAAATATAATTATTAATATAGCGTTTGTTGTAAATATTTTGTTCGATTTCTACCTAATTAGCTGTGTCATAACGTAAATTAGCACAACTCAAGTCGATGCATGCAAGGCATTTTATTACATCATTGATATCCTTATTTTATTTAAGGCATTCATAATGCAATATGTCAATGAAGTACATCGCCATTTACAACGTGTTTACCTGAACACCAATTCCTTGTTTCGCACGAGAATTGTTCGCATGTCGGTCCTGTGTAGCCGACGTCACAACTGCACAAGTTCGGCTCGACACAGTGGCCGTGAGAAGAACAACTCGGTTCACACATAGAGCTGTTGCACGTGTCTCCAACAAAGCCCGGGTCGCAGCTGTGGGTGTGACGTCATGGTAAATGTTGAGTTCTAAGCCTAGTATAATATTGCTTAGAGGGCGTGTCATGCATTCATGCACACGCAAACATGCACACGCGTGCGCACACACACACACGTATAATAATTATATATATATATATATAGACACACACACAGAGCTGTAATGTTTACGGGTGTATATATGATATATATATATATATATATATATTATATACACCCGTAAACATTACAGCTGCTTCCACACTTGGTTTCCCCATCTCCAATTAGGTAATATATTAATAGTTTGAGTAATATGCGTAGGCAGTTCAATTAAACGGAAACAAATAAAATGTAGTTGTATGTTTACATATTCGTGACATCCTAACTAAATTAATGTATGCAATAGTGTATGTTTGCCGTACCTGCATGTCATTACACTTTGTTTGTTGTTGTCCTTCAATCCTGAATTGGCCAAGCAGAGTCCGTGTTCATTGCAATTGTCTAGAGTCGTGCATTCAATGTTGGTGCTACAGTCAGCGCCTTCGTATCCCGGGTGACAGGAGCAGGTTCCCGGCTGGAGACAGTCGCCGTGATTGGAGCAGTCGTTCTGTGTGGAACAGTCCGGAGTCGAGCAGCTATTGTCCGTCCAACCGATCTCACACAGACACACGTCATGGGCAATGCACTGACCGTGGCCGGAACACCAGTTGAGGACCTCACAGGACGGCCGAGAGCAACTGGACGATGTCCAGCCAAAGTCGCATCGACACACGTCGAAGTCGACACACACGCCGCGGGAGGAACAGTTGTGTTGGTTGTAACAGGTCGCGGTCTCACTGGAGACAGACGCGCATTTGATAGTGCACAACAACGACCAATATATAAATGACATCATTTTGTTTTAATCATTATATACTAAGTTTCAAAAAGGTACAATTAAAATACGACTTCCGCAAAAAGTTCCTTGTTTCATGGGTCACAACATTTTACCCAAATTATATTAATATGTATATTTATTTACAAAGAACCGAGTGAAATGAAAATTGTTTTAAATACGTCTTGAGTAATTAACATTATTAAACGGCACGTTTTAGTCATTGTCGTTGAAGTAACCATAAGTGCGTAAGTTGCTACTTAACATTGCGTGTGGTCACGGAAGCAGAATCGTTTTAGGGTTTACCACACGACGAACGTACTGCATGTGTCTACAATGCTAATCCCTTACTACAGACACGACACGACCTACCTGCAGTCGGCGCCGGTGAAACCGTCCTGACACATACACACGTCCTGGGCGCGACATATGCCGTGAGTCAGGTCCGTGCAGTTGTTTACCTGACGACGCAATGCAGAAACAATATAGCATTACCGTAGCTGCTCTACGTTGGTCATCATCGTCACCATTCTGATCAGCGTCAACATCGTCATCCTGGTCGTCAACATATCGTCAACATTATTATTTTCGACACCAGTATCATTGTGGCTAATACGTGTTCCACATTAATCATCACTTTCATTAACATCGCCGTCATTTTCATCGCTGTCGTCAACAAAAGCATAATTCTGATCAGCGTCGTCGTCACTATTATAATCATTACTTCTAATGAGATCATCATCGTAGACTTCTTGACAACCAACATCGTCATTATCATCACGACCTTGTACGATCTCGCCTCCACCTCACCAAAAACAGTCACATGCAACTTTTTTGCAATTTTAAAACGAGACACGACGGCCGTCTACACTCGTCTCACCTTGTCACACGTCACTTTGTGCGAACAGTCGACTCCGTCCCAGCCGATGTGACATTGACAGAATCCTGCCTCACAGTCGCCATTGTAACAACTGCCACACGAACCCACGTGACAGTCCTCAGATGACCATCCGGCCAAGCACTCGCAAGTGTCGTTGACACAGCGTCCCTTCCCTGAGCACTGGTTGGGGCATCCTTCAAGAGACAACGGAATGGCTTATACAAATTATATATATATATATATATTCCCATTATTAAAATGTCATGTGATGAGAGTATATATAAACCATTTGTCAAACAACGTCATTCTTAACTTTCCAAGTTATGCAATAGTAGCTGACAAAGGACAGTGCTACATGGGTATGATTACGTTGTATTGTGAATATGTATACACTGTTTTTCTGATCTGTTGTATTCACTGTATACACTGTATACACTGTACACACTGTACACACTGTACACACTGTACACACTGTATACAATGTATACTCTGTACACACTGTATACACTGTATACACTGTACACACTGTACACACTGTATACACTGTATTCACTGTACACACTGTACACACTGTACACACTGTACACACTGTATACACTGTACACACTGTACACACTGTACACACTGTACACACTGTACACACTGTATACACTGTATTCACTGTACACACTGTACACACTGTACACACTGTATACACTGTACACACTGTATACACTGTACACACTGTATACACTGTATACACTGTATACACTGTACACACTGTATACACTGTATACACTGTATACACTGTACACACTGTACACACTGTACACACTGTACACACTGTATTCACTGTACACACTGTACACACTGTACACACTGTACACACTGTACACACTGTACACACTGTATACACTGTATACACTGTACACACTGTATACACTGTATCACAAATGATCATCGACATATAACGTAGTATCCATAATATATTATTGCATATTTGTAAAGGGTAGTTTACAGTTTCTATTGCGTGCGTGAGTGTGTGCAACCGTGCGTGGGCGTCCGTGTCTTTGTGTGCGTGTTTGTGCAACGCGATATATTGACATCGGGATGTACTTACAGGGGCAACACTTTTTTCCAGGAAGCCGTTATTCTATCGGTATGATACAGATTAATGATTGTATGCAATGTGTGTGTGTTTGTGTGTGTGTGTGTGTGTGTGTGTGAGCGCGCGTGTGGGTGGGGTGTGTGTGTGTGCGTTCGTGTGTATGGTGTGGTGTGTATGCGCACGTGTGTGTGTGTGCGTGCGTGCGTGTCCGTGCGTGTGTGTGTGGTGTGGTGTGCTGTGTGCGCGCGTGCGTGCGTGCGTGCGTGCGTGTGTGTGTGTGTGTTTTATTGTGTTTTGTGTACTCGGTCAGACCACCGACCTGTCTTGAATGTTTCCTGCTCGGCTAAAGCCGTGTCGTTGGAGACGACGACGTCATAGATACATCCCTTGAGAAGTGCGCCGGACAACCCTTGCTTATCGCATAGGGCAGTAGCTGCAGTGAACACGGACATATATACCATCAACAATAAATACGAAGTCACATTGACTGGCAATTAGTCGTTCATTAATATGTTCAACTTCCTATTATAAATAACAATAATAATTATGTATCTTTTTTCAAGTGGAATAACTATACTTGCAACATGTGTCAAACAATTGATGTAAGAAAAATTATAAACTGACGAAACTCGTATAGGCGTGTTCCTTTCAACAAGTACATAAATATTACTTGTAACGCTTGGAAAATAGCAAAAACTACCACAATGAACAATACCACTACAGTGAATACATTCACCTGCGTCAATGATGTCGGCGGGATATCCCTCGAGGGTGTACACGGGTTTGTAGGAAGGATCCGTGTACGCCAGATCCATGACGTCGTCAGGATGGAAGTTTGACTCCGTCCAAGACCAAGACCCGTACGTTCCAGCGTCCGACCGATGCGGCTCGGCTATTCGCCCTGCAAATTGCAAACAACATTTCGGATACAACATCACAATTTGCTAATGACATCACCGATGTCAGCATGGACAGCGGCAATATCAACCAAACTGTTCATACAAAAATCATACAGTTTGATAGGCAAACTATATGCAGTTCGGCAGTCGCATTTAAGTTGTAAGCGTGACGAATCGCGGTATTGACTTAAGCCATACTTTCCGTCACGATCTGTGTTGTGTTTATATGTATTTATAATCATACATTGCAAACGTAGGGACCTACCCGGAAAGTATAGTTAATACAGACTAAACAAAATCTTCCCAAATTAACTTCTGGTGAATCATATACTCAGTGACATACTCACAACTCTCCGCAAAGTTCACAGTGTTGTTGTACAGAGTTCCGTCCGGGCCAGTGAGGTCATTCTTGATGTCATCGTCCATGATGCCACATAGTCCAGCTGTTTTCTTGAACATTGCTGCCGCCGGAGTGAATCCAACATTAAGGAATAGACGCTTCATCTTCGAGCTATAAGACGTCGACACTGTGACGGAGGTGCCTGTTGGGAGACGAAAAATACATTAGTAAAAAATGTCAATGTAAGCGTGTGGTCAACACACCCTTCGAAAAAATGTGTAATAATTTATGGTGCGGATTCTATTGAAAACTATATTCATCATTGCATTTTACGCGAACGTGCTGAAAACGATTATAGACATTCACTGTACTTTAAATGTGTTAAGAGGAAAGCTTTTGCAGCATAGTTAAAAGCCATAACTTTTGATAGACGTACCTGCGTGAAACTGCAGTGAGATCATCGTTGCACCCTCGCCAGATGTTGCGTTTGAGGGAAGAATATCCAACAAGACCGTGTCGTCGCTGAGCGACTTTCTCAATGATACATGTGCGTCTTGCACAACGCCATCAATTCTGAACATCACCAAACAATACGACTTTCACGAGTGCTTGTAAAGTGTACATTGTAGTAACCCTAATACTAAACAAAGTCACTGCGCACATTGTTAAGTGTTTTAAAACACACGTTCAGCAGACCGCTAGCGCAAATGTCGATTCTTCTTTGACAACAAGTTTTAACACTAACCTGACCATGGGGACATCGCCTGGCTGTGCAACAGCGGGGGTCGTGATGGTAACGACAGACATCCCGGCCTTGAGAGCAACGGCGCCCGTCAGAGACGTCTGCTTGTAGTGAAAGTAGCGCACCTGAGAGCCGAAGTCGTTCTCCTCGCTCTTGCAGTCCCAGAACTCGCCGATGCCGAAGTAGTCGAACTCGATGCCGTCCAGTGTCTCTAAATGTGGATCGCCAAACGTTCGACGCGGCACTCGTTTCTCGCAACACCTGCCTGATTAGGACACAGACGGTTATCAACACCGGCGAAGCAAATACAACTTAAGTAATACTTAAGTAACACTCAAAGAGAAGCATGGAATGGATTGTTATGTTGCTGTGAATGGGACAAAGCGCAATACATTTATAGAAAAAATGGGAATCACCTGGAATGTCCGTTTTTTACTACGATGACTGCGTGACGAGTGAGCACAGAAGGACTGAAGCGTAAGGAGGATGAAAGTGGTTGCTTGGCGATAGAAACTAGGAAGTTTCTAACCAAGATAAATCAGTGATACAAATCCGTGAATATACTGGTGGGAGAGAGGGCGAGAGAGAAAGAGGGGGAGAGAGGGGGATAGAGAGAGGGGGGAGGGATGGGAGCAGATCAAGTAATATACAATACACAAAGGAAAGACTAATATATATTATTATGCTGCTGTGAATGGGTAAATATACCAGCTATAAAGCATACGAACAAGCATAGGGTTAAATAATATCTGAAGCAAGCATGAACCCATTTCTATTTAGTATTATGATGATTGCGTGACGAGTGAGCACATACAAATAGAGGTAAAAGGAGGAAGTTGACCAATATAAGCCAATGACAAATAGGGAGTTTGGGAGAGAGAGAGAGAGAGAGAGAGAGAGAGAGAGAGAGAGGAGATAATATAGTTGTTATGGTATGGCATACCTTCCCATCTACTGCTGCAACTGCACGAGGAAGAACAGCCGCCACCCTTAGAGCAGACGCCGTGACCGGAACAGCCCTGACAGGACCCGCAATCGGGCTGGTCACACGTCGAGCCACGTCTCCCGGAAGCACAGGCAGGTGCGTGACCGCAAGGCTCCGGACACTTGCATTCACAATCCCGCCACGTCGCCATCTCGCCCGACTTGCACTGCGGACAGACGTCACCGGGACACTTGCAGCCGTCCGGTCCAAGTGTCGACTCCTGGCAGTTATTGCACGTACATTTACACGGGCAAGAACCATCCGCTGCTACCGTTTCTTTCGTGACGCCGTCGTCACACAGACAGCTGCAGTCACATGACCCGTCTTTCTCCATTTCCTTCTCTATACCATCTGCGCATGTGCACGGGCACTTTATCTCAGCAGCCCATTTCTTGAGAAAATCATCCGGGCATTTCTCGCATTTGCACTCGCCGTCTTTTGGCTATTGGACCAAGCAAATTAGGTTAGGTAAATATGAAATATATGCCGAGAATACGCGCTTGCATGCGCGAACAGACGTAAGCCCACACAAACCGTGGGGCATCATTACTGATTCACTTCAATGGAGATTCGTGTTCGTAGTCCGTCATTGCCAAAATAACTGTCAAACAAAAGTCAATTAAAAATAACATCTTCACTTAGTTTGGTTTGTGATTATATCAACATCAGGGCTCTTTACTTTTTGTTTATGATAGTAACTAAGCAATTTTATTTTGCAATTTTGATCGCTTTTAAGGGACGTTCCGAATATGTTTGTTTATATAGCTTTACCACAAGGCACGTTTGGAGCATCTTTGACACAGAGATCATAACGAATTTTGATCAACAGGTCGTGCAAATGGTAAAGTAGCATTATATTAGTACTAACAACCTTCTGTCAAATGCACCATCAACGTCGTCGAATGGTAATCATTGGATATATATATATATATATATATATATATATATATACATATATTGGATATATATATATATATATATATATATATATCATAAAAGTACAATTACAAAACATATAAAGTGTGTGTACTTACCTTCACACTAGGTATGGTATTATCCGGCGGATCGCAGAAACATTTACACAGACATTCTCCTGTTTCCGGGTCTTTTTTCCCCGGCTCCCCGGAGTCTTCGCACAGGCAGCACGGTACGGGATTAGCCTTGCACACGCTGTGAACAGAATGTAGTGTGTTACACTGGGGTATAAGCAGCGTCAAGTATATTATGTACGACGTTGTGTTGTCAATAGAAAATATCAATATTAATATATAAATCCTACAATCAGTTACAATCCAAAACTATAAGCAGCACCGGCTTTAGGGCAGAGCAGGCGGGACAGTTGCCCTTGGGCCTCCTCGAATTACGGGCCCTCGCAAATCAGCTCAAATCATCTGACAATCCTATTTGCATACCAAAGCGGGTCAACACCACGCGTAGGACGTGAAGAGCAGTAAAGCTCTACTGCAGTGCTATCCTCAAATCAAAGTCGTGCTGGCCGAAATGACGATCGGTTTGTTAGCTCTCTGGTTGTCTGCTTATGTGCTAATATGTTTTCCGTTTTAATTATTGGGTCAACTTCAAAAAAGCTGTCCTGAAGAGATCCAGAATGTCGCAACGAAGCTCGACAACATTGGTGTTGAGTTTACCCAGCTCGCTGAATTATCAAAGATGGTCAACAGTGCAGGATTAAGGGCAGGGCAGACGGGATAGTTGCCCAGGGGTCCCCACAATATTTTTTTTATGGCGGCCTCGACAAAACGCTGTTTGGGTAACTTATTTGGAATCGAACGGCTTAGATGTAACTTCAGTGCTTCAATATGACGCAAGCTGGTGCTTTAAAATGGCTAAATTATTATTTTGCTGAGAAGTCCCTGTGGCCAAGCACTTGTTCCCACAGTCATAAATCCGGGGTTGACATTACATGTAATAAATTACGACAAAATGTGCAACAGTTACGAACCAGTGAAGCGTACACAACATGTGAAAACAAAAGTACAATACGTATTGGCTCACTCTAAGCATGAAAGCGTAGGCGTCGAACCCGGGGTCTGGGTGGGCTGAAACAACCCAAACTAATGTTTTTATATGGCAGGGCTGGATGTATGTTTAACCATCTACTATTTCGTCAAGGTGCTGTTGGAGGTTTTTGATGAGCCTAATGGCGTATAGGTGGCGTTTTGGGGAGCCTTTAGTGGGTACAGTTGAACAGTTTTGGTGAGCTTCGTCCCCCAATGTTAATCACATTCCGACGCCTATGTATAGTTATTAAGTGATCTTGAAACGTCTTTTTAGTGGAGGTAACTCCAAAATGGTATGTTAATGTGAAACTAATATGATACATAGCAAAATACTTAAATTACTTGCAACATACAACACTGTACAACCGTTATCGCATGAACTGCAACTAAAACGCAGCTATGAACATTTAACTGGCAGAACATTTGAAATGCGCGAACAGTTCGGCAAGTGGTGACGTTTTCAAATATATCAACAATTCAACTAAATGTGACGAAGTAAATTTGATTATACGAACAACGGCTGGATCAATAAATGCTTGAGTTCCGGTTCGTAGAAATACCCACGGGCACGCATCACAATCGAATACATGATAAACGATCCGGCATGAACCGGACCAAATGTAAGACAACGCTATTGCTTACCCCTCGTGCACTGTCGATCCGGGCACATCAACGGTGTCGTCGAAGTCCCAAATAAAAACTCTGAGACCGAGATGGACCGATTCCAAACCGGCGTCGATAGCTGGACAATAAAACAATTCATGATTACAAATTATTACATATATATATATGCGTCATATTGATAATGAAAAAGTAGATGACAATCCCCATATTGTAAGCAACAACCAACCTTTTAAAGAAGCATGTTGTAATAGTAGCATAATGAATCGGCTAGTGAAACTAATAAGATACTAGATAACATCTTAATAGTAGTGAAAGGCAATTGTAATTATAAAAAGACACAGCTAATATGACACTAAAGCGTATTTGAATTGTAACAATAAACAATATTATATTCGTGAAAATGTTCAACAAGTTCATTTCTAGTTGTGTACTAAGAAAATTGTGTTATAACAATATTGTAATTCTAAAAAAACCAGAGCGGGATAATATTACCTCGGTGCAACAAGAACAATACTGCCGAGTGATTGCCCTCCCTGTTTTATATACTCTGGTGTAACCAAGATATTTTTCGATGATGGCATTTCCTTCGAAAAAAAAACACTTACAAAACTCGGTGTGTCTGTCCGGGTCTTCACAAGAGCAAGCCTTTCCGGAAATCGTAACAAATAGCGGGAAAGCCACACTGAGGTCAAGGCTTGTGATATCCTCATTCTCTCCTGCAAAAATGTTTAGAACTTATACAATATTGACCCACTGCTAATTACACGCAGCTGCTATCGAAATGGTTGAGTAGCACACATAATCGCCGAGGTTGCAGTGCATGTTTATATATGAAACGCCTAGTGAATGTAGCAAGTTCCAAGTAACTGTTATGGAATATGTCTTTTACCGTCGCTGTCCGTTTTGAAACAAAGCAAAAATAATCGCCTGCCATTGGGTACGCAACAAACGAAACAAAAGTTTAGTTGCCATAGCGTGGGTAATTTTGAGATCGAAGATCGCATGACGACGATACGAAAGGCCGCAATCGATCCTGTCCGATTATGAAATCACACGTGTACGCGCGAATTGAACACCGGGTATGATACGCGTGCGCGATTAGTAACATAACTGGCACATTAAACGCGTCATTTGTCTATACATCATACACAACTGAATCCTCATATAAAGTGATCCTTCGCGCAGTACGTGTACGTACGGTTCGTGTTAGCGGGTGACCGCCTAGACAGAGGTACTGTTGGCCACTGGGCGCTGATGGATGGGGTCGCCGTAACTGTTGCAGTCGCCTCAGCCTCCAGTTCTCCAGAGTACGACTTGCTGCTGGAATGCGTTACCTGCAGGACAATGTGAACTTAGACAAACAAGCTAACATCCAACATTGCAACAACTAACCAAGGGTTATATTAACCTCATTCGCGCTGATCATTTAATTTATGTTGTCGCCAAATACGCCAATGCGTGCGTCCATTATTAGTTTCCCCCCAACAGTGACGGGCTCTCTGACTTCCAGTTCAATTCGTCAAACGAAACAGTTTATAACGTTGTATAACTACCTAAGTCATTGGTCAGAGGCCAATTGTGCAATGAACATCATAACACCCGAGAGGACCTCGAAACGTGGGTGGAGATTCACTTACACTCCCACCAAATAAGCGCGTTTTAATATATAAATCATACAGACCTTTGCGAGGTACATAATTGTTTTGGAAAACGAAAAACTTGGCTAGAATAGAATAAGGGAAGACATTAAAGAAGAGAAGAATGCAGAAGCAAACGAGGGAGTCTGATGTGAAAGAATGTTTCAAGAAGAAGCTGATGTTGAAACATTAATATGGGCTGGACAATAAGAACTAATGGACGGGAACGGTTATGGAAGATGCAACAGTAAGCAGAAGGAAATAACGATGACTACGTGTGGGTGAGCGGGAAAGATTGTATGAAAAAAGATTTTATAGCATGTACAGCAATAGCGAACTATCGGTAACGGTCTTACACCGAAATAGACGCTCAGGGCGGATTAACGATAAGAGAAAAGGTCATTGCTTTATTTGTGATGCGAAACCAGCTTGTCGTTTATATTTAGATCTTGGTATGCATGCTTAGACACTGACAATGCGAAGTGCAACGTAATTATAACTAGTGTCCTTTTGGAATTACTGACCTGCAAAGGTTGCTTCGTGTTGCCGGACGTCTTAGTCCACAGCATGCCGACAGAATAACCCACGTTGGCTGTGTAAGTTGCTGACAACGTGACTGTACCCTACAATAAATCGCACTCTTAAACATCATGTCAATAAGTTGGCTAGGAAAATAGGACAGTTGACTAGGACTTCTGGCGAGCGACCAATCAATTCGGCCTGTATAATAAAATCAATCAAATCACGTATACCATCAAAAACATCGAGCAATACACATGAAAATTGAAAATTGGAGCAGCAAACATATTGTGGATGCCCTAAAGGTGACGTATGTATTGAAAGGTTTCTTGAATATAAACATTTCGGTATATCGACTTGGGAGGTAACATAACTATACCGCATGCAATATTGCAGTGTGAGTGGATTACTTAACAATAATTCCGTGTTGCCGACTTACCGAAAATTCGACTGACCACCCCATTTGGAAATTCAGGGAAATCTTTCCGGGTATGGGAATTCCAAAAATCGGAATCACGAACCTGCCAACGTCCTGTAAACAGACAGGAAACAAGTACAATGATTATAAAAACACAGGAAAATACACAGTACACGCCACCGGTATTTGTGAAATAGATGTATCATAAAAATACACAAATAGATACAATATATACAATAATAAAGATATTTTGCCTAATTGATATAAAATATTAGAATCATGTAATTTTTTTTTTTTAATAAACCGTACATACTTTAGAATATGATTTCGAGTCGCCATCACGCCCCACGGAGTCCGTGTACGAGAATGTTCCGGAGACAGAGCCGGCCAGAGACCCAGAGAATGTGAGGCCTGCGCGAGTCACTTCGGTGTCGGTCCATTCCCACTCAATCTTCAGAGTGACACGCACTCCGATAGAGTACGAGACAGACGCCGTCACTGATGAACCCTAATGAAGAGTGTACATAGCAAATCAAACACACACACACACACACACACACACACACACACACACACACACACACACACACACACACACACACACACACACACACACACACACACACACACAGACACACACACACACACACACACACACACACACACACACACAAACACACACACACACACACACACACACACACACACACACATAACACACAACACACACACACACACACACACACACACACACATAACACAACACACACAAACACACACACACACACACACACACACACAAACACACAACACACAAAGACACAGACACAGACGCACACACTCACAACACGTACACACGCATGCACGCGTGCACACATACACACATACACACATACGCACATACGCACATACGCACATACGCACATACGCACATACGCACATACGCACACACGCACATACGCACATACACACATACACATATACTTGCACCCATAAACATGTAGACTTAAACATATACACACACACGCACGCACACACACACACACACTCAGACACACACACACACACACACATACACACTCACGAACACAGCCATAAACACGGGGCGCGCGCGCACGCATACACACACACACACACACACACACAAATACGCCCACACAGCACGCACACTCACCCACATTCAAACACGCATACGTACACGCACACGCACGTACGCACGCGCGCGCGCGCGCACACACACACACACACACGATGCAAACATTACCACACATAGTGTAAGCTAGCTACATACACTTACCCCAGAGCCAAGAGATTGTTTGTAGCTGCCAGAAATCGGTAAGTTGATGTCCCGTTTGCGTTTGACGACTTGTCCTTCGATGACATGTTCAACAGCCAATTGTGTCACCGCAGTCCCGTTTTCAACTCGTTCCACATTGGCCACTTCCAGAATTACGAAGCTGTCAACGTAGCGTACTTTGAGCACTTTCGCAAATATAACTGACGATTCACGACCAGAGACGACATCTCCGACATTCAAGTTGTTCTCCGCAGTCTTGTCATAAATCAACAGTCCTGGATTATTGTCTCCACCGACACACGACGAGCTTCTCAAAGGTGACGACAGTTTTAGTTTAGAGACGTCGAGGTTGTTACATTCCGTTAATGTTGTGTTAACAAAGGTTCCCACGCTCGTTGGCCACACTCCGAGAACCGTCTCCAAGAAACCGGAACTCGTGTTACTCGTCAGAATGTCACCTACTTGAAATGTAGCGTTGTTAGTAGGGCCAATCTCGATAACTAGGTTAAAGGACGTTCCCGTTTCAGACCCACTCGTTTTATATGTCCTACCCAGACACTTGTTAGCCGTGCTGTTATCTATCGCATGAATAACTGTCCCGTTTAGTTGTATACGGCCTGAGACGACATCACCATAAAGCGAGGCCGAGGGAATCTGTTCTAGGGACACATCGTCATCAACTTCGTACAATTGCATGTCGGCGCTGAAGTCAGCGTAGCGGATTGCTTCACGCAAAGACGCCATACTGGCCCTCATCATCGTGAATTGCGACAGGTGGGTGACATCGTGGAGTTTGTGGAAGACTCCCCCCGCCTGAGCGCTCGCTACAATGTCACCAACCTTGACATTCAGACGACCAACCGCCATCAACAACTGAGTCTCTTCCGACGGATTGTCGTATTCAGAGCAATAGTACATAGTTGCGTCTTCAGGTTTGATGGTTTTCAATCTATCGCTAAAGACGGTCGTCTCGATTCTACGTGGGTCGTCGTAATCGGGTGTGACTTCGCCGTTGCGACAACGCGTTTCATTCCAGGTGCTGCACTTCGTCGTCTCGTGTGTCTTACTGTAGCAATGTTCCACGTCCTTACACTGTTGGCAAGTTGCCATGTGTGCGAAGGTGGCAGCCTCCGCACAGTATCGTCTGCTGCAGTTTAGAACCGATATCTGCGAAGAGCATCTACTGGAAAGGGTAGTCGTGACGCATTCGTGAAAGAACCATGTGTCGCACGAGCCGAGACTGGTTTCTGTAGCGTTGCCCGGGAGACATGTCTGACGAGCGTCGCACCATCCGCATCCTGCCTCCCTGACGCACGCGGAACAGCCCGCTAGTCTCGGGCAGTAGGTAATCGAACATGAACGACCGTACCAGCCTGGCGAACACCGACACAGATTGGGTCCCACACAGGTGCCGTGACCAGAACACTGATTGACACCATCGCAGTGGAAGCGAGAACAGTCATCTTCTGTCCAACCCCTGCAAATGATAAATAACTACTAAACAATACATGTGGCGTAATATTGTGTAAAAAGCACAAACAATTGCAATAACATTACTAATTTGTCTTCGTATTTCATTTCATTCAATTTTCATTCACTGGAGTCACAGTTGATTTAACATGGTGTCGCTGCAAGGTCGTGTCGAATAAACATACATATTCATGATGAACTTATTGATTTTTTGTTAGTGGCAAACAAAATTCAAACCTTGAGCAGACACAAGTTGTGCCAACGCACGAGCCTCTGTTGAAACACGAGTTCTTGCATCGGACCACGGACGTGCGTTTGCAAATAAACGGGTGCAGTTCGTTGCAGTTCGTCTCCCCAATATCGGTGTCGTTCTTATCGTTGACTCTCACAGGATACACAGGGCAATAACGTTCGTTATCTTCTCCGTTACTTATCCATATCACGGATCTTTTCTCCGTGCCGCCCAAGTCTTCGTAGGAAATGAACTCGTCGACCATCAGTTGTAAATCAGCCAGCATCAGAGTTGAGAGAACAACAGCTCGTTCTGTCTGGCAGAATTGTGCCGCCTGTCGGTATGTGCTGGCGCCAACGTTGTAGAAGAAGCAGCTGGACAAATGATACGTCCATCCCAGTGGACAGACATCTGTAGGGCGGATACAGATTGGAATATCGTCACACCAGATATCATCCTGATCGCTAGACAGCTTAAACAGCTGTTTTAGTAAACAATATGTTCACAAAAATACTAACGTTTCTACTTGTCTTGTCTCATTCGACAGACAATGTAAAGATCGAATACAACATGTCAATGAGGTTGTGATCTATATATGTGCTGGAGTATGTTGCTGTGGAGAAAATCTTATTATTTCCATCCCACAGACACTAACAAAATGCATTCATTTTCTTACGTTTCTATATGAATGTGCCAATGTGAAGGCATTCTACGTATCAACTCTGTTCATTAGACTCTTTTTGTGTGCATTCGCTTCATCTGATTTACCAGTTGACGGTCATTGCGTGTAAAGGACACTGGTAGTTTCTTAGTTTTACTTACTTTTTCAGTAGACACGTTTAGTGATCTGACGCTCATTCCCCAGGCGGCGCCACAAATTTGAAATACTGTAAAAGTTATAACCTCTGCCATAGTTCTGTAGCTCCTGTTGTTGATGTGAGCTAGTCTACGTTACACTACTTTATGAGGAAGACCAACGGAAATCTTACTTGAAAAGTGAAGCCCACTTGGAGGATCGATCGCAAAAGGTGAGGAGACGACGTTAGGGAGATCGTTCACAGTGCGGCCGTCCCTGATCCTGCCTTTGACGACTTGGCTGAGCCCGGAGCCCCACCAGTTGTTAGCGAAGTCAATAGTCGCATCTGTCACGTCAACATTGCCCAAATCTCGGGTTGACAGTTCGTACGCATTTGTCGGGTTGTTGAGTATGTTCCCTCTGAATGTGACGTCGCTAGCTTTCGAAAACACGGTGTATTGAGCTGCGTGTTTAAGGCCAACGTTGAACCAGAAGATGTTTCCATCTGCCCGCACCGGCGGACGGTTGCACTCGGAATCGCTACCGATCTCCAACATGCACTTCCCGCTGTTGTTATACAGCAAGTTGCCCTCCATTGCGACACTCATGTTCACAAACTGCACGAGACTGCGAGATTCGTGCGCCGAGTTGTGCCGTAGGTTATTTTTGGTCATTCTCAGAGTCGCGTTATTCTCTCCGCTATTATTAACATAAATCACACCACCCTTTGAGCAAAACATGAACGAATTCTGTGTCACCTTCGCTGTTGACACCCTCGATGTCGTGTTCGAGTCGAATGACACGGATATCACGTTTGAGTCAGCCGCCGTTATGTTGTTGAAGAAACAGTTGCGGATGAGCGCGTATGCACTTTTCAGCTGCAGCTGCACGGCTGGCCTCGACTTGGTTTTGTAACCCGTGTTGTTAACCGACATCCGCTCGAGCCAGATGACGTTGTGTTTTTCCGGGTCTGTGTTCCAGACTCGCACGGCCTGGCCCGGTACGTTCTCCACTCGCACGTCCTTCAGAGTGATTGAACTCACCAATTTCTCTGTCAAATAAGTCACGTCAATGTTTGTACGCAGGGAAATATTTGTGTCGTTAACTATAGAATAGTGTGCATATACAAACTTCCATCTAAATACGTATACTTTGTATGACTGTACCCATATAATTAATAAGTGATAACAATACATGAACAGGGAATCTCCCCTGAAGAAAGTTGTTTAGAAAACACAGCACAGCTCACACTCAAATATATGTCGAATTATTAAACGTATTGGGCATGCGATAAACATGAACAATTATCTAGTACTTTTGTTTCTGATTTATGAAAATGCATTTTATGTTAAAATGTTATCCCGAACATAACCTTGCCTGGTTTTCTGGAAGCAACATACAACATACTCACCAACCGGACAGGCGTGGAACTTGATGTTATCCAGTCCGACGGAACTCCTGCACCAGGTACCGAAACGAACGTGGAATAAAATTGTAAATCGGTCAGCGTTTATCGGAGCTAGGTCAATATCTTGGTGCACCCATCGGTTAAACTTATTATTCAGGGTCGATGACCAGATCTGACGAAGTCCACCGCTAGTCTTCATGTACATCGTTAAGTTGTCACCTGTGGAGATAAATATGTTTGCGTTCAAGTTAGCAGTGCATGTGACAGCGATTACAGAGAATGTTATGTAGAATTGAAACATAGAGGGGTATTAATACCAAACAAAGCAACAGTGAATGATTCACCGGGCGAAACAGTACTTGTAGTAGTTTTATTGTATAATATGCATGTTCCTTTGCAAGAACAAATTAATGTTGGAACAATAGAAAAACTTGCAGGAGTATAATAAAATCTCCATCATTACAAAACGCATGACGTCGCTAGATTGAACTACAATTTCGGTCTTAAATTACGTTTTGCAACCTACTGTCGTTTCGGTCGAATTTACACGACCGACTAGTATATACCTTAGTAATATGACATATCAATAATAAAAAACACATAGCTACGCCGTACATACTTTTATATATCGTATTGCATAGTGAGAACTCACACTAAAGACTACTGCGTGGTGTTGGCGTGTGAATGATGCATTTGCATAAAGTAACACTAACCACGATAGTATCTTTCATTACGGAAGTGATAGAACGAAATGCGGCATATGTCGTTTTCTCGGCTGAAGGTGGCACTTTCAATGGCGGCTGTCTTTGATGAACCTCCATATCGGTGGTAATAGTCGCAGTCTCCATCAGGAAGTGTTGTCGTTGCCGCAATGTAATGCCCGCCTACGTTCAAATACCAGGTCATGAGTGCAACCTTATATGGAAGTAACGATACAAGGAACAATAAGTCAAAGTTGGACGTTATCTGGATCACATTATTTTGTTCTTGAATTTGTTCACTCTGGTCATTTAGTTTCTGCTGTCGCCAGTTACTGGTAAAGCGACCGCAAAGCCACATCTTTAGCGCCCTTTCTGGACAGTTGCCTACCACTCACTGTCTCAACGTTTCTCCAGTACAACGACGAGCATTATTGATAACACTGTAGATAAGCAACTCTCAAATTAATAGCAATTGTGTATCACTAAATACAATTCCAATCAACAGATCAGAGGACATGGGTCTACAGAAAGGAACTAACACCGAAATAGGCGAGTGAACATCACCACATGGGCGGAGATGCTTTTAAAATAATCCGCGAATTAATCAGCGTATCAGTATTTATATTTACAACGACACTGATATAGACTGAAACTAACGTAATTAAAAAGTATTAATGAATAGAAACGAGAATGTCATATGCGTACTTGTTCCTCCGGCAAATGTGACATCGCGGCTTTGACCTCTGAACAGCCCACTCTTTCCGGAAGTACAATTGTACATAATCCACGGTTGTCTTTCCGGGGCAAGTAGATCCTCGTAGTCATGCCAACCGCACCACCCGTTCTCGAAGGTACAGTCATTCACTGCAAATGTACACGTCGAATCACATTGGCATGTGCACATTGCTAGTAGTGTGGACAAATAATTTAATTATTTTGCGCGCGCGCGTGCATTGCAAGCGAGCGTGCGTGTATGTGCGTGCGTGCGTGCGTGCGTGCGTGTGTGATGATTGTATGTTGACGAAGACAGTATGTAGCAATCATTAATAAAACAGTAGCAAATTAAACATGACAAGATATATTAGTCAACATTATGAAGTTAATTGTTGAAGAAGTGTTAAGGGGTAAGATAAGATAAGAATAACTCCTATTTATCGCCATAAATCTAGGTAAATCCATTCGGAGGCGCTTATGATACGTAGTTATATTTATATTTATATTTGCACAACATTGATATGTTTAGTAAAATTATGGATATCAAATTAGTTAAAATAAATGATAATATATAAGCAAATAAAAAAGTTGTAATTATAAAGATAATCATTAAAGTTAAAGGCATAATTATAATAAATAATTAAAGACATTGTGTAAAATTAGTATAAAAATGTACAAGATAATGCTAATAATAATTTATAAAGTTAAATAAACTGACTGGTGGTGCCCATGTTTGGGTGACTGACCTTTCTGTGGGATGCTGGAGACAGACACGTAGTTGACAAAGTTTTCGCTTTGCTGAAGAACCATTATCATCCGTTGACTGTATGAGTGTACCGTCGTCGTCTAGTTTAGGTCGTGCAAAAGAAAACGTGAGTGTGTTAGTGCAATAACCCGATAGTGTCGTCCCCTCGAACATTAATTTCGAAAATGATCGCTAGACTGTCTGCACATTTCATTCCAATGACACTTCCGGTTTACTGTAGTGTCTTCCGTTGAGTAGTAGTTATCCTTCCACGATGACTGCATTGTCATTGTTGAACTTAAACCGCGGTTTTACCAGTTTCACTCCAAAGGCACTTACAACGTTATTGCATTGATGCGGACAATATAATCAGCAGATCTGTCACTGCCTGAAGAAGAATTGTTGATTTTACTATGTTACCTGAATGTGACTGAATGACAGTCTTCTGAATGCAACAATAACAAGTTTTATATACGATACACTGAACACAGACACCGGAACAATCACGGATCAAATATAATAAAAACTAATGATTTAAGCAACACTTTAATCTGAGTAGTTTCTACATAGACTTAGGTCAAGTCCACCTACCTGGGGCCCGCGGTCACTCCTGTAAGCCTTGAATTGGCTGAACCTGTTTTTGATGTCGACTTCGTTTCCGTCATAAAATTCAGCCGTCAAAACGCCGTAGTAGTCGGACGTTACCGCTTTCATTGTCAGTTTAATGGCACATCTTTCTTCCGTCTCAAATCGTCGAATACAACTCCTCCAATAAGAGGCCCTCGTCTGAAAGAACTTGTATTCCTCGCCAAGTTTGATGAACAAGTTTGTGTTCGGGTCACAGAGCCGGAGCGTTGGATACAGAATATCGTTGAGTATCAGCTGATCCTGGTGGAATGTTGGAGTCAGAGTAATGCCGTCCCTCGCTGTGTCCGTGACAACGACCCTCTCGAGAGTCACGTTGGCCGTCACGTCGAAGAACGAAATTCCGTTACCTCTCACCTACAGAACATAAAATGTGATATACGTATCAAAATAAAATAACTACCTAACAACCAGTCAAACAAGCACAGACGAGCGGGCATGCTCACGCGCACATTAACGCATACACGCACTAATAATAATAATAACAATACACCAAAATAATAATACTTCTTAATAATAATTAGTGATAATAATAATAATAATAACAATATATTAAAAAAACTATATCCGCAGGAACCTTGCCTCCGAGGCAATATATATCTTAGTATCATAAGTTGATGTAGGTTTTCTGTTTTTTTGTGGTCATCATGGTGTTGATGATGATGATAATGATGACGATGATGATTTTATTCAATATAAAAATGTAAAGGTGTAAATTTATAAAATATAAATTCATAAAGATTACACAAGAAAGTGCACGCCCTTGTTTCCATTGATGTCCTTGGACAGGCACAGACAATTACATAACGCAGTTATTAATCAAATATGATTAAATAAAAAACTAAAATAACAATAATTAATAATTTAAATACTAGCTAATACTCAGATGTCAAAAGGCATTAATACTGATGATATTGTAAAGCAGATGACCTCCTGATTATCAAAACATTTGAAAAACCGGCTTATATACTAGATATATATAATGCCAGATCTAAAAATAAAACTGTTTTACAATTTAAGATGCGACAACAATAAAAATAAAAATAAAAAAATCCTCCAATAGAGCCCAGATTATTAAGATAATTTAACAAAACAAAATTGATTAAACATTAAACTGATGTTATTAGTGAAAGAGCTTCCCGCGTTATTTGTAAGATATCACAATTCCAAATGTTTTAGTAGTTACGGGTACCTAAAAAATAAGATGGAATTAATAGTAGACAAATACGCTGGCTTCCTGATTATTAAGGTATTTGAACAAAACCGGATTGACTAGACATTTAATTTTAGTCGTGTTTTGAGCACATTGTATGTTATATGGCAATTATTTCCATGCCTGTGTACCTCTGTAGTAAAAAGAAGTTTGACCAAATGATTTAACATATGGTACACGAAGAGACAACTTGTATTTATACCGTGCTGCTTGCATGTTACGTTGAAATAATCTGACAAATAATGTCGTGCTTTGTCATTGAAAATATCACAGACAAGGTTCAATTTTAGTTGTTTAACCCGTAGATCCACTGGTAACACATTGACCTGTCTAAACTCCGTTGAACCAATATGGGTTCTGGGACTTCTGGTTGGTGTGTTAAGATTGAACCGGATTACCTTGTTCTGGGTACACTGTAGCCTAGATTTGTATTTCTTAGTTAAACCGGAGAAACACAATGAACAGGCACAGTCAAAATGACATTGTATTAAGGCAGAGGTCAACAATGTTTTCAAGTTGACATTTCTTGTTTGCCTGTACAAGAACTTTAACTTGGCATTTGATGTATTAATTATCTTTTCAGCCACTCCTTCTCCAGTTAGTGATCTAACACTACACCTAAGTATTTAACACACACCTATCATGTCAATGTGTTGTCAGCACATTTAACCAGGATGAAACTACACGTATGTAGTTTACTTTTGACCTATTCAGTTTTCCCTAGATGGAGTGACAGTTTGTTGTTTATCAGCCATTTTCTGGCAGTCTCAAGCTCTGAAGGAAGCCTTTCTTCGATTTGTTTGGTGTTCTTACCCGAAACTATGATAGCCAAATCGTTAAAATATAAAAGAATGAATAAATATTAAAAACAGTAATTTCGATTTCCGAGTCTTCTTCTGGAATAGGCGTCACAAAAATAAACAAACAATCATTTATATCAATATAAGTGACTAGCATTGTATTGTCGCGTTAGAGTTTAGAAGCTGAGATTGATACTTGAATTATACACGAACTTCCGTTACCTTGCTGACTGTCACATTGCGCATTTGTATGTCCTTCTCTTTCGCGATGCCTCGTCCGACAAACACGAATCCGAATTGTGTGTCTTCCAGTGTAACGTTGACGACGCTAGGGGGCGTGCCGGATACCTGGATGCCGGATATGTTGGACAGTTTGACGTTTTCCAGAATGGAGACCTGTCCGTTTTCCATCGTAGTGATGTGTATACCAGTCATCGCGCCGTTCGTCGAACAAACTATTCCTACTTGGTCGCGGTAATTGCAGGAATCTATGAAGAGCATTCGACATTGACCGAGATCTTGTTCAGTGCCGCCACACGAAATTGTGTATGCCAGTGGTTTGCTTCCATAGCCAAAGTATCGGTTTCTGGACGTCGCTGGAAGCAATGGTAGCACTAAAGATTAAAGACTGATTGTATCATATACGCAATATACCAATGCCAACCTGTTCAGAAATAAAACGTAAACACAATTTAACTTAAATATATAAGTATAATACAACACAGTGCAAGCATTTGATTCCATTATGGTCCTTAGAATAAAATAAGGCTACTAAAACACTATCGGGAGGTGAATTTATCCAACAATTAAAATAATTGGTAACATCCAAAATGGCATAATTAGACATTGGTTTAACTGCCTTATATACAGCGGTGTTGCCTATATAACAACTTGCTACCTTTGGAGTATTCTAATTGCATTGCATCCGAAGTGCCAAAGACCACACATTTCTTTCTATGTTCACTGATCTCCAGTGAACTTGCGCCACTGAACCCTTTCCCTCGAATGTACACACTGATGAGAAAAAAACAACGATAGTTATTTAGAATTATTAATGCACGTGCTCTTGACATGTTCCGATTACACAGAGGATTTTTCTAATAAACGGGGTGAATTAAGTGAAGACAATGAAGCGATGACCCACACGGCTCCCGAGGGTGCCACTTAAGCGAATGTTTGCTGCTCCGAGGGTGGGTGAGGCTAGTTACAAATAAATATTGTTTTTGTTTAGTGCGGTACCCAATACGTAGAAAATTAATACATCACATGGTGATGTGTTTCTATGAAAGCTGGCCATTTTATTTATCTCCTTTTTAAATGTACGTTAATGAATTAACCTTAGACCCAAAAACCTTACGTAATTTTTACACAATTTATTACGCATCTTAACATAACCTACCAAGTGGGTTAGTTACATTGTCGTTTCCTTAGACTAAAACAACTCCATTAAAGAAAGCTAGCTATTCATCAAAAGTGATCCCACAAATAGAGCAAGACCTTATAAACACGACCAGTCATATCTCACAAATTTGGTAGAATCAGAATGTAGAAAATCTAACTTGCGTAACACAAAATGAACGGCACTATCATTAAATTTGTTTACGTATCTCTATAACAAATTAAGAAAGTGTGTGGGTCAATTACCTTTGCCAAAGCCGAGTTGTTTACACGCGACATCGGCGTTGTATGTCGACCAGCCGCTACTGCAAATGGGGCGCCACGAGGAGCCAACCAAAGTTTCCAGACGCCCTTCGTATTCGTGTCCTCCGTTAACTAGTCTCAGTGGCATCAACTGTGTTAGGTTTTCACTGCGGTGAAATATTATGGGGTTCTCTGCCGACCCTCTCGCTATCAGTCGGCCTTCAACGAACAAACTGGCAGTGGGCTCCAGGGCGAGTGTAGTGCCGGGCTCGAGAGTGAGCGAGACTCCGGCAGGAACAATCAGATCTCCAGACACCGTGTACGGGTCTGTCTGACGTCGCAGCGTCAATGACCTATCTAGTCTGCCATGAAGTGGTCCGGTAGTGTCGAATGACTGCTCAATATCGATGCCAGGCAATCGGACTATTACTGGGCACCATCCCGAATCACTGCCATCCAAGATACGACTGTATATGCCTTCTTTCAGATTTCCCCAGGAATTGTTCACGAAGTCAAAGCGGATCGAAGAGTTCAGGGTAGGCAGTTGACTGACTACTTCGTAAGTCAGATTAGGATTGGCAAAACTGTTCCCGTGTGCTTCTACTCTGGATCCCAAATTAATTGTAAGCGCTGCGGAAAACGCTTTTAGTGCGGTAGCTGCAGAATTATTTACAATATCATTGTCCAATAAATGTTCAGTTTTTCCTGATATGCCTGGATGCATGCACGTTATCACTGAATTGATTACCTGGTTGTTGAGGAATGCATTTTGCAGGATACGACCATTGTCACACGAAGAACAGAATGACAAAATGCTCGACACATTCTTGTTCTCCTTGAATGTGTTCCGTTCGACAACGGCACAAGTGTCATTACTCGCGGAAATGATGTCAACAAGGTCGCCACCAGGGAATGTGCAGTGGCGAATCGTATTTAATGTGACGTTTCCGGTTCCGCTGAGTCGCATTATTTTAGCGGTCATGTTAAGAATCTCGTTGTCGGCAATGTTCCATGCAATCGGTGTTCCATCTTTTGTTCCGTCAAATATAAATGCCTGTTTACCACCGACTACTCTGTTTCGTTCTAGTGTCACCAGCACTGAGTCCGAACTGTCAAACTCGTCAAGGTCGAGGCGAAAGGTGTCCATGTTGTTTTCTAGAATATTATCTCTAACATTAATCAAAACTTCTCCACCATCGAGGTCGAGACGATCGAGGTTAATGCCATTCTTGTTATTCATAATTGTGTTGTTGCTGAATGTTATGTCCTTAGCACGGGATGAACGAATGCATATGGCATCATCAGAGTGATGAGTAAACACGGAATCAGATATATCGAACCTCTGAATGCTCGATGCGTCGACTCCAGTCGAACTATCTGCAAAGACGCTTTCCGTGAGTGTGATATTTCCAGAAACGCTCGAAAGCCGAAGTCCAACACTCGAGTGGCCAATACTACTATTCACGACGAAGACAGGCCTTCCAACCGATTCCACATGCATCCCGTTTTCCAACCCGTGAAGAGTGCTATCCACCATAGAAAATGATATGTTTGAGTTGTTACCTAAAAGAGAAAAAAAGAAATGCACTTAAATGTTAGAACATTTCTTGCGGCCTTGCAGCTATCATATATGGAACAGCATACCTCAGTTATTAATTAATAACTACGCATACACCGCACAAACGTATTCATACACACACCACCCGAAATGCCGTTTATACTCATACCAACACGAACACACCCACACGCATACGTACACGCACACACATGCGCACATGTACGCGCTTGAACATGCGCCCACGGATATGCACTAGCTGTCAACCAAAGCAAAACTGAATAATATCGATTTCTATACAGATTACACAAATAGTACACAATTATTTAATCATATAACGATAGTACAGAATAATATCACTGGCACAATTTACCTTTGAAGGTGTGGAAAAGAAAATCCGCGTTCAAGCATCCGTAGTAATGTTCCCGTCGCACCCGAATCTCGGCAGTGGATCCGGTGGAGCGGAACAATTCCCCATCTGGTCCGGCCGTGATCCCGACCTCGGAGGTCTCGTTGTGCAGGCCGTCGTAGAAGAACATCTCTGCTGAACAGGACGACGAAAAACTGCCTCGAACGACTTCACCTGCGATTCGCTCGCCTTCGGGTGCCGTAATAAAAACGTAGTAATTCTTACCGCGTGAGAAATCCTTATAATATATGTTCAGATACAACGGCTTGGTGTCGGTTATATGAACAACAGTGGTCTCGGAGGTCAACCGAGTGGGGACGAATGCGTTTCTGCTCCCCCCAGTAGTTGTATATTTCGATCGAACGGAAACGCCAGTGCCATGCTGTCGTGTCGTACCCGTGATGTTCAAGTCGTTCAAGTTAATTCGCGAATCGTAACTCTCGATTCCAGTGCCAGCGCTCATAACAACAGTAATAGAGTCGACGGATTTGCTATCATAACCCACCCTGAACACGGCCAGCCCTCGCGATGTATATTGGAAAAACATGTCTGCGATGAACAAGTTGCCAATAAGGTGGTTTCGCAGAAAGTCAACGGTTATTGCAGCATGGCTGGGAATGTAGGTTGTCTGGTAATTCGTCTGGTATAGTCGGACGTTATGAATGATGCTGGGACGTGCATTAATTGTTAAATGAATCCCAGTCCAATACTTGCGTTCGCATACGACCTGAAGAACGGTGTCGGAACTACAATTAGTGAAACTACCATCCGGAAATTCACATTCACTGAAGCGTCCGGAACGGCAGCGAAACGTAGACAGTGATTCCATCGATATGTTGTTGTTTCGTACAGACTGGAACGTGAACACGGAGAGGTCTCCGTAGCCTGCAGCTTGACACACGAAACGAAGTGTAGATCTGTCTTTGTCGCTAGAACTGTAACACACTGAACGCCAGGCTGCGTGCGAGTAGATTTGTATCACACCAGCAACTGTCTCACTTCTTCCTGCGTGCTCGTTCCATAGCCTCACGCGCGGGTGGCGGGTCAGACGCTTTACCCTCAAGATTGTTTCGCTTGAAGACGAACCCTGGATTTTAAGTGTGCCCATCACGCGTATACCTCGCCCTTCTTCAAACTCAACTGTCACCCCTTCACCTATCAATAGTGAACCGGTTTCATTTACTATGATGTCCTTGGTAACGTGGTAAGGCGTATCGGGATCGTTCAGTTCTACCTTATCTGTGATGATTCCACCGATGTCGTGACCTTGTACAACATCCGGGTATTTTCGTGAAGCGTTGTTGTAGTCGTCTTTATCTGCACTCTCCAGATATGGGTGATAAAGAATCTCAGCAAGAGAGTCCTGTTGATGGTAACCGTATAAGGTGTCGGCGATATAATTGATATCAGTACTGCCCCAATAGTTGTACCGCGCGTCGACGGAGAAGACGTTGTCTCGCAGGGTTGTCGCCAGTTGAAACTGAATATCAGGGTTGTTAAATATATTATGTGTCAGCATCAGCAAAGCAGCTTTAATCCGAATGATGACGACCGCAGAAATGGTCATGAGATCCCAGACGTACCGCGGGACAGGATTGTCAATGGCAGTACCTGAGAAGGCATTCCGTACAATTGATATAGTTTTTCCATTCACTATGTCCAGACAGGAATTGCGATTATTTGTAAACATGTTATTGCGAATAGTTGCATTTCCTCCAGTGTTTACAGTAACCGACATTCTGGTTTGATTGTTCAATGTGCACTTTTCAATTTCAATGGTACTTTTGCTGTGGTCGTTCCTAGCATGAATCCCTTCGCCATTTGCAAGAAACCTAGAGTTCCGTATATCAGAAGCCAAGCCACATGTTTCATATATGTTCAACCCACCTCCTCGATTCTCACGGAATTCACTATTGCTGATGTTCAGTTGTCTTACAGAAAAACCGGGTAGAATGGTTGGCCTGCATGAGTCTGTCTTGATGTATAACAAACCATTGCTATTGCTTCCTGAGACAGTTACACCTGTCACGTTCAGTAGCCCCTCGGAGTTGTCCGAGAAGATTCCTGTCTCACGATTCAATTGGCCGATTACTGATCTAACAGTAACGTTAGCGTTGCATTGCGCCAAGCGAAGGCCGTGTGTGTTATTCGTCATGTAGGAGTCACTTATGTCGATCGGTAGTCCAATTTCCTTTATATAAAGGCCTTCCTGACCGTTGTCGACCGCTGCGATCCTAGTCATGTCCACACGCAATGTTCCTGCAACAAGTGTGTGTGTCTATGAATGTGGGGGCGGATCCGGAGAGGGTGTGGGGGGCAAAAACAGAGTGAGTGAGTGAGTGAGTGAGTGAGTGAGTGAGTGAGTGAGTGAGTGAGTGAGTGAGTGAGTGAGTGAGTGAGTGAGTGAGTGAGTGAGTGAGCGAGCTAGTGAGTGAGTGGGTGAGTGAGTGAGTAAGTGAGTGATTGTCCGTGCACATGTTTGTTTGTTTGTTTGTTTGTGTGTGTTTGTATGTGTGTATGTGTGTGTTTGTGTGTGTGTATGTGTGTGTGTGTGTGTGTGTGTGTGTGTGTGTGTGTGTGTGTGTGTGTGTGTGTGTGTGTGTGTGTGTGTGTGTGTGTGAGAGAGAGAGAGAGAGAGAGAGAGAGAGAGAGAGAGAGAGAGAGAGACAGAGATAGAGACAGAGAGAGAGAGACAGAGACAGAGAGACGGTGAGACGGAGAGACGGAGAGACGGAGAGACGGAGAGACGGAGAGACGGAGAGATGGAGAGACATAGAGACATAGAGACAGAGAGACAGAGAGACAGAGAGCAGAGAGACAGAGAGAGAGAGAGAGAGAGAGAGAGAGAGAGAGAGAGAGAGAGAGAGAGAGAGAGAGAGAGAGACAGAGAGACAGAGAGACAGAGAGACAGAGAGACAGGGAGAGAGAGAGAGAGAGAGAGAGAGAGAGAGAGAGAGGAGAGAGAGCAGAGCGAGTGCGTGCGCATGCAATTGTTTCCGCCTAAAAGGTTTGCATATCGAGCACCAAACTGTCAGGAATTACGTTACAGCCCTTTGAAAAAAGAAATATCTTTGTTTTCTAAAAAATTCCACCATAGTAAATAGCACCCTTAGTAAATAGTTATGTCGTGTTTATCTCATAAACCATTAGTTATGCGTTGTTGTTAAATCTCGCAATGAAATATTGAAACGTTTTGGGGCTTAGTTGTTGTAACTGGGTTGGTGACTGTTGCGATCCTGCTCCCCTGATTACTTAGTTTATTTTACATTACTTGTAACATCAACATCCCAGGCTTTATGCATGTTATAAGGTAAATGTGATTTTCTTCATCAATATGTATGTGTCGCTATGGAAAATAGAAGTTTGTGAACCAACTGTTTTGCGCAATAAGCGCAGTATGTCAGAATCTTCCCAAGACTACCAAATTAACGCTTGCGTGAATATAACTACCAGGGACTTAAAGCGAATGTTTTTGCTTCATGAAAAAATATATGATAGGTGCGATATTAGAAACGCACTTATGAAAATTATCTGTTGTACGTCCACCTTACCTGGCATCACGGACAGTATCTCAAACTTGAATTCGGTTCTGTAATACTGCCTCTTGTTGTTTACATCAATGCTGATACGCTCCTGGGTAGTTACCACTGTGGTGTACGGGTTGTAGATGGTCGAGCGCGACCTGCTGGTGTCGAAGCTAGCATTCATTATCGCGGGCGAGCTGATGTCGCTGCCGTCACGGACGGTCACGTGAAATCTGCCGTACGCCGATAGCATGCGAAACGCCAACACTTGTCCCGGCGTTGTAGAGAATGCCTGAAGAAGAGCAATGTAAAGTACACAGCCGCTGCAGCAGTAGTAGAAGCATCAACAACAGCAGCGGCGGTGCTGGCAATAACAGCAATAACAACAACAACAACAACAGTAGCAGCAGCAGCAACAACAACAGCTATACACAGATTATATTGATACAGCTAATCGGTTTGTCTGGTATTGTAGTTATTGTAGCTAGATCTTTACAGCACTGTAATGACAATCTCTACATACACCACATCCCGCAAGAATCATGTGTAGCAAATCAAATAAATATCATAATTTAGGCCTATATGTATATGCATATCAATACTGACACCGCCTTCACCGACACACAGACAAAAAAACAACGTAACGTCGACGCCATCACTGACACATGCGACACTGATACAGACGTCACCGCCAATGCAACTACTAAAGGTTAACCGTAATTCAAGCGTTTGGTAGACTACTACAATTGTACAACTATAAAAATAGGACTGTGAATACAGACCAACAGGCACATTACTGCTCACACGGGCACACAAGAACATGACAGCAAATACAAGACTGCGGGTTAATTGTTAGTGTTGTGCGCCTATGTGGCTGCACCTATAGATGCTATCTGGATATACTGAGGATTTTACCAGTTCTAGCCAATCTACAGCACTCAAGTTTGTATATATATTTTATGAATACACCAAGAGGACACTGAACTAAATGGTGTTATCAAGTGTTTTGTGACTTTTTACTATTTTAACCGACTTACATTTTACATTTGCGATTGCACCTGTGTGACATTGACAAGCTTGTGATCGGTCATGTGTAACCCGGACAAAGAGAACATTGTTTACACGCCCAGCATGACCCAAGACTGCCCGTATCGGTTACGGCCCAGCGGTCGCAGTCACATTCGGCTCAACAATGCTGCCTGGAGAGCTGCTTGTGAAGCGGGGGTGGCACTCCATCGGCCCACCCATCGAGGTTGCCGTGGGGGTGCACGCAAACAACGACCGATACGTGTACTTGTGTCAGCGCGACCAACAACTCCCATTAAGCCTGTACCTCGACTTCTAGTTCTTCTAGTTGTTTCCAGCATTCGGCAACGTTCTATTAACTGACTAGTCTGTATTATTGTGGTTACAATGTTATGATCTTATGAGGTCTCATTCAACTAGTCAGCCTTTTTCAGAACATTATCGCCAAGCCGACCTTTCTATGCTGGCACTGCGGGTGGTGCGGGTGGTCACTGCCAGGGTGCTTGTCGTCCTCAGTGGTTCTTTTACGTCCCAAATTTAGACGGGACCGACATTAACGTGATCTCCGAGTTGAGAGCCAGGTTTTTACACCAAATATACCATACCTGCCCGGTCCGGGTATTGAACTCGGGTCGCCGGCATGTCAGGCGGAAGTGCTAACCACTACACTATCGCGCGCCCCCCACGACTTGACAACTTTTTGGTTGGTCGCTAGGTGGCGTAAGGTGGTACTTGTTTATTTTGTCACTGCGTGATTCAAAATAATTTTTTGCAATTTAACGTTTAATTTTGTCTGTGACACTAGTGTAGAATTAGTGTCAACGTACTGCACTGTTTGCTTAAACAAACATTTTATAAATTGTCACCACCAACGCTGTTAAATCTTGTACTTAAATCATTTGGGCGATGATACAGGTCGATTTGATTTTTGCGCTAGCAGGCTTACGTACACAACATACTAAGGCAGGGGCAGTCCCCTTATCAACTATATACTAACAGGCCTTTTCAACAAGACGTTCTTTTATACCCAGAATCGCCCTGGGGGTGAAGACCTTTGACTTTTCTTTGCACGGGCACTAAACGTCTTGTTACTTTGCACAGGCCTGCTGAGCGCGAACAATCATACGACCTGTAATATTGCCATTGATTATCGCCAACCCACTCTTTAAAGAAAATAAAAATAAGGCATTAGCTAAAATCCTTTTTCCATGTGTACACAAAGTTTAACATTGTATGTAACATTTGACAACATTAAACAAATACAGAAAAATACATTTGTACCATGAATTCGATTTTAAGCCCGTCTGTGAAGCGATTTAGGCGGAAAATAAAATTTTAATGAGCTAGGCGATCACGTGGTATCGTGACGTCACTTATGACACACACTCGCATCAGGCCGACCCTTTCCATGCTTTCAGAGCATGTTTACAAGGATAGCTTTTGGGTCGAAACGAGCGTCAGAACGAGTTATTGTGCAATATTCCGACGTAATACAAACACTAGTCATCATAGAGGAGCAAACATTTATTTTACGGTTCCACATGAATCGAATTTGATTCAAAACAACGAATGCGAATGGGCCTACAGGCTACAAGTCGACTAGGTTTCGCCGAGCTTGAGCTCGTTTTCAGAATAATTATATCGAATGCAACCAACGGGAGATAATCTACACCAATAAACATACATAGCAAACATATATTGTATCCAGCTACATAAAGTAACGTGTATAATCTCATAATAGCACTAGAATATCGATATATGAAGGAGTTGTACAATTTATCATAACAACTTAAATCAGTCAGAGAGTTTCCGTTGGTCGGGCGACGCCGGTTCAATCCTGACAGCATGCAAACCTTTGATTTTCTTTACACTTTTTTTCTTTATGTTTTCACGAAGTAATTTAAACAAAATCGTTTATCAGACCATCACACTGTCATTGCTGATCTCAAAGTTCCTAGAATTCCCGTAGAGTCCAAACACAATGTGTTTTACCGACCGATCCATAAGATTGACATTGCCGCATTAATGACAGACATCCTTAAATCCGACCTCATCAGTAACCCCAAAGAACATCTGCCAGATCTGTGTCGACAGTACTGTCAATTAGTCAAAGATTTACTTAATAAACATGCACCCCTGAGATCTAAATCTGTGTCCCAAAAGCCACATTCTCCATGGATGACTCCTGAAATTCTACAATCTAAAAAGCGCCGGCGCTATATTGAACGTGTATGGCGCAAATCACGCTCGCCTTTGGACACGATATTCTAAACAGTGTCACTACTGCAACAGACAAATGGCCAAAGCTAAATCACATTATTACACAAACATGGTCTCGAGTAAGTCTGATAACGCACGTCAGCTATGGAACTGCATAAATCATATTTTACACAGACGGCCGCCTCCATCTCTATCTAGTCATGTGTCAGTCAAATCTCTGTGTGACTCGTTTTCTAGTCATTTCCAAGATAAAATAAGTCTTATACGTTCTGCTTTTCCATGTAACACTTTAAGTACTGTAAATGTTGACTATTACAAGTACATTCTCCACTTGTATTGTTTGAGCCAGCCACAGTTGATGAAGATGAAATGAGGAAAATAATAATGTCCTCCCCAAATAAGTCATGCGATCTCGATCCATTACCAACCATACTACTAAAAAGATGTCTTGACTCTTTACTTGGTACAATAACGAATATCATAAATTTATCACTAAGTTCGGGCAAATTCCCAGATGATTTTAAACACGCACATATAAATCCTGTTCTCAAGAAGACTTCTCTGCCAAAAGATGTTTTCAAAAATTATAGGCCAATTTATAATCTTAGCTTTATTTCTAAGATACTTGAGAAAGTCGTAGCAAGCCGTCTAAGGTGTCATATCAGCTCAACTTGTTTATCCAGTGTGCTCCAATCAGCATACAAACAATTTCATTCTACAGAGACTGCTCTCCTAAAAGTACACAATGATGTTATATTAAACATTAATAAAGGCAAAGTAACTGGACATACCTTGCTTGATCTGTCTGCCGCCTTTGATACCATTGATCACAACACTCTTGTTAAACGTTTATCAATGTGGTATGGCATATCTGGCACAGCTCTGACCTGGTTTTCTTCATATCTAACCAATAGACATCAATGTATAAAGATAGATAATTACTTTTCAACCTCACTCCCCACTTCATGTGGCATTCCCCAGGGTTCCGTTCTTGGGCCTTTGCTTTTCACTCTCTACACCACGCCACTCAGCTCTATAATCCAAAGTCATAACTTGGATCATCACCTTTATGCAGATGACACACAGATCTACATTTCCTTGGCCACGCCCGATACAAGTCACTCTCTACACCGACTCAACGATTGTCTCCAAGATGTTTTTTCATGGATGACCGATAGCAAATTAAAGTTAAATGCAGACAAAACTGAATTCCTCATCATCGGTACTCCAATGCAGCGAGGTAAACTTAATGACTTTTTTCCAACATGCATCCTGAGTCAAAATATCACACCAGCAGCATCAGTACGGAATCTAGGAGTGACCTTGGATTGCGACTTCAATTTCAGACAACACATATCCCAAACGTGCCGTTGCTATTTTTATCATATCCGTGATCTTCGCCGTATTCGCCGACATATGTCGCTTTCTGTCGCTAAGACTATCGCAACAGCTCTTGTTAGAAGCAGATTAGATTATTGCCATTCCCTCCTTCATAATATTGCTATCAAGGATATTGCAAAACTACAACGCGTCCAAAATTGTTTAGCAAGGGTAGTCACACAATCTCCTCGATTCTCCCGCTCGGTGCCACTTCTAAAATCACTGCATTGGCTCCCCGTGCGATATCGCATTATGTTTAAGATCTGCACAATTACCTACCAAGCCTTTTCATCCAAACAACCTAGTTATTTACATTCAATGCTCACATCGGCTAGACAAGCCAGACAACTTCGGTCGTCTAGTTCGAAGTTGCTATATGTTCCTAGAGTTAAAACAAAGGCTGGAACTCGATCTTTTTCAGTTGCCGCGCCAACTATGTGGAATTCGCTTCCCGTTAATGTTAAATTAGCAGAAAATATTGTTACATTTCGTCGTCACCTCAAAACCTATCTTTTCAATATCGCCTATCCCCCCTAGCTTCCTAGCACATCCATCCATTTGTTGACGACTTTCGCCTAGCACACGAGTATGACAATGTTTAATCCTTTGGTTTTGGTGCGCCACTGAGCTCGGATTGTCTGAGGATATTGGCGCATAAGAAGTTATTTATTATTACTATTACTCTGACATTACCATACAATCCTTGCAACTGCACAAACCTTGCTCTGCTAAATGCAAGATCCGTCAGGAACAAAATTGATTTAATTACCGATTATATCCACGAACAGAGACGTGGCTGACAGATGACCCTAAGGACATCCCAAACACCAGCAAGTTGACCCCGGATGGATACATCTTCGTCCACCAACCTCGGCCCGACCGACGAGGTGGGGGAATCGGTGTTTTATACAAGTCGTGTATCAACATGATCTTATCGCGACACTGGCCAGCATTGTCCTTCCAGTGCCTCGAGATGGTGTTTGCTACACCAAGTGTTATCAGCTTATTACTCGTTTACAGACCTCCATCCACAGGCCGAGGCGATGTTTCTTTCAAAACGTTTATGGCCGAGTTCACCAATCTCCTGGAACTTTTCACAGCACAGTTGACTGGACTAATTATCGTGGGCGATTTTAACATCCACTATGGAAAGGCCGGAAATAAAGACTCAAACGACTTCTCTGATCTCCTGCACGTCACCAACTTGCAGCAACATGTTCGTGATCCGACACACACCATCGGCAATATTTTGGACCTAGTAATTTCAACATCGTCAGGAAGCGTTCTGACATCACTGACGGTGGGATCCCTGCTCACCGATCACCACGCTGTACACTGCCTGTTCCAAGCACCAAAGCCAAATCGAACAAAGAAGCGGGTTTCTTATCGAAAATATGCTGCGATTAATCCCACGAATTTCAGATCAGATTTCGAACTTTCACAACTGGCAACACGCCCGTGTAACAACATTGCAGACTTGTCGCAACAGTATGACACTTCCTTGGAAGAACTGTTAGACAGCCACGCTCCGTAGATCACACGGTCAATTACTATGCGCCCCAACACGCCTTGGCACACAGTGGAATTATCGCTTGCTAAGCTAAAGCTCCGACAAGCAGACCGGAAATGGAGACTGACAAAGCTGCAGATTCACCGAGACATCTACACTGGACAGCGTGAAACTTACAAACAGCAAATACAGTCTGTGAAAGCCAAATTCTACACAACAAAAATTGATTAATGTGCACGTAACAACAAAGCACTGTTCAGGATCATGGATGACTTGATGAAGAGAAAAACTACTCCAAAACAGCCCAGTCTTGTGTCTGGTATAGCACAACTGGCAGATGACTTTCTCGTGCACTTCACACGCAAAGTGTTAGACATTCGAAGCCAGTTAGCGAGTAGACGCCTGCAAACTGTCAGCGCAAAGTACGTGCATTGTGAACAGTTTTGCACAGTCAATGCGTTTTACGGCATCACCACAGACGGCGTTCTCTCTTTGGTAAGGACGTGTCCAACAAAATCAAGCGCGCTCGATCCAATTCCTACCTCACTCGTGAAAACCAACATTGACATTCTTGCGCCGACATTAGCTACAATCATCAACATGTCGCTCGAGTCGGGGTCCGTGCCGGCCAACTTCAAACATGCTGTGATCACACCACTATTAAAGAAACCAAACCTTGATTCAGACTCGAAGAACAACTACCGGCCTATATCGAACTTGTCATTTGTTTCAAAGTTACTGGAGTGCCACATAGCAGTCCAACTTCGCCAGCATCTAGACGACAACAATTTGATGGACATTTTCCAAAGTGCGTACAGACAACATCACAACACTGAGACAGCACTAGTGCGCATTCAGAATGACCATCTCCATTCCCTTGACAAAAGGAAAGGTGTGCTGGCAGTGCTGCTCGATATGAGTGCGGCGTTTGATACTGTTGACCACTCGATATTAATCAACCAGCTGTGCAGCATAGGCATTGAAGGCATCCCACTGAAATGGCTGCAGTCATACCTGTCGAACCGGACTCAGTCAGTGTGCATTAGTGGCCACAACTCAAATAGAACATTGCTCGAATCTGGCACCCCACAGGGGTCTGTGCTGGGCCCAATTCTCTTCTCCATGTACACTCTGCCATTGGATGCTATCTTCAGAAGGTACAAGCTGCAATACCATCTTTATGCAGATGACGCCCAACTGTATGTTGATTTGAGTGGAATGCGGGATGGAGACGCCGCTGTTGTGTTTGACCGCATCGAGCGATGCATCGAAGAAGCGAAGCAGTGGATGTCAGGCCACAATCTACTGCTGAACGAAAACAAGACCGAGGCTATTGTCATCTCGGCACCAAATCGTAAACACCTGCATGACGTTTCGTGTGTTAGTGTATGCGGATTCAACATTGTTCCGTCACCGACCATCCGCAACATCGTGATTACAATCGACTCTGGACTAATGATGTCGTCACACGTGTCACAGATGTCCAAGTCAGCGTACTACCATATCTACGCAATTTCAAAAATAAGACATTGTCTTACTACTGATGCATGTAAGACACTAGTCCACGCCCTGGTGACATCGCGGCTGGAATACAGTAATGCGGTTCTGTACGGTATCACCGAGACACTTATGAACAAATTGCAGATGGTACAGAACTCGGCAGCAAGACTAATTTCAAGACACCGAAAGCACCAGCACATAACACCTGTGCTGGTCGAACTGCATTGGCTTCCAGTTCGCTGGCGTATCCAGTACAAACTGCTGGTCCTTGTTTTCACGGCTTTACATGGTCTTGCTCCAGCGTATATCCAAGATCTCATAATACCGTATACGCCCACCCGCAACCTCCGATCTGCTGATCTACATCTGCTTGTAGTCCCGCGCTACAACTTAGAGGGCTACGGCAGACGAGCTTTCTCCGTGTCTGGACCTACGCTCTGGAACGCTCTACCAATAAACGTTCGTCAAATAGAGACTTTGGATAAATTCAAAACTTGCCTTCAAACGTATCTATTTAAGCAGGCGTACATCGACTGAGGAACTGTGCTGTAGGACACTTTTTTATGAATATGTATTTAATCAATTAATTTATTTCTATTATATAATGTATTCTAATTAATTTATTATTATTTATCTTTTAATACAATTTTATATATCATAATGTATATTCTCTTTCTTAATTATATTAATATTTGTGCAAATATGTCATGTATGTTGGTCACATTATATATATACAATCTTGTAAATCTGAATAATTATTACATTTACCGGCATCTTTATACATATATATTTTTATATTTGTTTCCATGTACGTCTTATAATGTGTATACGCGCCTATGAACGGGCTGGTCCCGGAGATATGGCGCTATAGAAATGCTAGTAATAATAATAATAATAAATAATGACTTCAATTTCATGACTTCGACCTCTGGACAGTGAATACAGGACTGAAAGCACACGATAGTTAGTACAATATTGTGACTAAGGTACAACGAATATATGACAAGGACTACATAACACTTAGTACAGGACTGTTTGTACAGGACAGTTAATATAGGGCAGCAACTGCGTCGCTTACCTTTGTGCAGATGCCTGCGCTGTATTGCCCTCTACGCAAGGAGAAACGCAATGGATAGTCACTTGCTTCGTGTTCACACGACACGCAGCTCAAGCCGCAAATGTCAGTTCCGGTATCGTAGCTGGAGACCGGCGGTCGGTTAATTGAGATGCCCCTCGCGTAGTTACCTGAACAAAATTATATCCAAAAGGTGAGTGAAATATTATATTCTTTTTTGAAAACTGCGGCAAAGTAGACATGTATCAATTCATGACATATATTACAGATCATATAAAATGAATCAATAATGTATCAACGCCATATGTATCACAGCGAATCATGGAATTAAAAAAACATTGTTTTTCAAAATAAATATACACAATTAAGATTTGTGTAGGTAGCTGTACTTTCTTGTTAATATTGCACTTTCTGTAAATTACAAGGTTTACTCTGTGTAATAGAACCTGCCTTGCGCTATTGCCGATTTAGCTCAGTCAAAATGGTCGCCCCAATATGATTATCTTACATAATAACTAATGCAATGCATTAAACCGAAGCCGTGTCTGTTTCTGATATTTTAATAATTTCTTAACCCAATAGGTTTCAGGATTTCCAAAAAAACTATTCCCAGTATTATTGGCAAATTGGTAGCATGTTTACTACCTTGTGTTTAAAATATGTAGACCAACTATACAATATCTACATTAACAAATGTGTTTATTTTGAAACCTAATAATTTGTCTACGTATACAACAATTATATTTTATGTCGTAAATGACATGTTATAACTAGTCGTGAAAACAAAATAAAAATTACAAACATTAATCCATGGACATATTGTTATCGTCACAACGAACACTATTACCACATGCAATCCAGTGAATTTTGTTTAGCTATATATGTTACCTATATCTCAGTAAGACAATTGTCCCATTGTTACAGTTACTTAGCAATCAATGTAATTATGTGTGTGTGTGTGTGTGTGTGTGCGTGTGTGCGTGTGTGTGTGTGTGCGTGTGCGTGTGCGTGTGCGTGTGCGTGTGCGTGTGTGTGTGTGTGTGTGTGTAAATATATATATATAATATACATAATATTATATATGTATGTATATATATATATATATAATTACCTAATGGTTTACAATAATGCCCTTTGCGTTCTCGTGCTTTCCACATTAAGACAACCGATTCAGCGAACCGCACGCTAATGTTTACCACACCTGGTTGTTTCAGGGTAACAGAACAGACTATCTCACGAGAACACCTCTGTCGGAACGTGCTGACATTGGATTGTCACTTACGTGCAGCGTGTACGTTAGTGAAAACGGAAGAATGCGGCTCAGCGGTGATGTTCAGTCCAGACAGTTGGTTATCGTTGACAGTCACGTTGATGACAGTTAGCGAGGTCGTGATGTTACCCAGTTTAATGCCATTTTGAGCAGACTGCGACACGACAACGTTGCTGAAACGGAAAGCACCGCGGTTGTCATCGCGAATGTAACTACCCGTTGGACACAGCAGGTGATCCAAGGTTTACGTGGGTTTCAGGACATTCAGTATTCCGGCAGAGCCATCTGATCCTCCTCCCTTCAGGGCAAGTTAGGGTATAACGATCATGTGGCTGTCACATGTTACAATGAAGGATGTTGCAAATGAGATTGCTACGATGACAGCCTGGGCGTTCGTAGGCAAACAATTAGTACTTCAAGGAAAAGACAGTCAACTGGCCCATACATATATTCCGAAAGTACATATTATTTGGCCATTTCCCTACTACTGTGTATGCAGCGCTTCAGCTATCGGTACGTTTCAAATGTAAACTACAACACTCGTGCCAAATGATACGGAACAAACAACTGTCTGTATTTCTCAACAACGATTGTTTTCCAGTCAGCTGCACGTGCCTCAGTTACCTAAACATAGCCTTTCTAATATACAGAGCTATTCATTATTTCGGGATACAGCAACAGTATTAAGCCTTACGGCTTGTAAATGCATAAACCGGGCTAATTATCTGATGCAAATAATCGTTTGCCGTCACCCAACTCTGCAATTATTTTACGGAGGCACCGTCACCCAACATTGTAATTACCTCTCGGGGGGTAGTGTTTACAAGGAATTTGACAGTTTTGTTAGCTTACGGAGGTAACGTTTACCGTCAACCAACACTGTAATTACTTCACTGGCTAAAATGTATCGTCACGTAGCTGTGTAAATACAAATACCTGATGGAGAGAATGTCTGAATTCGCATAGAGGGCAGCACTCGTCCTTTCATCGTCGCTGACTTCTCCGGCCTCCGCCTGTCCGCCACACAAGACGTCGACGTAGTTGAGTCGGAGAGGCGACGACGAGTTGAGTAGCGCGATGACGCCCCAGTGCGGCAGACCGAGACAGTCGATAGGCATCGGGTCGGGTTGTAGGCCTGAAACGAACGTTACAAATATCACACATACTTCAGACAAATACAGTCGACAGGCGTCAGGTCCGATTGTAAGCCTGATACGTACGTTATAGATGCCACACGTACTTCACACCGAGACAGTCGACAGGCAGCGGGTCAGACTGTAGGCCTGAAACGTACGTTACACATGTCACGCGTATTCCTGACAGAGAAAGTTGACAGGCAGCGGGTCCAGCTGGCAGCGTGCGGGCGTGCGTGCGTGCGTGCGGGCGGGCGGGCGGGCGGCGAGCGTGAGTGTGTGCGTGCGCGTGTGTGTATGTTTGTGTGTGTGTGTATGTGTGTGTGTGTGTGTGTGTGTGTGTGTGTGTGTGTGTGTGTGTGTGTGTGTGTGTGTGTGTGTGTGTGTGTGTGTGTGTGTGTGTGTGAGAGAGAGTGTGTTCATTTGTGTGTGTATGTGTGAGTGCATGAGTGCGTGCGTATGTGTGTGTGTGTGTGGTGTGCATGCGTGTGTGCATGCATGCGTCCGTGCGTGCGTGCGTGCGTATGTGTATGTTTGTGTGTGTGCGTGCGTTTGCGTGTGCGTCTTCGTGTGCGTGTGCGTCTTCGTGTGCGTGTGCGTGTGCGCGCGTGTGTTCATGTGTGTTCTTGTGTGCGCGCGTGCTTGTGCGTGTGTGCATGTGCGTGTTTGTTGAATTCCACATTAAATACAATGTAAAGCAATTGTTATTTAATCGCTAGTAATGCACGAATGGCTGGATCAATTTACCTTCAGTCGTGTTCCTCGAATCCAGCAAAGTGAACTGAATGTGATCAGTCGAAGTCCCCTCGGCCACAAACTGACCATAGACCATGAGACTGGCGTCAGATGCCAACAGTACGGTGACGCCAGGCTGCACGGTCAACGAGCCCATCTCGGAGACGTAAACCGTTTGATTCACCACCCACGGACTTCCGGCTGTCGTCAGTGTCACATCTCCCGTGACGTTCGGCTGCAGTTCTGTCGCCGTAGCGAGATACAGCAATGCTAGCTGCAGCAGCAGCCAGCGCGCCACACGCCCGGTCGGCATCGCGGCAGTCGGTGTCAACGACTCGTCTCTTGACAAACCTGTTCAAACAAAGGGATACGAAGCACAGCGTAAAACCAACTGCGAGATCGACTTATATTTGCGTAATGGCGTAGATATGTTTACGGTTTGTTTTGAAGTTCTTGGGAGACTTGTTCGTTAACGTAAACACAACATGTGAAAACTTGAAAGTTAGATTTCGTTGCTGTGTTCTTACTATTATTTGATCCTGATGTGAACATATTCGTACAAAGTATGTTGTACTTGAGTCGATCTTTAAAATTGGTCATAGTACATTGTTTATAATAATATTAATAATAATTGTGATGGTGATAATTGGTTACTTATTTCTTGAGAACCTTATGTCCATAAAACGGAACACAATATAATAGTTGTATTCTATTAAACCATGTATAACTGTTTATGCAAACATTGCATTCGTAAACACCGGCAAACAATTTATGATTCTGATGTTCACATCGTCTTTGTATTGCTAGGTATTTTACATTTGTCATCAGTTGTTGTTTACTCACCAAATTAAAAATGAGGGTCTACGTATTTTATATTCATTGTTTGAATATATACTGTCATTGCATTGAGCAACTTAGTGGCGTTATCTAAAATAGTACAATGCCAATACAAACTTATTTAAGAACCATTTCAATCACAACAGGACATGTTGTTTCTAACCGTGCTGGGACTGTTGGTATCTCCAAAATCAAGTTCAGTAACTTTGACAAAGAATGTGCGTCTATATTCTTCGCCCTGGACCAATTAGCTGCCAACTTCCACGAATTTCGAAACGTTCCATTAGGTAACAATAATGTTGTTAACGTTTGATCTGTCCATCTATTTCTTTAGGATCTCACAAGGTTTTCAGGCGCCTAGGACCATTACACAACGGGCACGGCTGACATTGGTTAATGACATTATTGTATCGATATTGACACCCTTTTGAAACCCACATTTTACATTATGTCTTCAGTGCAGAAATGACAGCAGAACTATATTTTTGGTGGCTTAGGTTTAGTCCCTCAACATGGCAAAGGGTGCAGTTTGAAGTTCTTGCGAGCCTCAAGGCGATTGTGGTTGGAGTGTTTGGTGAATTCGAAGGGGCTGTGATGGAGCTCAGTCTGCCATGTTCACCAGCTCAGTCTCCTATGTTCACCAGCTCCGTCGCTTAAGTATCTTCAACTTGAAATTATGAAAATCTTCAACACATTTAGTTTTTTATGGCATCTTGCAAATATCTTTGAATTATGACAAAATTATTTATATTACTGAAATTATACAAATGTTATTCCTTCCTACGTTATTAATAGTAGTTTTATCTACAACTAAATTGATATTTATGTACTATATATATATATATGTGTGTGTGTGCGTGTGCGTGTGTGTGTATAGCTGGCATAGGGATTTGAACAAAGTTGGCTTCAATATTCTGTATGAATTGTTATAGGCAAAAATTAATTGCTGAACATTTCCTTTTCTAAAATTAACCCATAGCGCACACATATAAGTATTACTGAAATACGCAGTAAACAGCTTATTCTTTACAGCAGTAGAGTAAAAAAGAAATGTTTGCCGTAACATGTTACTTTTGGCAGAAGTCTTACTTTGGCTTGAATGTCAACCTCATCCGATAAGTCATTACAAATGACATGCCCAAGGTATTTGTAAGAGGTGGCGAAATTTAACTTCTTTCCTCCTAAAGTCATTTCCCTGGCGAGATTTGAATGTCTAGAATTAAAGTACATGATCAGGGATTTATCAGAATTATATTGAATGTCGTGATCACCCCCCCCCAAGAGTAACATATGTCAACTAAAGTTTGTAGTCATTTGGCGAAAGGAGCCAATAGAAGTAGGTCATCAGCGTATATCAGGTGATTAACAACCATAGTACCCAGACTACAACAAATATGTTGTTTGTATAGTTCTACACTCAAATTGTCCATGTAAATGTTAAAAAGTAAAGGGCATAACTTTCCACCTTGCTTAATACCGTTGCCCCATGAGAAGAAATCCGAGTAGGTAGATCCCCATCGGATGCATACACATTGTTTATTAAACTCATTGCTGAATATTCTTAGAATATATTTCGGTACATCGCGTTGTTCTAATTTCCTTAACAACTTATGTCGATTTACTCGATCAAATGCTTTTGACGCAACCCGAAACGCAACATGCAAAGCTGAGCCATGTTTAGTGTAAATCTTAATAATTACTTAAATGTAAACACACACAGCTCCGTTCCGTGTTTTGGCTTAAATCCAAACTGATGAGGCGTAGTTTGCAAGTATGTTTCCATTCTGTTGAGTATCTATTATCTTGGAACATATATGTTAGAAAGGCATATTGGCCTGTAATTACCTTTGTCATTTATCGGTCTATTTTTTTATTTAATAACAGGTACAATAACATACTCTGAAACTGATTTCTGAACAAAAGCATGCACCTTAATAGAGGTAACAAGGGTAGATAATAGCACCACAATTTGAGCATCGATGTGTTCTGCAGTAATACCATCTAGACATGGTGACTTATTGCATGATAATTCATTAATACTACCCATCATTTAAATTTCACATCATTAAATATATTTTCGTAGTGGTGCTTCCACATTGACCCAATATTGACATTACCATGTATGCCATCAAAGTTCGTTGGTAGTTTAACTTTACCGTTCGTATGGTTCTTAATTTCCTTCCAGAACTGTCGGTGATCTTTTTGACATAACTTTTGTGCAATGAAATCAGTAATAAAAGTGTCTTTATCTGTTTTATGTTTTCTGACCGCATGCTTAAATGTGCTTCTGGACAGTTTCATGACATTAAAAACATCACCTTGTCTCCACAGCCAGTAGGCATCACGAGCTGCACTATGCAATTCTTTCACACGCTCATTCCATCCTGGTAAAACATCTTATTTAGAAGACCGTTTATGAGTTGGCACAAGTGTTTGACCAGACCTCTTCAGAGTGGATACGATAGAGTTATAAAGCTCATCGATGTCGTCATGGTGACTATAATTGTTACAATTAGGATTACTGCATTTAACACCGGGTGGAACATTCAGTTTAGACAGTTCTACGTATGTGCGTTCTCTGTATGAGTCAATATCATGTGGGTTTAAGGTGTCCCAATGTATAACTTGCTTAATTTCATTAATGTTAGCACTACCACTAACATATGCTGGTACAATAGCACTGTCAATGGTGAACGACACAGGATGATGATCTGAATTTATACAGTCGTAAAGTATCGACATTCTAATTTTGCAATCATTTGCATCAGCAATGCATATAACATGGTCTAGCCATGACGTAGTTCCCCAGGCAGAACTAACATATGTATATGTATCTGTCAGGAGAATCTGATCACATACAGATAATGACTTCTCTTTGCAGAAATCAAGAAATTCTTCTCCAAATACTGATTTATTAAAAATATCCGCGTTAAAATCACCTACAATTGTTATGCATGAGCTATTAATATTACCAATGTATACGGCAATGTTAGACTTATAATCATTAAATATGTCCATTATATATATGTCAGGCATAGTACGCACCAGTTACTATTGTCCGTAACTACCAATTGAACTGAAGTGGATTTATTTTTGGAAAGCTATCAGAGATGAAACCATTAATTGAACTAAAGTGGATTTACTTTTGGAAAGCTGTCAGTAACACACACGTTGTCTACTGACAACAAATGTATGATTATTGGTCGTGCAGGGATCAGATAGTGAGATCTTTTAATGTACATTATTTGGATAGCTGCTTAATTTTGGGTTGTATTCATCGCTGTATACAGCAACATGTTAAAGGCTCACCCGTGTTATCAATATTGGACAAGTATACCATAGGGTGATATTAATAATTTAATCTGACTTTAAAAACCATCGCACCAGAAAGGTACAAATACGCAGAAGCTATGACATTTGGTTTACACGAAGCTACTATCGTACGTATGGAACATCCGTCAAAATACACATGTTACCAGGCAAATAAAGAGCTAGACGCACCATCATGCAGACACAATTGGCACCCTGCAAGCGAGTGTCATATATAGCTATAGTTATTTAGGAAATTTCACTTGTGAAAACAAATAAAAACAGCTGTGTGTAATACACATGTTTCAGAACGTTATATATAATATTTATTATATGTATGAGAATATATTAAGAACTGTCATTACTTCTCCACAAATGGTTAACCAGTTTCTTTCTTCACTGCTACCATACGTGTGAGAGGCAGAGCAAATACATCTGGCAACTCTTTGTCTGCTCGTGGCGACTTGATTCATTGCCTCGCTCTTATGCTTTCCCGGGATGAATACTTCGTAGTCTGCAGTCACCCTCACGCGACAAACAAAGTTCAAACGCCTTGCTGTGAGCGGAGTGGAACGGCAACTGTATAATATCTGCATTGCAACTTGGGTATCTTCGCGCGCGTCGCTAAAGAAAGCATTTATTTCGTAATCAGACACGTCTGATCCCAATACCAGACGTGTCTGATATGAAATGAATGCTTTCTTTAGCGACGTCGCTGCCAATTCATTACGGTTGTAGCAACGTTATAGCAACACCAGCTCTCCTAATACAAAAGACGTCCTCAACACCGCCCGACACGCTTGAGTACTGTGACTAAGTGATTCATTCCAACAGGCGGCTAGACAGTGTCATTGTCACGTTTGAGGTGAACGTACACATTTGGCGTTTGGGATTGATAGCTTACGAAGATGCACGTAGTACCGCCAAGCTGGTTCAGGGTCGATCAGACACTACTGTCTGACTTAATAACGTCTTAGTATCAGTCAGCAGACTGCTGAAATGGATTAAGGGGACCACAATTAGCATTATGTTATTTGAGTGGTATTATAACTCAGAAAGGCATTGCCATTTATAAGAAAATATATTGTTAGTATGGGCAGCAAATCGACTGATTGTGATGTGAATATACAATGTTACACCTAAGAACAATGATCTCTGTCTATATAATAATTGGCAAAAACCATCAGGTCATTACGCCAATATAGGGGGCGGGGGGGGGGCTTGTGCCAAAGGACTACAGGGAATTTAGAGTCGTCTGTCCAGCCTAGATTTAGGTGCAGAAACAATTGTTTCGGTTAGCCCGTTCCAGTTCTTTACTGTTCTATTAAAACACTGTTAGCATATACTTGGGTCCTGGCCGGCACCTGAATAAATCGTTCACGGTGGCCACGAGTGTTGCTAATTGAGTGGACAAGGTGGCTTGCGTATTCGAGGTTAGGACGAACTAGTGTAAAGTAAGCAGATTGTTTAATTTTCTCTGTCCGTTTAACAAATTTTCTCTTGATAAAACCTAATACACAATTTCAGTTAGCAGATAGGTGGGATATGTGAATGTTCCATCTGAGGTCATCAGAGAACTCCACACCTAGGTACGGGTGGTGGTGTACAATTCACAGGCTGTCTCCATTGATGGTGTACTGAGACTGGTGGACAGTTCTCTTCTTGTTGAGATGCATAACTGAGCATTTATTGATACTAAATGCATCTGCCTGCCATGTTGCAGATCAGTCCACCAGCCTCTGCAGGTCGGACTGGAGGGCTTCTGCGTCATTACTGTTATTGATACACCTGTATAAAATACAATCGTCGGTAAAAAGCCAGATGTTAGAGGTGACGCCCTCTCCTATATCATTGACATATAAAAAAAGTGGGCCCAGTACAGTGCCCTTTGGTACCCCAGTCTCGACTGTCACTTCTTCTGACGACTTGCCATCTACTACTACTTTCTGCTTTCTGTCAGTAAGCCAATTTGAAATCCAGTGGTGACTCCACCACTGATCCCGTAATACTGGAGATTCCCGTAAGGCGTGCATGGGGCATGGTATCAAAAGCCTTAGAAAAGTCCTATATTAGGAGGTCAGTTTTGTGGCCGTTATCTAAATTTTTTGCTATGTCTTTTGTGCCACCGATTAACTGTGTCTCACAGGAATGCTTATTCCTTAACCAATGCTGGTACTCTACGATGATATTATTAGAGTCCAGGTGGTCCATTGTGTTGCTGTAGATAATATGTTCAAATCGTTTGCAGCACACTGATGTGAGGGATACTGGCCTATAGTTTGCCGCGACTGATTTGTCACCTTTCTTGAACACTGTTGATATATTACCATGTTTCTAGTCAGTCAAGGGAGACCTCACCCGTGTCGATGGATTGTTGGAATATTCTAGCCTGGCAAGGTGCAATTTGATCAGCTGTCTCCGTTAGAGTTTTGTTTGGGATTGCGTCAGGGTCATGCGCTTTGCCGGGCTTCAGTCTGAGTAACAGCTTGTATACTCCATGTACTGTGACTGTGATTCCCGGCATTGCGGAATAAGGTGACTGAGGCATGGTTGGAATGTTCGATAATGTTCACTAATTCGCATGGTTGAATGTTCGATTATGTTCACTGATTCGCGTGGTTGGAATGCTCAATTATATTCACTGATTCGCATGGTTGGAATGTTCGATTATGTTCACTGATTCGCTTATCGGGAGCAATAATAATAATAATAATCATGTATTTATTTCAGACAATCATCATGTCCATATATACAAATACATCAATAAAAGTATGTAAATAAATATAAAAATACATCGATAAGAACAATATGTTTAAAAATTATATAAATCCCGGACCCACTGGTGCCGCAGTTTCGACGTACAATACACGTCGCTAGTTTTAATGTTATAAATAATGGGATTCAAAGACATTTAAATATTATTCATTAAGCTAAAAATAGCCTTTCTGATTACACATTTACCCGAGCTGACATTAGCTGTAGCAAACATGTGGCTAGCGCTACATCTCATGGGCAAATTGTTCAATATCCTGAAAGAGTTGTTATATGCAACAACGAATTGCTGAAAATTAACTTTTCTAAAGTTCACCCAATACGCACACATATAGATATTACCAAAATACGCTATAAATAGCTTATGTTGTACAGCAGTTGAACAAAAGTGGAATTTTTGACGTAACATATTGCTCTTGGCATACAAAAGTCTCACTTTGGCTTGCATGTCAGACTCATCAGACACGTTATTAGAAATGACATGTCCAATATATTTACAAGAGATGGCAAAGTTTAATTTCTTTCCTCGTAATGTCATTTCTTTAGAAAGATTTGACTTTCTAGATTAACTGTAAATGACCACGGATTTACCCGCATTGTATTGCACATCCATATGAGTAACACATGTGTTTGTAGTCCTTTAGCAGAAGGTGCAAACAGAAGTAGATCATCGGCGTATATAAGGTGATTAACAACCATGTTACCAAGACTACAACCGATTTGTTTTTTGTGCAGTTTTATACTCAGATTATCCATATAAATGTTAAAAAGCAAAGGGGATAACTTCCCACCTTGCTTAACACCATTGCCTACCGAGAAGAAGTCCGAGGAGGTATTTCCCCATCGTATGCATACACATTGATTATTGAATTCATTGCTGAGTACTCTTAAGATATAGTTCGGTACATTTCGTTGTTCTACTTTCGTTAAAAGTTTATATCGGTTGACACAATCAAACGCCTTTGATGCATCTAAAAACGCGACGTGCATAGCTGAACCATGTTCAGTGTAGAACCTTAATAATTCCTTAAATGAAAACACACATAACTCCGTTCCATGTTTAGGCTTAAAGCCAAATTGATTAGGAGTGGTTTCCAAGTACATTTCCATTCGGTTAGAAAGAACAGTGTCTATTATCTTCGAAAATATGTTCGATAGACATATTGGACTATAATTCCCTTTGTCGTTTACTCGTCTATTCTTGTCTTTAATAATTGGCACAATAACAGACTGTGAAATTTATTTTGGTAAATAACCATGCACCACAATCGAAGACACAAGGATAGACAAAAGCACAGCGAGTTGAGAATCAGCGAACTTAATTTGTTCTGCATTGATACCGTCCAGACCCGGTGACTTATTTTTTGAGAGTCCATTAATAATATCCATCAGTTCATCTGCACTAACAGTCATTCCCTTATTGCCAGTGGAACAATCATAACAAACTTTATCACATCGACTATCTTCCACATCATTAAATAAATATTCATAATGATGCTTCCACATTGACCCGATGTTTACTTCAACGTGTATATTATCAATGTTTGTCAGAAGTTTTACTTTACTGTTCGTACAGTGCTTAATTTCTTTCCAGAATTTGCGGTGGTCTTTTTTGACAAAACTGTTCTGCAATGTTATCAGCAATGATAGTTTCTTTCTCCCTTTTACATTTTCTGATCGCCTGCTTGAATTTCATTCTGGATAATTTCATAACATTAACAATGTCACCTTGTCTGGGTTTACCAGTCTCTTTCCATATACAGTAAGCATCACGGGCTGCACAATGAAGCTCTTTCACTCGCTTGTTCCAACCTGGTACAGCATTATACTTATAAGCACCTTTGCGATTTGACCGAAGTGTGTGACCACAACTCTTCAATAATTTTGCTGTAACTTAACGTTTTAAAAGAGATCAGCGGGAATTCAAAAAACCGAAACAATACGACTTTGTCCTCCAAACATCTACAAAAAAATGTAATATGTATTTCCCTTCACCATATTCCTTTTATTGTATGGTTCGCGAAACATTTAAGATTGGAAAAAAACAAATGTCGATATATATATATATATATATCGACATTTGTATATATATATATATATATATATATATCGACATTTGTATATATATATATATATATATATATATATATATTGAAACAACGACTGAGAAGACGCCGTTACTGTTCCAAGTTATGTATGTCTATAGTACAGGTCCGGACGTATGCTGTATGTGGCGGCTGTCCCTGCATATATGTGCGTGAAGCGCTCTTTGACTGACACATGGGAAAGAACTAAGAACACGGTTACTTGGTTTCTAAGAGTACTGACATTTATTACATTTATCACCCATTCAAGTGCAGGCAATACAAAGGGTATCTGTAATCTGGAACTATTTACTGTAGCTGAAAGGTGTTCAGTTCTGAAGGATGCTGTTGAAGTGACAACTGGGATTATCCGTTTGAACTGTTAATGTTTTTAAACGTAACAAATGACCTGAACCAGACAGAGAAAACTTGTTAGCAACAGCTCGATGAACTAATACTAGTTACAGTACTTATGGTGCCATGTATAATTATGTTTGTGTGTTCTCAGAAAACACTTTTTAAATGTATTAACGCTGTGAAATCAATTAATTGTTATATTTTGCATGTTGTTTTAGCATATAAAGTTTAATGATATTTAAATTAAAGTTAGTTTTTATTTTAATTGAATTTAATTGAAGTAAATTGTTATACAAAAAATAACTATTTGTATGTATATATATATATATAGTATTTCAATAAAATAACATTACCTAAAGGTAACATAGTACATTTGGCAAAATTTATAAAACACTGTATGCTACCTGTAGAAAATAATTACTAAATATGTTGACAACAAAACCAGTTCTTTTGTCATAATCTGCTGAGAAAAAAGTAACTTCAAAAAATTGATGCGCAAAAGTACAGTGTTTTGTACTGATGTTGGGCGCTTTTGTTCCTAAAATAAAACACACACACACACTATGTTGAATTGCGATATAAGATACAGTAGAAACATACATACGTGGTTTATTGGTGCATATAATAACATATTTACCAATGCACTTACTTTCTGACGATGGTTTTCCGTGACACAAAATAGAGTGGCTTGGAACGACGACGCTCAATCAGTTTGTTTTCTTTCTTTGACCACGATGCAACCAAACGACAGTGAAGCATCGACGAATGTCTTCCCAAGAAGCCGAGTGAAGCGTGGTGTATATATATACGGTGTGTACAACAATGGGGCGTGGTGCCGGGCGTGGTCTCAATTAGCTAGCCACGTGGAAGTCTAACCTACAGACACTGTGTCGTGACTGTTCTTTTCTACGTGTGCCTTCACAGGTAAACATGTGACTATTTGTTAGGTTGAAGTATTCTGAATGACTGTCGAGGTTGAGTTCAAGGTCGTAGCCAGACGTGTTGATGGAGTTTTGTGCGAACACTCTTTAAAATATCAGGCTATTCTATTTGTGTTGTGGTTTTTTTTTCTGCAAGGTGGGTATACGTGATGAATTTTGTTATTTGCTTTTGTCCTGTCGTCGACTTGTTTCGCGCGAATGAGCTCTCCCCCACCGCTCTCTCCCTCGCTCCTTCTCTATTCTGCTCTCTCCTTCTCTCCCTCTCTGTCTCTTTCTCTCTCTCTCTCACTCACTCACTCACTCACTCTCTGTCTCTGTCTGTCTGTATGTCTGTCTGTCTGTCTCTCTCTCTCTCTCTCTCTCTCTCTCTCTCTCTCTCTCTCTCTCTCTCTCTCTCTCTCTCTCTCTCTCTCTCTCTCTATCTATCTATCTCGCTTTATCTCTCTGTCGCGCTCTCTATCCATTTTTCTGTATATCTTTATCTCGCTCTCGCTCTTTTTATTTGTTCATCAGCCATATTCTTTTTCCATCCCACTTACCGCTGTATACCAACTTAAAGTGTGCTATATTATTTTTGGTACATTTATCTACCCGTCATGGCAACTTCCTCTATACTACTACTCGAGCTCCCACCCTCTTAAACATTAGTCCTCGTTGTCTACTAAATCACAAAGACATATCCTTCTGTTCTCACCGTCCATCCAGTCTGTGTCGATCTGCTGTCTCTGACCATTCCACGACATCATTCTTTTCTCTAAGCTCACCCATGCTAATGTAACATACCTGAGCATTATAAAAAGGTGGCCTTGTTTGCTACGTACACCTTCTTCTCAGGATTTGCTTTTTTCTTTCTTGCTTTACGCCGATACTAAACCCAAACACACACCCGTATCCGCGCGCCAATTGCTATTCTTTATTAAATTGTGTTCTCATATATTTTATCCATCATCATGACTGCTGCTTCTGGCGTTCCAAATCTTGCCGCCGTTAACGTAGCCATCTCTGTCAGGACCGTGTCATAGGCATTCCAAAAATGTATACATCCAATCTTGCTTTCATCCTGAATTGTAAAATGGCTCCATCATCTTATCTGCTAATACAATACAACCTCAGTCTTCTCTACGTTTGGTCACAGTTCACGCTGGTTTCAATAAATTGCTGCTGTACCGAAATTGTGTATCTCCCCTCCCAAAGATGTGCGCAGCTGTACCAATGTCAGTGTTTTAACATCAAACTGAATACTCAATATTTTCGATAGTTTAAACATAAAAAATAATGTCAACTACACTTACTAATTTTACTCATCTAAATAGTTTTTTATAATTGTACTTTACTGTCTAGGTGTAAAATGCCATGCGTGCGGCACAGCACATTGGAATATAATTGTATAAACATGGTGCAATAAAATTCAGTAAATATTTACATTCACATTTATAATTCTCGCAAATTCATCTGCAGTTCCGCCGTAGGGTCCTATGCATAAAAGGAGACAACGAGCGTATCGCGAACTATTTACGAATGACGGCACTTTTATGGGTTACTCGTTATGCTTGAAGAGGAAAAAATATCGGTCTATTAGCGGGAGGAAATGACAGTGACGTTAGTATTTATATATTTTTTTTAAACCACATATCAACATATGCATAGATCGGTGCAAGTACTGAAATGATCATTAGCTTAACAACAACAATTTATCAGTATAATTACAATCAACACACACGCAAGCATGAACGTTACGCCATGACAATTATTCATTTATCATTAAAAGACATATCAATGTTTAAATCGGCGTACGCAAAAATCATAGCAATATCATATGTAAAAACGGAGGGAAAATAGTGCGCCTGCTTGTGAAACAGATCGTCCTGTCCTCCCGGTCCGCCCTGTCCGCTCGGTCCTCCGATCCGCCCGATCCGCACGGTCCGTGTGTTTGGTGTTCACCGGGACCCCCTCGACTATAATTTGCTCACCATCAAAAGTTGGAACAATCACGTAACAGTGTGTATGCACGTATGCACGTATATATATATATATATATGTATATATATATATGTGCGTGTATGTATGTATGTGTGTGTTTATGTATGTATGTTTGCATGTACGTATGTATGTACGCACGTATGTAGGTATGCATACATGTATACATACATTTATTTATGTATGTATGTATTTATGAAAGTAAGTATTGACGTATGTAGGTGTGTAAGTGTATACGTATGTACGTGTGTACCTGTGTACGTATGTACGTGCGTAAGTGACTACGTGTGTACGTGTTTGTGTATGTACAATGGAAATGTCTCTGGCGTTTAAAAAAATTGTGTGAGGGCTGCTGAAATATACCAACGCATACTAGGGAAAGTAACACAATCTTTACTAAATTAAACATTGGCGAATATAAAATTACTAAATCATTCATTATTACATAAATTATCTCCAACATAGGCACACAAACATCCCACATAAGCTCCTCCATTTGGCCATCTGTGAGGTGATTGGAATACACTACTCGAGACTTGAGAGTGAAGTTTGTAAACTTAACCTTCGCGATCTTCGAACTAGCACATGTACAGACAATGGAGCTTTTGGCGTGGTCGATCGTCATCGGGTAATAATCTCAAACAATTTGATCATCACTTATTTATTATTTTCTTTTCGAACCTCACTAATGGGTATGCTATTGTAACGGATCGACCGACACTGTCACGAGGGCCACGCGTGCCTTTTTCGTGTTCACGTGCTGTTGGCACGTGGGGACGTGATAATTGACAGAGGCCCAGACAGTGAAATATGCCGCAGTGGACACGCGTGGATGAATCAAATCACTAACGCAGTATAAGTATTAAATGCGTACTATTCACACGCATGCACTAATGCAATTAATTTACCACAATGTTGTTCATATTTGTTCAACGTTGTACTGATTGCAGAAAGAAATATAACCTAAAGTGATTTCGTTAAACTGTCTTACAAATATTTTGCTATGTCGTTGTGAATATCATATATTTAATTTATTCATAATATTAATTAACATTAATTTATAACTTTTGGGACCCATATATAGGAACATATAAATTGGTGTGTGCGTATCTCCCATGCTGCCGTGTTGGAACTTTCTGCTAATAACGGTTGTTCCAATTTATCATTGCTCGCCAGAGACTACACTTTATTTATCATTGGCGGATACAGGGGGCCTGTGTGGCTGAGCCTCTCCTAGACCATTGGAATTTGGCGTACCCATATACCTTTTTGAATGTGCACCCGCCTCTCACACCGTCTTCCGATGTCACCGACGAGCCAGGCGAACCGAAGCTGAAGAAGAGCTGAAGATAAGGCCGCACAGCGACAAAAAAAATTCTGAAGTTACAGCGGCACGGCAATGACACATTTTCTTCACTATTTGGTTCGGCCGCCAGTGGATGTAGTTCTGCCCCCCCCCCCATTAGACCACCAACTTTGGATCCGCCCCTGTGCACTAAATTTCAGGCCATGTCATAGTGCTTTGTTTTCATAAACATGTACGCGCGCACATATTCTCAAGAGAGACGATAGAGCTACTATCTATTCTGGGACATGTGTCCTACTTTTCCTATACAATTTAGGAACGCACGCTAAAATATATGTACTTCGCCCGACTTATTGCCAGGTCGATATTGATTCATTGACCAAGGCCGGCACAACAATGTTTGTTGTTACTCGTCTGGCTGGCAACGACCGTTCCAACGTCATCTGACAATACGTGCTCGTAAGCACACCTATGATATGAACATTAAGATTGATATCAGGCCTGGGCTAATTTCAATTGTTAACTGTCAATTTGCTAATTCAATTAACTCAATTAACGTAATTTAATTTAATTAATATTTTTTTAAAGAAAAACAAATTTATTTTATTTTATTAATTAACTTTTCTGGAAGAAGTTTATTTTATTTTATTTTAAAAAATATTCAATAAACTTTCAATTAACTTGTTTTATATGGTATTAGTTTACGCATTTCTGAGCTGATTGTCACTGGTCTGCTCTCAGTAGGTATACTTATCTTTGATGATCGTAGTGCACACTAAAAGCAGTCAGTGCCACAACTGACAACAAAGATCGCGGGTCCAGGCAGTTGATTGAACACTATCAAATGTTCAGCCAGCGTCAATCAGTGACTAAATTGGGTGAACAAGGTGCTACAGTTGTATTGTGTATGAGAATGTTCAGATCTGGATTAAGTTACACACAATCAACTAAATTAGTGGTGCTTGCAGACTGGCTAAAGGACAAAGGGGTACAGATGCATGGACACTGACAGTTGCTAATCCATCCTCTGAGCAAACTATGGACCCTGCCAGCCAGTGTGTCTGGAATCTGAATGTTGTCTAGATATAATCCCTTATGACAAAATCTCAAGGGGTAAATGTGAAAAGTGAATTATATTTGACAACACAGTATTTTACTTGTATTCTCGAAATATGCTTTCAAATTTTTGAGATCTTATACAATTATATTATTATTAGTTATCAACAAGTTTGCCCTGTTAGACATATGTTCCAGTTAGCCCCCTCAATGTTTGTTTGCCTTGTATTAAACTTAATTGCTAACTGAGTTGAAGTTAATTGATACTTTAATTGAAGTTAAGTTAAATTAATTGTTAATTGAATGAAAGATAATTGTTAATTTAATTGTACAGCTTTTGAGGTTAATTTAATTTAATTGAAAATATCAGAGTTAACTGTAATTTAGTTAATCAATTTCCAAGTTAATCGCTTCAAGCCTATTTGAAATAAAACACATTTTGTGTATGTGTGTGTTTGTGTGTGTGTGTGTGTGTGTGTGTGTGTGCGTGCGTGCGTGTGCGTGCGTGTGTGTGTGTGTTTGTGTTTGTGTGCGCGCGTGTGTGCGTGCCTGTTTGCGATTGGGCGTTTTTATGCGTGTGTGTGAGCGCGTGCGTGTGCCTCTGCGTGAATGCGTGCGTTTCTATGTCTGCAATGCAACTTGGTCCGGTATGAGGCGTGACTGGTATAATGGGCCGATTTATCACGAGATAATATGACCTGATACCACTATTAAATTGCGCCACGGTTCGGATATGTCGAGACGCGGTGTCAGTGGAGCACAGTGTTATCAACATAACGTTCACCTTGTTTATTGGTAACAAATTGCGATTATGGACGAGACACGAAGCAAGCATTGTTCACGTGTAGTAGGTGTTATTTGAATAACTAAATAATTGTGGGCTGCGTGCATCGTTGCGATGTTTATTGTTGTCCATGTTACCAACTTTAACTATGTAGCATGGCTTTATTCACTCGATGTGTCAATAAAGACTAAGGAAAATTTGCCTTTTTCATTCAACACCTGAACTAAATATACAATAAAAATATGTTATCGCTATTCAAGCAGTAGTTATTCCTCTCAGTCCCCGTTATCAATACCCCTTTTGATCAGTTTTTTTCTGCACATTTTGGGTACCGAAGAAGAAGCAGCTGAGCTACGTATTACTCTAAAATATGTGCGGCGACGAAATCGCGGAATATAATGTTCTCGTGTCATCGTAAAGATAGTAATGCAATGTACAAAGTGTCGCTGGGTGTACGTAACAATTGGGTTTTGAGTTATTGCCGTTTGAGCATAGCGAATGCTTAACCCTTCATTATATGGCGGTTACGCAGTGAACAAACCGCCACATGTAATTATTTTGCAGGATTAAGCATTCGCGATATTTAAATGGAACCGACACAAAACAATTAAATCAATTTGATCGGTACATCCAGCGACCCGTGTGAAGATATAATCATTAACGTGTCATCAAACAATATCGAATTACATGTTTTGCAATGCCATCTATAAATTGACACACGAATTCGCACGAAACACAAGACCAACGACGACACGGTAATGACAGGAATGTTCTTTTTCACACTTTACTGAAGTCATGCCATTTGAGTTTCATATGTGCTTAACATATTTTATTGTATTCACGTCAGTGAATAAAAAGGTACCTAATCCAACTAACATATTTATTGAACGAAAATAAATTTCCAGGGAGAAAGCACAATGTTCTTAGTAATTATAATATATTCTACTACGTCTTGGTCTTTTCAAATGCAGCATATAAAATGTAAAAAGCCAAATATGTTGAAATTTGTCTAGCTTTATAAGTAAAGCAAGAAAAAGGCTGAGTAGGTCATCCCTTGTAACATTAGGCATACATCTTTTTATCCCTATCTAAAGTATTGTATAAAATTATGTGGCGGTGCATCTAGCACATATGTTAATTATTTAATACAATTACAAAAGTATACAATTACAAATAGGAAAAATGTATTAATACACAGTTATTATGTTTATGTATAAAATTGTCAGGAACATGTGTCCGTCAGTAATGACAAGTACATTCAATAGAAATAATAAAATCCTCAAATGCAGGACACGCCATGCTGAATTATTTGTGTGCCGATTTTTTAAAAACCAACATGTTATACAAAACCATTACACACCGTGGCAAAAACAGTGCACTGTACTTCATTTGTAGCATTAAAATTTCATTTGTGGAGATTTTCTGTCAGAAAACAATGTTAATGTCTTAGATTAATTGTTTCAATCGTAATGCGTATATTTACGAAAATAGTTTTGCTGTGATTTTTGCTGCTGTTTTTCGTTTTTGTTCAAATTGCACCATGACATCATATATGTGTTGTACGTATTGAGAGGGAAAATCAGCGACTCGTGACGTAGTACTCCTAAATATCGATACTACAACAATATACGTATTGAGTGTAGTGTATTCCAGTTTCTATAATAAACCACCATCATCACAAGCAAACAACGAAATGTCACTCTTCATACGCCAATAGACGTAGTTTGCTAATAATGCTTTCCAACACTAAAAAGTCTGTCACTCTCTGGTAGCACATAACTAATTTTCACTTGTTTGTGATAGGTTTCTTAAATGTATTACTTTGGTGGACGATCTTAATTTGTCTGGCCTATGAGTAGAGTAATTTATATAACGAGGTTCAGGTACGATGTTGGTATGAGATTATCATTATTAACGCGGTTTTTAAGGGAAACAAAGGCAACGTTTTGGTATTATATTCCTAAAGGGGGTAATATAAATTAATCATTTGCAACGACTGTGGTTTACTCAGAATGTGGTCTAAAAATGGAACTTTCTACTAAAATCTTCCATAACATCAAAGCTGATATTTTGCGGAGGTTCGGCCAAAAGCAGGCGAACTTTCCCGTGCGCCACCGATTCTTTCAAAACATAGCTCCGTTGACAACGCATGACATGTCATAGGGTTCGGTGGACGTTTGCATGGTTGATTTGTAATAAAAAACGTGATATTTTTGTAATATTCCACATTGTTTCACATAAGGTTTAAGCAATAGCACATAAAAAATAAACATTTGTCTCTGTTCCATTTCCCTTGAGAATGGACGGAACAGAAGTAAAACGATGCATTCATAAAGTCCTCGGACGGCAAACCAATCTTTATATTGTATTATACCTACTTTGATTGGTATCATGTCCGCGTCAACAACAGATAAAATATGCTGGAGCCATGCTAGACCAGTCGCAGAATCAATAGTTTCAAGAGTCTAGAAGAAAAAACCGAAACAGCAAATGTTAACGGCAAGTAGGTCTTACTTTGATTAAGGTAAGCCAGAATTATAGTTGTGAGCTCCTCGGAAATTCAGAACGATTTATAAAACATCGCAGGAGTTAATTATGTTCTATATTAAATAAATAAAAATTTTGATTGTTTTTATTCATTTGTTAAGTTTAATTCATATGAGAAGTACATGCATAATCGATGTCGTCATGGCGTGACCAAGAATGATTTGAAGTTCGGTAGCAATGTGTTCATCATTACTTCCTAATAAACCTTACTTCCTAATAAACCATTGACTTTAAGAACGTTAGTGTAGTTGCAAAGTGTTAGCTAGCATTACCTCATGTTGTTGAGAATCAACAAATAGTTGCCTTTTGTCTCCCATAAAACACACAGACGAAGAGGCAGAGAAACGGAGAGCCGGAGAGGCGGAAAGGCAGATAGGTGCGGGAGGCAGAGAGGCGGATAGGCAGAGAGGGGGAGCGACGGAGAGGAACTGAGGCACATCGGCGGTGTTACAGGTGAGACAGCAAAACAGAGAGGCAGTGAGGCAGTGAGGCAGTGAGGCAGTGAGGCAGAGAGGCAAAGAGCAGTGAAGTAGTGAGCCGGAGAAGCAGAGAGAAAATATAAAGGCGTTGTTTTTCTTTTATGGAGTTGTAGGCTAATCGCGAAGGTTTGCGCCCGATGTGCAAGCTGTCTGGAAGAGAACATTGAAATAACCACATACGCTAGCTAGAATATTGTCGTCATCAGCAGTAGCAGCAATCCCTCGTAATGAGGATGATCTTTCCATGCATTGTCGGTGTCATTTGGTGTGTGTACATCGATGACTTATTAGTCTAATATTTGCTCGCCACAGCTTCCCACAGCGCAGTATAACCAGAATGTGGTGAGGGTGTTTTTTTGCATATTTTTCATGACACTATTATTGCTACCCTCACATGTTTTGGCTACGTTTGTTAGTCTGTTGGCTTGGAATGACTATGTGCCGTTTCGAGTAGTCGACCGCCAATTAGTTCGTGATAGAGCATCAGATTCCCAGGCGTTCGGGTCATTGTCACATTTTAAGGTGGACTTGTAGACGTCATTGTAGCGTTTACGCTGTCCTCCTTTAGACCATTGCCACGACCCAGCTCTGAACAGAAAACTAGCTTGGGCAGTGTCGTATTAGAGATGCGCAATACATGGCCAGTCCATCTCAATTCTTGTTGCATGATGGTTGATTCAATGCTTGTCATTTGAGCCTCATCTTGGACACTGTTATTTGTTCTTCTGTCTTGCCGAATGATTCGCAATATATTTCGTAAAAAGCGTTGGTGATATTGCTCTAAGACCTTCATATGTCGTCTGTATGGTGTCCATGGTTCAACTCCGTAAAGAAGTGCGGGAAGTACAAAAGCTTTGTAGACCCTTAGTTTAGACACTTTCACATAAGCATGTGAGAGTATGGGGCTAACGTTTAACACAAAGATAACTAAAATACTCCTCCAACCAGCGGCAGAACAAACAAGTCCGATGCCCTCAATACAAATATATGGCGCAGTTCTGGAAAACGTCTCTTATTTCTCATATCTGGGAAGTCACCTCTCTCAGAAGGCTGCTATTGATGAGCGAGCTCAGCTTTTGGTCGCTTACGATCCCACGTCTTTGATAATCGATACATCAGACCACATACAAAGCTAAGAATATTGCTAGATTTCTAGCAAAGGCAAAGCGTGACGTAGGTCAAGAGCACCATTTTGACTGTAACATAGGCGAACCAGGACGTAATGGGTACGTCAATTGATGTATCCAGTATATGGCAGATTAGGTAGGTCACAATCTGAAGTTCGCAATCGACCTCCATCAAGACCTACCTTTACCACCGATGTTGATAACAATGATATCCGTGAATTACATTATTATTGCTACCATCATATAAATCACATCACATTGATGACATCTCCTAAATCAAATATACCCGCATGGAGTTGACCCTTTAAAATGTTCCCTAATATTGTTGTTATAAAAATACTTCTGGGGCCATAATGTCAACAAACTATACGATGGAATGCATCGACGCACCACTTTACGTTCCATATTTGACGGCTTGTCGGACTTTTTGCTAGGAACCAGGTTAGGTGATTGATAGATCAACTGACGTATCCAGAGTTTATCATCGTAAGCATTAGTGCGAGCGTGACATCCGTCTGGAATCGCGTTAGCAACCATATTTGCTTGTATACGTTACCATTATTGTAGTGATGGCCGAACTTCTAGAAGGTTCGAACGTACTTTATTAACCTCCTGCCTAACTGAAATGCTATTGTGTTGATCCGCCGGCACTAACACGACAAGGCGTTGTGACATGCCGCAGTGGACACGCATGGCTTATTTCTTTTATATGTTACATGTGTCAAGATGATATGGACATGTGCTCGCGAAAATGTGCTGCATTGATATTTATAGAAGGCCACCTGAATGTGCTATTTTGGAAATCTGCCGACAATAGTGCAATTAGGTTTCAATGTATGCATATGCCGCAGTAGACACGCGTGATCGAGTTGTATCACTAACTCGTTCTAATTCCTGCAACTGATTCGTCGACACGCACACGCGCACGCACAGGCCCACCAAATACACACGCACGCACACGCGCACGCGCACACGCGCACGCGCGCGTTATCGCGGCACGCATGCACAAACGCACATGTACACATGAGAATGATCTTTCCATGCATTGTCGGCGTAATTTGGTGTGTGTACATCGACGGCTTATTAGTCTAATATTTGCTCGCCACAGCTTCCCACAGTATGACACTGTTATTGCTAGCCTCACATATTTTGGCTACGTCTTTTAGTCTGTTGGCTTGGGATGACTATGTGCCGTTTCGAGTAGTCAACCTCCATTTAGTTGGTGATAGAGCCTCAGATTCCCAGGCGTTCAGGTCAATGCCAGCTCTGAACAGAACATTTGCTCGGGCAGTCTCGTATTATAAAATATTTGATTCAGTAGTGTTATGAGTATGTCTGCGGTAATGTGTGTGTGTGTGTGTGTGTGTGTGTGTGTGTGTGTGTGTGTGTGTGTGTGTGTGTGTGTGTGTGTGTGTGTGTGTGTGTGTGTGTGTGTGTGTGTGTTGTGTGTGTGTGCGTTTGTGTGAGTGCGTGTTTGTGTGTGTGAGTGCGTGCGTGTTCGTGCGTGTGTGTCCATGTGTGTACGTGCCTCCGTGCGTGCGTGCGTGCGTGCGCGTGTATGTATGCGTGTCTACGTGTGTGTATGTGTGTGTGTTTGTGTACTGTATGTGTGCTTGTGCGCGTGCGTGCGTGTGCCTGCGTCCGAGTGTGTATGTGTATGTTTGTATGTGTGAGTGCATGCGTGTATGCGTGCGTGTGTGCGTGTGTGCGTGTGTGCGTGTGTGCGTGTGTGCGTGTGATTGTTTTTCGTCGCGCATCTGTTACCACTATATACATAATTAATATGTATATATATATATATATATACATAAATAATTATGTATACACTGTATATATATATATATACATAATTAATATATATATATATATATAATTATATATGTGAGCATATTAATTTAGTTGCGGAGAGGTTAGAGTGCAGTATGAAAACGACTTTATATATTAAAAGCAAGGTTCGGACCAGTTTAGTAGAGCTGACTCCCGGACTGTTAAGCACGGTAAGCATAATATTATAGCTAGCGTCCAACTGGCTGCTTCTCTAGCCACCTCACTCATGTTAACATCAGTGCCATCCATACTGGATTACATCTACCCACAAACAACTAACCAACGACATCAATTATAGTCATTACAGTATTTTGGTATTTTAATGCTCGTTCCAACAGCGAAATAAATTCTCTCAAGTATTATGAATTTTCTACTGGAAAGCAAAACACAAAATGATCATCAATGCGTATGTAAATAACTTTAAAGAACTACCATTGTGTTTTACGAAATACATCGTCACATGGTTGTTCAGAGGTCAGTGGTTCCAGGATACGAAAGAACATAGAAAGGATCAAAGGAATGATTGGATCTCGGCGAGTTGAAAAAGGTGCACGTACAATATTCCAACGTTAGAGTATTAATAATTATGTATATACAATAATACACTAATGTTTAGGACATTATACACACATATCATACCAGGCGTCTAGGTCTCGTCATCCATTTCTATATTAATTCGCTTCGTAGAACGGTTGGCCTCTGATCTTCCAATTAACGAAGAATGTCAAACCAAACGTAGTTATTTTGAATTATTTACGTATGAAGTTACGTGTTTGATTGGCAACCTACCATAGAAATAAGGAAACTGTAGAGTGGTTATCGTCTCTCCGTATAGCGCTATTTTGAACAGGTTTAAAATAGGAAAAAAATAATAATGTCGATAACTAAAACCGGGAAGCTGTTGTGTAGTGCAGACTAATGCTATGGAATGAATTATATTTAGAGCTCCATTAGGCATTACTGCGTAACGTCAAATCAGTATCAGGAAAAGCAGTTATTATATGTAAACACTAAGTCTTACTGCATGCGCATGCAAATGCCACGTAAGTTACGCGTGTGAAAACTCATTCCCATTTGATGTTTTATCTTGTCTAATGGAGTAGTACGTACAGTATTCAGGGACCAACAAAAATGTCGCCGCTGCGCCGCTGCATCTTCAACTCTTCTTCAGCTTCTATCTGCGCTCGCTCGCTCGCTCGCTCGCTCGGCTCGACTGTGACATCGGAAGACGGGGAGGGGGAGTGCTGTTGAAAATATGTCGCCACTGCGCCGCCTATTACTCGTCTCATCAAATTTACATTTCCACCCGCCATTGACGCTCGGCACAAAAATACCGCCGGCCCCCCTACTCCCGCGTCTATGGTCTTACCCCAAACTTGGTTTTATTTGAATTGTTGCTTTGAGTGAAGTGCTTAAAATTTTAACTCGGGGAAATGATGTTGCCGCAAACATTTTCTAGCGCCATTATTCGCGTTTTTACAGCAACACACTGACAACAATATCCAATAAATAAGCAAAGTTGATTTATACATAATAACCAGACTTTTGTGCAAGTCGCAAGCTTTCGAGTCCGAGTATACATATATATATATATATATATATATATGTATATAATATATATATATATATATATACATATATATATACATATATATATATGTATATATATATATATAGAACTCGCTACATGATGTGATTTAATTGGTCTGTGACAAATCTTTCCAATAAATAGAAATCACGATATCACCTAATAAGGAGCAGATTATATAGCTGCAGATCATCGGCATTGTATTCAAACCACGCTTTTCATGATTATTCGTCACGTATTGAAATATATTGAAGAGTCTTTGGCTCAAGTCGAATCCGAGTCGAGTCGCAAGTCACTGAAATGAGTGATTTGAGTCAGGTTCGAGTCGAGTCCTTGCGACTCGAGTCAATAAGATTGGCAATAACAGCATGTTCCTTTCACCACATGTATTGTATTATGGATGCACGGTAACACCGTTGTTTTTTCAAGCGAGACGGAAATGCGTCGACTTTTATCGTGGTGAAATTGACCGACGTAACTATAATTACAAATACTAGCAAAAAGAGCGATGGGAAGGACGTCGTTGTTTGTTTACCGGGGGCTAGGATTGAACATGTAACTGACAGGGTAGAGAAGGTATTGGGTCATGGCAAGGGGGGGTCTATACTGGTACATGTAGGAACAAATAATGCAGACCGGGAGGGGACAACTGCGATAGTACAGAAGTATAGACAGTTAGTGAGGAAGCTAAAGAAGACGAGAGTTGAACAGGTTATTCTGTCAGGAATTTTGCCAGTAATGGGAGGAAGGGGGGCAACGTATAGAAACTGCAAGAGGATGGCGATCAACGCACTAGTTGAGCAGATGTGTGAAGAAGAGGGGGTGGGATTCACAGATTTATGGGGATACTTTGTTGGGAGGGAAGATATGTACATGAGAGATGGCCTCCATCTTAGTGGAAAGGGGCAGCAGTTTTCTCAGAGAATCTGCTGCAATCTGTTGACAGTGGGACAGGTTGCATCTATTTAAACTAGATTCGCAGGGGGGACTCACAGAAAAGCCTGAAAATGGAGGCATAGATAAAGACAGCACAAATGAATCAGCAAATAACAGTCTGGAAAACTCTTCTGAAGCTGGATATAAATGTGTTTGTTTAAATGCAAGGAGTATAGTAAACAAAAGAAATGAACTAAACATTATGGTAGAAGATATTGACCCTCACATAATAGGTATAACCGAATCCAGGACCACCACCGATATATCAGATGCCGAATTGGGACTGACAGGATATGTAATGTTTAGGAAAGATAGAATAGGAAGAAAGGGAAGTGGAGTTATTTTATATATTAAAGAATCTATCCAGGCTTATGAAATAAAATTAGAAAGAGAAGCAGATTGCGAAGAAGCTGTTTGGTGTAACATAGTTACAGGAAAATCAACGTTAACAGTTGGGTTAGTTTATCGAAGTCCAAACATAAGCATAGAAGAGAATGAAAAAATACAAAACGCTATAAGGGAAGTAAGCAAACAGGACTGTATTATTATGGGGGATTTTAACCACAGGCATATACAATGGAAATCTCTTCAGAGTATGGGGAGTGAGGACCACAAGTTTTTAGTGTTAGTTCAAGATACTTTCCTTTCTCAACATGTGCTAGAACCAACCAGGGGTGAGAATGTGTTAGACATAGTTTTGTCCTCACAGAATGAATTAGTTGACAATGTCAAGATATATGAGCCACTGGGGAGTAGCGATCACAACCAGATACATTTTACCATCAAAGTAAAATCAGAAAGGAATAGTAAAAGCAGTATAGGAGAAATTTCCACAAAGGAAGGTATAAGGACATGAGGAAATATTTAGCAAAGATAGACTGGAATAACACACTGAAGAATAAGACAGCAACCGAATGCTGGAATATCTTAAATAGTGAAATTAAGTACATAGTCGATAAATTTGTACCTTTCAAAAAACAAGGGAAACGGTCTAAAAAGAAACACTTATCGAAAGAAGCCATTAGAAAAATTAAGTATAAACAAAAGATGTGGAAGTCATATAGATGTACTGGAAATGATGAAGACTACAACAGTTATAAAGAAACACTTAACCAAGCTACAGCTGAAATTAGAAATTCAAAGAGAAGCTATGAACAACAGTTAGCTAGTAATATAAAACATGACAGCAAGAGTTTTTATGCGTATGTTCGAAGCAAACAGAAAGTTCAAGATAAGGTCAGTCCTCTAGAAGATAGTGCTGGAAATATAATATCAGAGGGATTCTTAATGGCAGAAGACCTGAATGAGTATTTTAGTTCAGTGTTTACCAGAGAAGACACTAGTTCACTGCCAGTACCAGAGGCCAAGTTCAAGGGGGCAGAATCAGACTATTTAAGACAGTTAATTGTAACCCCAGAAATGGTAGCTAAGAAAATTAGGGCTATGAAGGAAAATAAATCACCTGGAGTGGATGGTATTCCACCCAAACTACTAATGGAAATTGTAGAACAAATTATCATACCGCTTGCAACAGTTTTCAACTTGTCATTAGAAGAGGGAGTGGTTCCTTTAGAATGGAAAGAAGCAAACATTATACCGTTATTCAAAAAAGGTTCGAGAAACAAGTCAGAGAACTATAGACCAGTGAGTTTAACATCAGTGATTTGTAAATTATTAGAAAGACTAATTAAAGATCACATGGTGGATTTTGTTGTTAAACAAAACTTGATAAACCCATCTCAACATGGTTTTTTTAAAGCGAGGTCATGCTTAACAAATATGTTATGTTTTTTGGAAGACATCACTAAGTGGGTAGATGAGGGATCACCAGTAGATATCGTCAACTTAGATTTTCAAAAAGCTTTCAACAAAGTACCACATCAAAGATTACTGCTTAAACTAAAGGCCCATGGCATAGGAAATGGTATAATAAACTGGATAGAACAATGGCTGATTGACAGAAGACAACGTGTAGTAGTTGATGGGGTGGCTTCAAACTGGAAATCGGTATTGAGTGGGGTACCACAGGGATCAGTATTAGGACCTATATTATTCTTAATATATATCAACGATTTGGATGATGAAATAACAAGCAAGGTGTTGAAATTTGCGGATGATACAAAAGTGTTTAGAAGGATTAAAAGTGATGGATATAGACAGCATTTACAAGATGATCTTGACAGGTTGATCAAATGGTCTGAAAAGTGGCAAATGCTGTTCAATTTTGGGAAATGTAAATGCCTCCACACAGGACATAGGAACGAAGAGGTAGAATATACAATGGGGGTACTGTACTAAGTACTACTGTAAAAGAAAAGGACTTAGGGTTAACCATTAGTGCTGATATGAAGGTTTCAGAGCAGTGCGGAATTGCAGCTTCAAAGGGAAATCAAATCCTTGGATTAATTAGGCGAAACATAACGTATAAGGAAAAAGAGCTAATAATACCGCTGTACAAAACAATAGTTAGGCCTCATTTAAAATATTGTATTCAAGCGTGGAGGCCATATCGCAGGAAGGACATAGATATGTTAGAAAGAGTGCAGAGGAGAGCAACTAAAATGATACCAAAACTGAGGGATCTTAGTTACAAAATACGCCTAAAAAAATGCGGTTTAACAACACTAGAGACCAGGAGGTTGAGAGGAGATCAGATAGAAGTGTTTAAAATATTGAAGGGTTATGAAAATATTGATAGAAATATGTTTTTCTCAGTTAAGAAAGATAGAAGGACTAGAGGGCATGAACTTACATTAGCAAAGGAGCAGTGTAGATTAGATATAAGAAAGTTCTCATTCTCACAAAGGACTGTAAATGAATGGAACAGATTATCTGCTGATTGTGTGGGTGCTAGTAGCGTGAATATGTTTAAAAATAAAATCGACACATACCTCAGACGGGCTGGATACACATAGATAAAAGGGTCGGACTCTCGATAAGCCAAAGGGCTTCCTTGTCCACCTGCCACCTAGAGTTAATTCTCTGGGTGGCAATCTTGTTAAATCTTGTTAAAAATGGCCGTAACCTGACGGGATGCCTTGGTAGAAGACAATCGTGAAAGTAATATTTACCAAATGTTAGAAAATACAGCATCGTTACATAAACATCATAACGCGTTTGCAGATACTCGTTGTTTCTTCAAAACTAGTCAAGATTGTCATCCAGAAAATTAACTCTAGATGACAGATGGACAAAGAAGCCTTTGGCTTATCGAGAGTCCAATACTTTGTATCTACGTGTATCCCGACCTTTTAAGGTATGTGTCGATTTTATTTTTAAACATATTCACGCTACTAGCACACACACAATTAGGAGATAATATATTCCATTAATTTACAGTCCTTTGTGAGAATGAAAACTTTCTTATATCTGATCTACACTGCTCCTTTACTAATGTAACTTCATGTCCTCTAGTCCTTCTATCTTTCTTAACTGAGAAAAAAATAGTTCTATCAATATTTTCATAACCATTCAATATTTTAAACACTTCTATCTTATCTCCTCTCAATCTCCTGGTCTATAGTGTTGTTAAGGGTAGCCACTACTCGAAAACGCCCATATAACTAATATGCCATATCTCTGTTAATATTGAACATATCATAACCAGATTTGGAGCACTGATTAGAAAAATGATGTGTGAAATATGGGCACGTTTGGTTGTGTATTACCATGGCAATGAACGTTTCAAGTGAGATGGATTTTCACATCCTTGAAAATTATTCTGAGCTAACAACTGTATGTATGATCATGCAACTGTCAAGAATAATTAGCTAGAATACTCCTTTGTGCAATAAGGTGGTTTTGGGCAAGGATATCTGACTCCAGTAACTGTTATTCAGGTTTGAGCATTTTTCAAGACGTCATGAAAAAAGCTCAAACCTAAAGTCCCATCTCACAACAGTCATTGCAGTCAAACTTCCTTGCTTAAAACCACCTTATTGCACAAAGGAGTATTCTAGCTAATGATTCTTGACAACTGCATGATCACACATACAGTTGTTAGCTCAGAATAATTTTCAAGGATGCATGCCCCTCTATCACACTAGAAATGTTGATTGTCATGGCACTGCACAAGCAAATGAGCCCACATTCCACATATCACGTACTATTCATTTAACTAATTAGTACTCCAAATTTGCCTAAGATATGTTCAGTACTAACAGAGATATGGCCTATGGCCATTTTCAAGTAGTGGCTACCCTTAAACCACATTTTAGGCGTATTTCGTAACTAAGATCCCTCAGTTTTGGTAGAATGTGTTTGGCAAGGACTTTAATAGCAAGTTTTAAGACAATAGAATATAGACGAAGCTCTTGTCAATGTAATAGAGACACTATATGAACCAACAACCAGAGCCATACTCAGTGGAGGGCAAATAGGTCCCCCATTCCGAACAACTGTTGTGGTATAACAAGGATGTTTACTATCACCAATACTACTCGATCTGTTCATAGAAAACATTGCACAAAACACAAGAAGCCTTCAACAGCACAGTCTCTATCAATGTAAGAGTAGTCAACAATCTCTGCTTTGCTTGAGACATTGACCTTATAAGCAGACAGAAAAGCAATAGGAGCTGACATGTCTCGAAAAGAGAGCAAATCCATGCAGCTTGGACATAAGCTGAGAAAAGCAAAATAATAACAAATAGTTGCAACATAAAAAACATCAGCATAATGATGAACAGGGAAATCATTGAACAAGTCAAATCATGTAAATACCTGGATGCTATCATATCATTGGATGGAAACTGAAATTAGGAAATAAAAGCAAGAATAAGTCAAGCAACGTCAACTATAACTATGGCAAGACTTATATACAGATATGGAAGAACAAAAACATCACTACAGCATCAAAAATTAAACTACTTACTAACGTAGTGACAAAACTAAACTACGTATGTGAAAGCTGGACCCTGAGCACAGAAACTACTAGCTACAAGCTTTCGAGGTGAACTTCCTATGAAGAATCTTGAGAATATCATACAGAGAACAAGGCCAACACCACCAACGTCCTGCTGGACCTCATAAACCTGTCTTAAATGTAACACAAAGAAAGCCACTGTGGTACAGCCACACCACTTACCACAACACCATTGCTAAAGAAATCCTTCACTGTGAAAGGAGGAAGAGAGGGGGAAGACAAAGAAAGATGTGACTCGATAACATAATAGAATGGACGGAGTTGCCGCTCAAAGATCTCCACAAGGCATCACAAGACAGAGACAGATGGTGATGGGTAGCCAACGAAGCATCCAGATGTGCACCCCGCCGATCGTCTCGGTCAAAGGATGAGTGAAGAATGTGTGTAGATGTCCATGTGAATGTGAAGAATGTGTGTAAATGTCCATGTGAATGTGAAGAATGTGTGTAGATGTCCATGTGAATGTGAAGAATGTGTGTAGATGTCCATGTGAATGTGAAGAATGTGTGTAGATGTCCATGTGAATGTGAAGAATGTGTGTAGATGTCCATGTGAATGTGAAGAATGTGTGTAGATGTCCATGTGAATGTCTTAACCGTTTCTGTCTTGGTGGAAAATAAGTACATCAAATTGTCAGTGTCGCTAAAAGGGGCGCTTTGCGTCACATAACTCTAACATAATTGAGGACATGGCGGTCACAACAGCGATGTCACAACACGGTCTGTGTACTAGTCAATATGCAGTTACACCACTGATTGCCAAATCGGTGACTGACATCATTTAAAAGAGATTGGGTGGTTCATACCAAGAACATTGATCAAACTGGGCTACTAAAGTTGCATGTTGTCTACAATGTAACAACAATGTAATTTCTAGAATTATATACTGCACACAATACAGAACAATACAAAATATATTGCTACACATAATTGCAATTAAACGAACAAACCAATAGAACTGCAAGGATAGGTGGCCTGCCCAACTACCTCTACAAAACTCCCTCATATTAATGTTTTCTCACAGTGAATATAATGTCAAAATGGTGTGCATTATAAAGAACCCGGCTGGTGGCACTGCAGTCCAATAGTAATACTGACTAGGGGGCGGGACAAGTTTTCTTGTCATGGCAGTGTTCCAAACACAGCACAAGTGGCATGGAGCAAGGGGGCGCTGTGATTACATCAGTTTCTGTGTCCCGTGGCATATCGCTTTGCCAAAATGCTAAAGTATAACCGAGTTTATTGCATTTGGAAATTATGGTCCCATGAAATCATGTTCAGATGCCGAAGCTCACAGATTATTTAGCATCCAGAATAATTAGCTTCTCCTGCAATAGCTGTGTATCTAGTTATCTATAGGACAATAAATCATTATGAATTACACATTCCATTTCGGGATATCAACAACGCCAGCACCAATACAACAACACATTTCCAGCACTAATAAATATTTAATAAATACCTTTCTACAAACATACATGTTGACTCACATTAAAGAGGTATCCTAGTACAAGTACGTGCTATGTGGAACAACAGTTGTTCTCCCATACAGGTCAATGTCCTACGGTTGTAATGGGTTGTAACTTCAGTCCTGTGAGTTTGTTGTATTCGTCAAGCACGTGTAGCTCTTGTTGAAACATCTGCTTCCACCGTTCCTCTGTGCCGTGATCATAGCCAAGTAGATGACACAGCCCATGGGCCAACAGGATCTGAAAACACAACAGATGGTCATTTAATTGTCAGCTCCTCCTAATAAAGGTAAAGGTAAATGTAAATTCTTATATAGCGCAGTATCCAGTCCTCAGGATTGCTCAAAGCGCTTTACACTTTACATCATAATAAAAATTGCATGATAGATAGGTCAATTGTAGAGATAGCTGATGTATCCATGATGACATTTATTGCCTAGCAACCATGTCTATCAAACTTACAAAATGGATGTTTCATATGCAAAGTTGTCGGACATTCCTTTGTACACTATGTTGACGATAAGGCCATAACTGCTTTTCTTACACAAAAAACATAGGTCAGTTTTATTTTCCAAGGACCGTTTGTGGGAAAGGTTAATCTAGCAGATGTCATGGAACCCCTAATAAACATTGTTGGCAGATGTCATGGAACCCCTAATAAACATTGTTGGCAGATGTCATGGAACCCCTAATAAACATTGTTGGCAAGACAACACTTGGTGGAAGTTGTGGCACAATTATCGCTGTGGTGTCTGTTTCTGGATTCACCAATTGGCATAAAAACTCCCTCCTCTAGCTTGCATGTCAACACAATAACCCCAAAAAGTGTCTTCCAAAAATAATTACTTTTATCTTCTAAAGTGGCCACTAGTTGTCTCTACTGTATGCTCAATTTCACTCCTCCATTTCATGTAGTCCATTTTTGACGATAATGACAAGTGCTCGAAAGTAACTGCCAATCACTTTTTGGCATAGTGAAATATAGGGGTATGCATTAGTTAGGCTATGTTATATATTTTCTTTGCACATTTCATATACTTAATGCACACCGTTGGAAAGGTAATGGATTATTCTATCCAACGATGTATCAGAAGTTTAACTTCATTAATTACTAAGGTGAAGTTCACTTTTTAAAAACAGTGAGCCCCGATTTTTAGCCGTCATGGAGGGGTAGGGTTGCGATCTTGAGTGGACTAGTTCATACACCTACACCCGATACTAGTTTTTATATGTGTTATTAGTAAATGTAAGCAAAATAATTTATCAATTAATAAACAATCAATTGCACATATGTATATTGTTATTATTTAATATTTTTCGCACTGCATGAAGGTCTTATAGATGCCTACACCTCTTTGATGTTCATTTTCAGGTTAATTTTGTTATTGTTTCCTTTAGACACGCCAATATTTGGCGATGGGCTTGTGTACTTTGTGCGACAGAAACAGTGCGATGATGTCAATGAGGCTAGCAAAAAATGTGGGATCAGCAACCGCACCCTTCCCAAGACCTCACGGCAGTAATCTATAACACAAGTGACCAACACAAAGAGACAACTAGAGCAAGACAGGAATGAGACTCCAAAGACACAGAAGAACTGTTTAAATTTCTGCAGAGCAGGAATTCATTCACTGACGATCGGTGTCTCCTTAGCATGTCGACCGGTGTAACAGCAGACAATGAAGTGAATGTGGACAAGGAAAATGAAATAGGATCTCAGATCCTTGAGTGGATGATCAGAGAAAGCATCCTGGGCTATACATTCAGAAGGAAACAGCAAGCCGTCACACTGAATGATAAAACATGCGTGAAGATCAATGAAGACGTGGAAGTTTAATTCTGGTAGTAGGAGAAAGATGTGATGAACTGCCTCTGGTCCTGAAGCGCAAGCTATGTAGATATCCACCTGCATTGTTCGACGAACCTGGGATGACGCAATTTGCCAGTAACCCCCCGTTGCTGACGCCATGTGGAATCTGCTTTGAGACCATCCCCAAGATCCACCCAACTGTGGAGAAGTGCAGTGTGTTCTCGATGGAGGATCACTTATGCAACCATTGTGGTATTCGAGTGTATGTTTTGTTTGTGTGTATACGTATATATATATTATATATATAGAAACAGTAGGTAAAGACGTAAATGGCACTGAAATAGACAAGTGTATGGCTACATGTGTAAGCAACGTTTGGTCGATCGCAACGTTACGTTACTGTGTTTAGAAGTCGATTTTCACTGTACTACTTAATGGAGTTAAACATTCTACGTGTCGTTGGATTGGCCTGTATATTACCTTTCCAGTGATGTACATTATGTGTATAAATTGTGCAAAGAAAATAGATTACTCAGTATAAAATATTAAGGCGTACCCCTACATTTCACTGCGCGAAAAAAATGACCGGCAGCGGCTTTCAATCATTTTCATTATCGTCAGAAATGACAATGTTCCACAACGTGAATTTCGGGGAACTTTTTTTCTTGAAATGTAGACATATAGTACTAACTAAAAACGCCACCATAGTTTCTATTGCAGTTTGTTTGCTGTTAAGCCACAGATTGACGGGACTAGGCCGAAAATCAGGGTACGCGTCAATTACGATAATTTGCAAATGTGTTTAGAAAAATATTATGACTTTAATATTGATTGCAATTACATTTGTTAGATACCGTTGAACAGCTAAATGTATTACCGTTTCAATGATATATATCATCTTTATTATGTTTTCACTGAGTTATACAAAATAAATTACGTGTACCCCCTAAATTTCAGTAATAAAAACAATCATTTAGCAACATGTGGAAATAACAATGTTCCACCAAGTGGATTTTGTTGGACTTTTTTCTGGAAACTTAAACATAATGTAGAATCTAAGAATGCCACCAAACTTATTATTGCAATTTGTTTTAGGTTGAACCACAGAATGACTGGACTAATGGTTATTGCACTGAATTTCATTTATTAGTAATGATTGTTTTTGTCCAATTATCCACTGCAGTATAATTGCTGATGTTCAACTATGATTTCTTAGTTTCACTCCTATCCATTGACACTAAGGTTTCTGGGCTTGCAGTTGTACAGAACAATTTATTCTTCCCATCATGAATCAAGTTGTAGAGGTCCAGGTCTGAGGTGGAAAACTAACTAAAAAGTAAAATACTCCATCTGTTCTATAAAAAAAATAGTATGCACTTTTGAAGAATACATTGAACAAATTTATTTTGATCTCCATAATGTTCATGTGAATGTAAACCAAAGTTGATAGCCTTGAATCAACAATCACCTTGCCTACATCCCATAGAACTTGTCAGTGACCCACTTTTGACAATTGAAAGCTCATTCACCAAAATATGTAGTACTGTATATATAGTTTAATTAATTAATAAAGGATATGTGCAGATGGTTAAACAAAGAACTGCATATATTCTTAGATCATTTAAATAATTAACTTTATATCTGGAAACTTACACAAAATTAATAGCTGCAGTGAATTGTAATATGTGTGGTAACCTTTTTTACGCATAATTGTTGTTTAACATAAATGAACTTTTGAAATGCCTGATGAGTTCATAGTAGTACTGAAACAATGACCTAATTATAATAATTATATAATAAATATATATATTTATATCAACAGTTTCCATTATGCTTTCTACTCAAATAGAAGTAAATAGCTAAAAACAATACAAAAAACAACAAGTTGAAAAAAAACATTAATGAGGCTGGAGCTTAAATATGTGGGACTTCAAATATTATACTGGGATGTTGCAAGCTTAAGCGACCACCTCTAACTTACTGTGATCATATCGTGTAATTCGTGATCCTCCTCCTGACACCTGGTGGCAATGTAGGAAGGCAGCAGGAAGATGTCGCCGAGATTATATTCGTCTTGATGCTGCGGTTGTGGAATCTCTCCTGCAACTTGTTCCTGAATCATACATAATGATAACTAAACATCCAATGGGTCGGTTTGTATATATGTATGTATATGAACAAAGGATTTCATGGCAAAACACAATGTATATTGTGATATACCCAATTGTCAGTTTAACCAAACTTCACTTTATTTCATAATGGTGAATTACAAATAAAATGTCATTACCATTAATGCATGCACGCACGCACGCCCGCATGCACACACACACATACATAATTATTATATAATAATTAATTATAAAATCATGAATCAATTTACCAATTAATTATACAAAAGGAAAATAATTAATAAAACTTAATTTATTTAAATAATGTACGAAGGCCAATAATGTATCACCATCCGCTACCAAATGAAGCTAATGCGTACCTCGAAGAAGGGAAAAGAGAGAATATCAGTTGGTTTGTCTTCGTTTCGGTACCGTTTATTGAGCAGTGTCATCGTATGTGTGTCAACACACATAACCCCGATATCAAATCTCTCCACTCGGCAGATCTGCCGGAGTAGCTTCACATCTTTTTCTAGGCGCCACCATTGTAGGCGCACGGCAGTTTGGGCATTCTTCAACAGAACACTCATTGCCTGCGTGAGGTCCCTACTATTAAACAATGCGAAATTCTCATTAAAAGTATACAATTCGTTGTCTGATCTAATATCGCTCATGCATAAAGTTCGTTGTCGGGGAATCCCGTCAATGACGTCTTTAGAAGGGAACCCCATTACTGCAGCGCCACCCAGGCGATTGATCAGAAAACGAGTTCATCTAATCTCGATCATTCAGGTTCCGTCATGTGGCGCCACGCGAGCGTAGATTCCACGAAGTTCGCGTTTACGATTGGGGTAAGACCACTTTAAAATTTTACATAGGCGGCCATTATAACGTTTCCTTCATTTCCTGCACAATTTTTCTTACGATTTCCTTGACAAATTCACAGCATATTTAACCTCCATTGACACAAGTGCTGTGGAAAACTCGTGAAATCCTCATACCTCATTTTTCAGAAACATCCACCCAAACCTATCACCCCTCAATTTCGCCCCAATCTGGTGACGGATTCTGAGATGTTGGTGAGTGCTACAAAATAGCCACTGAGCGTATATTTATTGCTACCTCGTGAAAGACCTAATGCAGTAGTGCATTCAGTATTCACTGGACTAACATGTGTCATGTCAAAGTGTTCGACAAAAATTCACACATCACACCAAAACGACTAGGAGTAGATTAAAGTTACATGCTGATAAAACTGAGTTTCTTATTATTGGTACACAGAGGCAAAATAAATAGTTTTTTCCCACACCTATGCTTAGCCAGTATGTTACGCCTGCACTAAAAACACAAAATATCTTAGTTATCTTTAATGATAATTTCAAATTTAGACGGCATATTTCTGAAACTTGTCGCTGTTGTTATTATCATATTCATGATTTACGACGTATTCGACGTTATTTGCCTCTTCTTTCTTTTGCAAAATCTGTCGCAACTGCACTTGCTAATATTAGGCTTCACTATTGCAATTCCTTTTTCATAACATTGCCCTTAAATATATCACTAGGTTGCAACGTATACAGAATTGTTTACCTATGGTTATGACTCGGTCTCCGCAGTTTTCTCATGCACTCAATGCCTCATTTGAAGTCTTTGCACTGGCTTCCTGTACGATATCGTATTATTTTAAAGATCCGCTATACCATTACACAACAGGCACTTTCATGTAAGCAACTAGCATATTTATATTCATTGCTGACTCCTGTAAAAAAAAACTATCCAGCTTCGACCATCTAGTTCTGATTTACTTTTCGTTCCTCGAGTCAATACTAATATTGGAACAAGAGCTTTTTTTGCTACACCAACTTTCTGGAATATGCTCCCTTCTTTCTTCAAAATATTAAGGTGTTAGATCAGTTGAAAATTTTACACAATTTTGCCATAATTTAAAAAGTTATCTTTATAACGTTGCGTATCCACCTTAGCTCCCTGGTGTATCGATCCATTTGTTGACGACTTTAATGTGGCTTATCGATTCTGAGATTGACTAACCCTTTTGTATTGATGTGCCTCTGAGCTTGGTTTCCGAGGATCGATTTAAGCGCAAAAGAAGTTACCTCATTATTATTATCATCATCGTCATTAGAAAGGGACAGTTCCAATATATATATATATATATATTTATTTATTTATCCACTGTCCGAAGTCATACTTCAATATGTTGTGCCAGGAAAGGAAGCATCTTGATGGGCAAACGTTTTTTTTGGCAAACTGCAAAAAGTGTGTCTTCGGACTTTGACATGCTCTAAACGCTACATAAATGACCATACAGCCATCTGTTTAAGTGCTGGTGAAATGCATTCCAACTATATGTTGTAAGTTCTTCTAAGTTTTTCAGAAAATACATGACATTGTGACATGTATACATCCAATCTATGGAAATTATGTAAAACATTTTGGGTATATTTACCTCTCAAGAAACATTTCTCGAGAGGTAAATATACCCAATATGAATAACCAAGAAACCGGATTATCACTACATTCAAGAATGTAAAACATTGTTTTGAGTGACCAGTTTATGTTGTCCACATATTTGCTGTATATTACAAGATAAATAAAATTCAAACACATCAAGAACTATTATACTAGAAGCTCTTAATGCTTAATGTTCCTATGCTACACGGGATGCATGGTTATATATATGTGTGTGTGTGTGTGTGTGTGTGTGTGTGTGTGTGTGTGTGTGTGTGTATGTGTGTGTGTGCGTGCGTGCGCGTGCGTGCGTGCGTGTGTGTGTAGAAGAAAGAAAAAATACAAATTTGTATACTACTTCCAACCAAAAAATCATCAGACTTGTTTGAAATCACAGAAATGTTGCGACCCTTTTAGGAAGTGTTTATTATGACATCAGGTTTCCCCTAAACTATATTCTTCTCATCTTATTTGTCACCAGTAACAGTTAGATTATGCTACAAAAAGTCAAATAATACTAATCTTCCCCCATTTGTATTGCATGTTATGCCCATCAGCTCAATTATCTGACTAAACCACTGCAATGTTTATTATGACATCGCTGTTTATTACAATATCCGGACCTTGTGGAAGTCGCGTTTATGAAGTAATACGGGATATGTTATATCATAGCTATGTGTATCTTAGAGGTACCTATTTACCATAGTAGTTGTGTTTTAAAGTAATCATTAGTTTAGTGTCAGTGATATTTTGAAGTAAAATATAAGTGTCTTTTCCTCAAAAAATTGTACATATAACTATTTTGTTGTTATTTTAAATAATATGCGTGAATGAGGTACGCACACAATTACAGTAAAATAGTCAAATGCATTTAGCGTATTGGCATGAGGTAGTAACATGCATCAAAATACGGATGTCATAATTTTTTTTTTTTATTATAAATATAATATTTTTTTATAATTCAAATATGTCAGAAAAATGCTTGCAACAAAAATGGTTGAAGTGGTTTTCGTGGTAATGGCAGCCTATGTGCTACGTTGTATTATCTAAGCGAAAAAAATAGAATATTGTTCTTTGGTGATAATGTTTAGATACTTTAATTTTTGTATGATTTTTCATATTTGCTAAATAAGGATTTTGTCCTTCAGTGATGGGAACAAGTGAGTGTCTCTCTTGGGAATGATAATGTTAAATTTTCAACACTAATTTAATTGTTTGAAACAGAGAAACCAACTGTTGAGTTGTGTTAAAGTTTTATTATAAAAATGGAAGAATTTCAAACATGTATGCAGCGGGTTTCAGTGCAGCATGGCGCAGTGTCTTTGGACCGATGTAGTCCTGGCAGTTGTTTGAGGCAGGACTTGGAAAGGACCACAACCATATTGTCTGAGCTTCAGTGAAAGGCAATATAAGTGTATAGCCACCGAGAAAGATACACGTCCGTCTATTCAGAGTGTCACGAGCTTCTTTTAAGGTATTCAGTGGCCTGCATGTGGCGACTTCACAAAAATCGTGAAGAAGTTAGTGTTGTCTCCAACGTACAGTACTGATGCTAAACAAACCCACCAGAAAGTACCCAGTGTACGTGTTTGAAGATATTTTTGATAATATATTGTCAAATGGAAGGCAAAACATTAGATAGTCTGTTTTTGGTACTCTTGAAACAAAGAAATACTAATGTTTATTATTATATCCAGTTGACACACTTACATAAGTTTCATTGTTTTCACAATTATTCACCAATGAACTTGACATTGTAAGTCTGTCTTGTATATATATATATATATTTAGAGAGAGAGAGAGAGAGAGAGAGAGAGAGAGAGATAGAGAGAGAGAGAGAGAGAGAGAGAGAGAGAGAGAGAGAGAGAGAGAGAGAGAGAGAGAGAGAATGGTGTTTGGTCTATAAATTATAGTACGTGAAAGCAAGAACAGCCACTTCCCTATGTATTGTTTTATTAAAGGTAACAATACAGGAAGCACTCAAACACATTCCAAACTTTTCTTTTTAGGAGCAAGAAAAACAGCGTACGTTGATACCAAGGGTGGCGGATATATGTAGCGTAATAAACATCACCCACATGTTTTGAAAGAAATCAGATTTTTCGGCGCATGCCACATAAAAATGGCAATCCGAGGCTACACACCAATAAAGTTACATATTATATTTTGCCATTCAGAGTGCCGAAGATTTCTTTCTCCAGTATTTCACGCTATCATGTGACCTGTTAGGCAGACTAGCTTCGAGCGGGTGCAATTGGAGGTTTTTGGAAAGCCTCGTGGAGATATGGGGGAGTCTCAAGGGGAGTGCAATTTGGAGGTTTTTGGTGGGCCTCAGCCCACCGAATATTCACCACATTCCTATGTCAGTGATAATGTAATAATTTCAATTAAAGTCACAATTAAAACTTGATGTCACGATTTTCAGTAATAAGCGTAAAATATAGATCTTTAAACGATATGTTGGATAATATAGATCGATTGTTTGACCCCAAAATGACATCACCGACTGAAGTATGAGAATGTTGAAAGTACAGTCCTTGTACAATTTCAGTTGGCGGAATAGTTCAAAGTGGAAAGAGGAGTGAGGCAGGGCTGTCTGCCATCTTACACCCTAACCAGTGTGTTCGTAGATTTCGACACGGCTGACCTGTAGTGTTTATCCTAGACGTACAAACTAGTTCGCGATCTCAGTTTTGACACGCGTATAATACAACATTATTGTGTGTTCGAGAAGCTACAACTTGCCCCAGAATTGCGTCAAGCCGCGTCCAACATGTAGCGAATGAAAATCAACATATCCAAATGCTTAGTAATAACTTCATCAGACAAGAAAATTTGTGGTGGAAAATGCCGAACTCGAGACTGCGTAAGAGTTATTTTTTCGTAGAAAACAACGTTCTCTACATAATTAGTTTTCGTAGACGCGTAGCCCTAACATTAGCAGCCATTGGTAGACTTAGGCACGTCATGTGTTTGAACAGAGGCATCTGAACGATGTTTTACATCCGACTATTTAGACTCACGTACTGCCTTTAGCAATCTGCCCACCAGAGATATGGACACTATGATCATATGAGACACAGTCTCATGTGTTGCCAGTGATCTATCATACTCCAGAGGTGCTACCAGGGTTGACAGACCGTAAAACAACCAGAAAGGATACATTCAAACCTGGAATACATATCAAATGTCAATAGATATAGAAGAGTCCGGTGATCTGGGCATGTTTGTCGTATACTGAACGAAAGCCTCGTTAACGTAGCTTTCAAGCAAGATTTTAAAGGTCATAAAAAGCAATGGCGACCAAATCAAACATGCATTGGAGTCCATTAGCGGCAGTGCGATGTGTTATAGGTAGGGTGAGATGGAGGGGTTTGAAATCTTGGAAGACAGCAACGGTCAAATTGGCTTAATATGTTTTAATGTCAAGAGAGACAAGTCAAGAGAAACTGTGTGTAGCGCTTCGCTTTTAGTCAAAGACAAGAAGGCCCTAAACTCTCTTTGCTTTTATATGTACGAAGCAACCATGTGTTAATGTAATTATACACATTGTTCACAGAGTACGGATACCGGTATATACATTATCAGAACTCTTCGCTGTCTATATGCCTACATTTTGTATATTTGGGATCACTAACTTGCGTATGTTCCCTTTAGAAAACGAGTACTTTTCAAAGCTAACAGTTGATATATATTTGTATTTGTTTCATGTCGACACAACGCTTGTTAGTAATTAAGTACTGCATAGATGTACACAGTATTGTGAAACTAAACAAAAGGGGTGGAGAAAGAGAGCTAGAGACGTTTAAACAGTGATCGTTTAATGTGTTCAAACTTAGTGGATAACGTTTACTAAGTATATTTTACTGTCCATTGCATTCAGATCGCTGATGCACTCTGCAACTTCAACTTGACAAATCCAACTGATGACATCATGTCGAGACGTCTCACGTAGTTATTGGGAAGCGCAGCATGCTACATCTCTCCTATAAAACACGTATAATATATATATATATATATATATATATATATATATACATGTATATATATATATATATAACATACACACACACGCACACACAAACACACACATACACGCACACACACACACACACACACACACACACACACACACACACATACATAAAAGCGTGAGTGCATTGTCCATAGCACGGATACAGAAATAGTTTCTTCAAAGCACATCACAAATAGTGAAATACTGAGTATATTAACTTAGTGAAAACCGTCCCTTGAAAGACAGTTGTTAATTTTACTTTCAACTTCCGCTGAAAGATTTCTGCCACTTCTTGCTGCTGTGTAGGTTGTCTTCGTCGCTGAATGAACCGGACAGGAAACTTAATCAATGAAAAGTAACCCCCGACTGTACACACTTAAAACGTGCGTGTGTGTTAGCTAGTAAATGTTGAAATTGTCCTAAAACCTGGTATTGCAAGGCATACGAGATAAAGTGATATTGGCATAGGGGGGTGGAGAAAGAAAGCTAGAGACGGGAAGTGTGGAGACCCTAACGAAACGGGGTCCGTGGCAGAGGGAAGACAGTTGTCGCGTTCAGCCCTGAAACCTTCGTATTATCCGTGACACTATGTACAGCTAAAGTTACACCCATGCATTGATAATACGTTAGCAACATTTGCTTGTATCTATAAGGATATTATAATAGCGATATGTCCACCTTTTTGTAAGCAATTGAATTCACAATGACGTGATCGTTCGCAATGATACTATCAATTCTGGGACTCTAGTGTGTATTATGTAAAGTAACATAGTTTAACATCACTCTTGAAAACTGTCATGGTTTTCAGTATACAGTTAAAACTGTTTGCAACACCTTTAACTTACCTGATTTAGCGACCAGGGTTACGGCCAGCGTGTTGTAAATCCATGAACTGCTGCCCACCTTCACCCTTATACGCCCATTCGTGCGAACCTGTGTCACGATTCCGGCTTTACCTATGGTCTGCAACCGTAATTATTATAATTATTAATTATTATTGTTTATATTATTTCGTCGTTGATTGTGAACGTTGTATTGCACACACACACACACACGCACACGCACACGCACACGCACACGCACACGCACACACACACACACACATCTATGCTGAAAATACCACATCAAAACCCATGTTTTATATTGCCATGAGTAGCACTTCTTGACATACGGCAACACGTAAGACATTGTTCATCAAAAGTAAAATGGAAGTTTAAAATTTTATGTAACCACAATTTGATTACCGCCAGCACATTTTACGGCACTAGGGTTCATTACGTGATAGGCCGGTGAATTAATTCGAACCTCTCGCATGTCGTCAACCCATCCTCCGTGTTCCGAGTCCTGCAGAGCCTTGACCTTCTCGTACGAGTCAATCACAAAGACGAAGTCGCCATCTTGAATCGTCGTGTTAGACGTGTCGACGATTGTCAGCAGGTTTGGGTTGAACAACCACCTATCACGACAAAAATTGGGCACATGCAGCAGAGGTAGCAACATTTGTAGAGGATATTTTGGATACTGAGATAGACACAGCAATGAAGAAGATAAAGAAAGGTCGGACGACATGTTTCGACGAAATGCCAATGGAGATGCTGGTGGTGAGTGGACGTGTTAGGATCTGTTGTACAAGGGAAGGGACAATCGCCTGCATGCGTCAGGGAAGATCCCATAGGAATGATGGATGATGTTGAATGTCCCTGTGTGGAAAAGAAAGGGAGATGTCCACGACCTTGAAAAATACAATGGCAGCACGTTGCATAGCCATATAATTAATGTGTTGCAGAGAACTGATGACTAAAAGGTAAGGAAACTAGTGCGGTGTGAAATTGAACAAGAACAGCAAGATTTTAGAAGAGAAAAATATAAGACTAGTGTTCGCTCTGAAACTACTGGTTGAAACCAGATTGAAGGGACAGTATAATATAGCTGAGGGATTTATTAACCTGGCGAAAGCTAGACACTGTCACGCGAGAGATGGCAGTGGCAACACTGAATTATTGGGTGTTCCCTGAGGCATAGATAAGGATAACAAACGAGTCTATGGAGAAACGACGGACAAAGTGGTAGGCGGACCTGGAATATCGGAAACATTGAGCGTGAGCGTCTGCATGGGACAGGAAAGTGCCCCAATCCCAATTTTTTTCTGTGCAGTGGTACAATAATTATTGATCAACAGAAAGTGAGTACGGAGGATATTCTCCCGAAGCTATCGCGCGCGAACGACCCAACTGTGATAGCGTAGACACAGGGGAGATACGGGAAATCCTAAATTGGAAAGTACAAGTTTGCAAAAGCAACTTGGTGAGGATAGCTAATTATAGGAACGAATGGAATAGACAAGTGAATAACCGAAAAGCACAGGGAGGAGGTTGGTGTGAAGGAAAACAATAAAGAAGTAGTTAGTGTGTAGTCGTTTAATATGGATATGTGAGGAAATGCGTGGACACGGATAGTGTCTGGGTTAGGTTGTCTGTGTTTGCGTATCTCTGTATCTCCCCATCTCTCTTTCTGTATCTTCGTTTTTCGTCTTTCGTCTTTCGTCTCTCTCTCTCTCTCTCTCTCTCTCTCTCTCTCTCTCTCTCTCTCTCTCTCTCTCTCTCTCTCTCTCTCTCTCTCTCTCTCTCTCTCTCTCTCTCTCGCTCTATATCTCTCTCTCTTTCACTGTGTTTTTTTTGTGTGGAGGGGTCATTGGGCGCGCGGGTGCATGTCTTCTATGTCATAAGGCTTGTACGATAGTTAGTTATTACAAGTGTTTAGGCATCCACGTACTTCGTGTCGTTGAAGAATTCCACGTAGACATCACCGTCGCCGTCTATTTTTCTCACAAAACCCTTCTTTCCGAGCACCTGAATAAAATTATGGAGAGGCTGAGGATGGAGCAACAACAAAAAACAACATCACAACATCATCGTAATACGGTTGTCAAAGTATGTGTTTGTAACGTAAATGTGTGTGCGTGCGTGCATGCGTGCGTGAGTGCGTGCGTGATTGTGTGTGTAGCCACGCGGATGCCCGTCAGTCCGTCCGTCCGTCCGTGTGTGTGTGCGTGTGCGTGTGCGTGTGCGTGTGCGTGTGCGTGTGCGTGTGTGTTCGCGTGGTAGTGTGTTTTCTCAACCTCAACTCCATATTAACGTTGATCACGTAGTAAATAATTCTACGATAAAACGGGGTAAAGGAATAAACATTACATCCGCGTGACATACGTTTATTATTTCTTTGGCCAGACCTGGTGATCGGTAAATTTGCAAAAGCATAATTTATACCATAACACATAAAATACCAAAGTGACAGTTATGGTGGCATGTATGACCAAATAAATTAAAAAAATCCATATTGTACATGTATACGTTTTCTCAGAAAAAAAATTTAAATGGTAGTTTAACTCACGGCTGCAGCTTTAAAATATTGCTTACTGCGCTCATTCGTGGATTCCATCCGCCGTGACCTTCTTGCAGTCTCTCCGCTCTAGGTTGATCTGTCTCGACGACCACAACGTCATAACTGCAGAATCATAGAACAGATGATGTGCTTGTCGTTCAGCATTTAATATAAACAATAATAAACACACTAATTTGAGCATTCCGCGAACACGTTTTGAATCAAATCAAACATGTCTCACTGATACCCAAATATGTGAAGTACGAACTAGCCTATTACACTTTCTTATTCAGTTTCATTTTCTTCCGAAAATGAAACCGAATAACTGAGTTTGCTCATACCAATAACATCACATTATCAATTAAAATAATTAAGAATATTTTAATGAAATGGAATGGAAAGACCAACGGACATAATATTATGTGAAATAACGCGCACACACCAAAGGCAAGACGACGTGCTTGTATTTAGAATTTTAAAAAATACATTACAGTCTACTGGGTTGACAACGAGAACGTGTTCTACATCACCTGTTGAAATGTAGCGGTTTATCTTCGATCACGTCGTTTTCATCGCTGGACAACTCTAGCAACGCCGGGTTGATCCAAAACCTAATGCAACAACGACGTTATTGCAATTGCATTATGGCTGGTTTATTTGTGCAACTTGCGAGCAATATACCTTGCTTGCACACACACTCATACCACACGCCCACGTGCGCTCATGAACGCACGTATGAGTGCACGTGGACGCGTGGTGTGAGTGTGTGTGCAAGCTAGGTATATTGCATGCAAGGTTGTTTTGCTTAAGCGGTTACACAAATAAGCCACCATTATGTAATTACAATAACATCATTGTACATACAAACAGTGTGTGTGTGTGTATATATATATATATATATATATATATATACACCTTTTTAATTTTTTTTATGTTTTCTAATACGGTTGAGTTTTTTTACTGAAATTAAACACACACACGCACACATACGCACACACACGCGCGCGCGCGCGCACACACACACACACACACACACTCACTCACACAGATTATACTCACGATCGGCCGTCAGAGAACCCAATTTTGGCGGCAATGCGTTTGATTGTACCGACCTTGCCAAGATACTACAACATACTTTACATCGCATTTTCCCAGCTCGTTCCAGACATTTCTAGTATATAGACTATATTATAAAGTATATAGACTATAGTATAGTAATTATGTTTATTTATTTATTTCGTAGTCTCACTTCCTGCTCTGCTCCGTGCGGTATATAGCTGGAAGGTAGTTACAAAACGTTCGTTGAACCAATGTTTTTTCTGACTGATCACTATTTAAAATTATATTTACGTTCCATTCTCTTTTTGGTGCTTCTGGATTTGTTATCTTTTTGAACTTAGAAACAGCAACATTTTTGTTAATGCTCATTCTATTACTATGAATATTGCTGATTAACAATGTGTTTCTAGATTTAGATGCCTCATTTGTGATATTATTTGGATGTATTTTATTTACTTGATCAAATCTTCCCTACACATATTTGATATACTATAACAGTTACTTTCCAACTATGATCGAAAGTATAAGGTATACGTGAGCACGAGAATCACTGCAAAAGGGTTGAGAACACTGTTAGCTTTCCCATTGGTGCTTGGTCATTTAACGTTTTGTTTGATCATAAGACAATTGTACCTGAGAAAATTCACCACAGCCACTGCCGTTATATCAGTGATATGCTGATTACATTTCGTTAAAGTCTTATACATCCAGCTCTTTTAAAAACGCAGTCATGCATGGTGCCCATCAATATTTACCAAAATAGCAGTGCTTTTTCTGCACCCACATGCGTTATTTGGAAACAAAACAAAGGACAACAATCACTCTGATAACTAGACTCTTCCAAATATGTTTAATTTCACTGTCAATACATAATAGCAATCAGTCTGCTAATATGCCTTATATATTGCACTCATTTCCCATAACAAAAGATTCTTTAAAATTACAAATATCACCTTTTCTAGGTACTATCTTTTAATTTTTGCACCGTAGGAAGATTAACTGTGGTCTCACCCCAAATATGTGATACTGTGTGCAAGGTTTAGCAAATCAGCATTGTACATGACTGCGTACGAACATTTTCCATGACATTTGTCCAACCGCCGTGGCCTTCTTGAAGTTGAACGGCCCTTGCTTTGTCCGTGTCCACGCGCACTCGATCACCCGCGTCGAACGCCTGTAGCAAGCAAGTTCGCCACGAACAACACAATATAATATTATCAAAAATAGATAAGCGAGTAGATTGGTGAATTGTATCGACGAAAAAAAATCGTTCGCAGTGTCTAAGACACCGGCACGAGCACGGTTGTAGATCCGTGTATACTTTATTTTAGGAATGACTATCAGGAAACCAGTTATTTGTTTGAATAGCAGAAAGCGTAAGCTTTCAAACGATATCAAGATTGTTGGGATCCGACGAACCATAATGGTAATAGCAATCGATCAAAAAGTGTTTTTGGGATGAGTATATATATATATATATGCGTGTCTGTGTGTGAGCTTGTGTGTAGCCATCGATGAAAAAATAGCACATACAAGCACACACAAGCACACACACACACACACATATATGCATGCATGCATATATATATATATACATATGCACACACGCGTACGCACGCGCGCACGTACGCACCCACACGCACACACGCTCACACGCGCGCACACACACACACTCGCACACACCCGCCCACACACACACGCGCGCATATATATGTGTGTGTGTGCGTGTGTGTGTGCGTGTGGGTGCGTACGTGCGCGCGTGCATACGCGTGTGTGCATATATATATGTATGGTCGATTCTCACGAAAGGTCGGCACATGGTTGAATAAGTGACTTCAATGTATCACTTCCAACTTTTGTCTCAAGAAAATAGACATATCGGACATTAGAAAAAACAAAATAGGACACCTTAATAGCTATGCCTGTGGCCACAGTAGCACGTCAGATTTGGCTTAATAGTGAAATGTATCCATACAAATGCACGCAGGTTTGCTTGAGATAACACCGACGTGTCGTGTAACTTATTATATATCATATATTGTTTTGGTTGGTAAGTACGCCAGATATGTTAAAGCACGAGAGGCATTCAAGGTTGTTGGCCTAACTTGCTGTGTTTGTTGTATTTGTCACACTTACAAAGTTGTTACATTTTCTTTTTTGACGTTTTATTTATACATGATAGCACATCAATAAGTGCAGTTTAAAAGAAGAAGCCGTCATTAACTAATATTCAGCTCATGGTTTAGTTGAGATGTTGTATATCCCAGTGGCACACTGCTACAATTTACTAATGACTGACTGTGTGTGTTATCTCACTAGATAGACGTATGTTGTATGGATACTCAACATCTGCTTTTGTTGAATCAACGTCATAGTTAAAAAGAGGGCCTGATTAACTAACAAACCTTTCTAGAAACATTTTGTATAGATAATCCATAGTTAATTACTCATTTCTGTATAATAAACATCATATATCGTTTTAAAACAACTATTTATTTTGTTTGTCAGTTGACAGTTACAAAGAAAGTACATGTTACTGCCCAATGTGACGTCATTGTTAAAGCAAACACATTTAATGTAAACCATACATAAATCTATGACTTGGCACACCAAATATCATCATATGTACCGAAACAAAAAACGTAAACAAGTGCGAAAATGCCTAAATACTTCTGAGAACAGTGAATGTTGTATGGATACTATGGTTTTGTATGTATACTGTAAACCCGCACATTGGATACTCGACGTCCTACTGCTTCAATATAACTAGCTTGACCCATAACGAAATCAACGTATCAAGACTTCATAGTGAGCATACAAATCAGTATTATTCTTTACGCTTATGCCAAACTTGAATTATTCAAGGTCACACAGATCTCACAGCAGCGAATCCTTATCAAATATATATTTTGTGCGTAATAAACAAATAGCACCATTAATTTAACGTAATGCAATTGAAAACATTGTGCACGCGGCTGTATTAATGGACTAGTCCAATAAGAGGCGTTCGTTGTATGGATACACAATGTTGTATGGATACCATGTCACTCTACTGAAGCTAATGTATGGGCTATTCTCACCAGCAAACTTGCCTAGAGCACATAGAACATGATCAATATATTACTAGGCATATCAGAACTTGCAACTGAAGTTAAAACCAACAATTACACAGTAATTAATAAGTAACACAAACTAGTAAGTAATGGAAGGTTACACTTTGGAATTAGCAATTGCTGTTGTATAGTTCATCAATTATATGATGTCACCAAAACATGAATACCTAAGAAACAATCGACATCATCGATGAAGCACTAGACTGCACTAAGACGTTCAAATACACGTTCAACCTTTGTCCGACCAGATTGGCAAATGTCCATGAATGTCTTGTTGACATACTCTGGTTCAGACACTTTACAGAGGATGTCCTCCTTGCTAATGTACATCTCATCGGTCTTCCCCCGGCGCCACTTGCCACGTGTTGGAGTAAGACTGGTGATGAATAATTCGTCATCTTCTTTTTTAATTACCTTGGACACGTACCATTTCTTGCGGTACACTATGGCTATGTAGTCTCCGGGTGATGGCATAATGGGGGGACTTCGTCATCATCATTTTCGTAGTCATCACAGGATAGTGACTCAGCGGGTGTGTCGTCATTGTTTGCTGTTGTTGACTGATGACCAGTTGCAGTGACGGACAAATTTGTCTGTATCCATCCTGGACACGTAGCGGAGAACTGGTCATCTATAAAACAGCAATCCTTGAAGCAGGATGTCTCCTTCATCCATAACTGACGACCAATAACGACCATCGTGTGTGCCGACATGAGCCCATCTACTGGAGCTATTTTCCATGAGCCGATGATGTCACGACTCTCTGTGACATGCGCTGACGTCACACGGATGAATTCCATTTTGCATTCAGCCATCCGAAAGTAATTACAGAAGGACTCTGCTTCCGATATTACGGCACCTTTTTTCACTGCGTTTTCTGCCATCTTTTTACGGCACCGCCGATGCCATCACAGGGTCCTTTTCCGTGGCCCGCCTCCAGCAACTGATCTCGCTTCTCTTCGGCCTGTTTAAGCTTACGTTTGAGGCTGTGCACAATACTTGGTACAGCAACGACCAGTCGTCAATGTTTGGTTCAGGGATGTTGGCCAGGCGGTGTGACGCTCTCTGTCTTTGTTGTATATTTGACTCCAACTTCTCCTGTCTAAGTCGGCCTCGGCGTTTCTGGGTCGTTATTGCCTCACCGAAAGCTTCGGTGCCCGATTGCCTCCTTTGACATATCTGAGACTGTCTTTTTGTATTTCTGTGAAAAAAGGAAAAAACCCTAAATTATCTAGTAGATAACTAACCATAGGACTACAATACACATTTATAATTACACTGAAACGGCTGAAATAAATGCAAAACATACACTGATTAAAATCATCTGTAGAATATACATATATGAATAATTATCATAATTAGTGTGATGTTGATTTTTTCACCACTTCTGATTATACATTTATAAAACAAAATTACACGCACAGCTGTTCGCTCCGTCTCCTTCTTTCCATATTCCGGGTTCACCTGATGCTTCTTTTCCCGCCACCGTTTTGATGCAGCCGCAGCCTTCTTCCTCTGCTCAGCAGTGGGCACTCGTTTCGGTGGAATTCTTTAAGTGTATGGTGAAAATATGCAATATGTATCAAAAAGACAGTACTTTTGCAATATACTACACACAAATTGCTATCGTACACTCAAAGCAGACATTAGGAAATATGTATTTTCTTCTTCATCTAAACACACTGTTTCTTATTAATTTAACACCAATACAGAAACAATTGTGGGAAATGCTTAACAATATGAACTATAACAGCGGAGCAAATAAGTTGACCAATCTGACTTCAATCCTACCAGAGATACAGGCACAAAGACAATTTAAGAAAACCAGCTTGTATCCATACAACAAAATGTGATAATCGAGTATCCATTCGAAAAGAGTCAACGATGTACAGTAGTTCACACACAAATTAATAATTCTGGCCACACGTATTATGTATGACTTGAGAATGTAGAATGTAGGCAATAATACATGCAAACAACTGCCATAGACAAGACAACATGTTTGAGTAACTCTAAATAACACGTAACTTTTTGCGTTGTTTACGCAAAATTCCCAAATTGAAATAAATTATAATTGAACTTATCCCATTAAATATAAACCATACGTAATTATCATTAATGTAATACCTTTACATGTTACACAAAGTCATTATGAGGCACACAATTGCAACTTTTTTGTACAACCGAGTATCCATACAACAAACATATCGCTCCGTCTCCATACAACAATCATCTTTAGATCGGCATTAACGCAGGTATCGGCGAAGGTAGACTGGCTGTATTTACCGCTCACGCGAAGCATATTTGTTCTAAAACAAGCCTACATGCGATTAACGCCTAAACGCTTTGTATTTTATAAAACCGCATTACCTATAAGGAATACCTGTCAAAATTAAATATTCATCTAAGCACAAAAATTGTCAGAAAATTATAAAAACTTACTTCGTACTGGTGGATTTCGTTCGATTCGCAGAGCGTCTCTAACCACTCTACGAGTGTAGTACAAGTCAACAACACTGTTACGTTATTATGTACCTTGTCTGACAGGCGGCGCCACTTACCTGTCGTTGAGCGGCGAGCCTCGTGTGGGTTCGGGAGTCGTCCGGCATGGCGTATGTGCTAATAAAGTGTTGTACTCTAAAACTATGTGCATTTACTGACTAACGAAACATGGTGTCAGAAGCAAAACAGGTGACGCTCACACTGTAGCAGACAGAGACTTCGGTGAGTGCACACGTATCTGTTAAGAAGCTGTCAAAAGATGTCAAATGACGAACAACAACGCCAACCGGAGGCGAGGGGCCGACACGTCGCAAGGATTAACCCTCCATCAGTCCATTGACCTGTGGCAGAACAGAGAGGAACATTTCGAACGTTTTCGTAAGCAATGGCAGAACTATGCTATCATGTCAAGACTGAATGATGAAACAGAAGAGTATCAAGCCGCCCTTCTGAAATACACAATAGGGGAGCAGTGTGTCAAAATAATTGAAATGAAACGGCACAGAACACTCAACCGTTGACAGCATATTTGCAGTGTTACAGAGACACTGCGTGGGCGATACCAACATCGTGTTCCGCCAATTCGTCTTCAATTCATCCAACCAAAAAGAAGAGGAGAATTGTGACACGTATTTGGCAAGGTTGAGGGAGTTAGCTGCTCGGTGCAATTTTGGCAACCTGCAAGACGAACTCGTCAGAGACAGGCTGATACTTGGCATTAACAGCGAGGAAACAAGAAAGAAACTGCTTGCGACAGGTGCGTTGACCTTGGAAGTAGCCATCCAGATATGCAGAAGTGAGGAGACAGCATGCATGACCCTACGCAGCATTCTGAAGCAGAGTGATGGAACTTGCAGTGATGATGTTCAAGCAATCTCAAACGCAAAGGGTTACAGGAAGAAGAAGACAGACCGTACGTACAGAATGAAATGCAGATTCTGCGGATTACAACATGTCATGAAGAAAGACGAGTGTAGCATTTGGGAAACAATGCAACGTGTGCAAGAAGATGAATCACTGCGATTGTGTGTAAGCAACGGGAAACACACCAGGTAGACAGCGACCATGAATCAGTGGAGCAGCTAACACATGAGGACGTTCACAGGCAGAACAGGAGTAAAATCTACGTGCAGTTGAGGATGGTGAACTCAGGTCAATCGGTTAAATTCCACATTGACACAGGATCATCTTTGAATGTTCTTCCTCAAGCACTTGTACCAAAAGGTACAGATGTCACGCTGACTGATACAACACTGAAATCCTGGACAGGTGACAACACCAAGCCGGTTGGAGTTGCCAAAGTGATGATGCGCAACCCGTCCAATGAGAAGAAGTACAATGTGAAGTGCTTGATTGTCAAAGAGAACCTGACTCCGATACTCGGGCTACGAGCAAGTGAAGTGATGAAGCTCATCACAGTAAATGAGTCAAATGTGTTTAATGAGAGTGAAGTCAACCTACTAGAGTTGTGCAGAACACTACAGGACATTGTAAAACAGTTCCAATCCGTGTTCGATGATGAAGTTGGCACCCTGCCAGGAGTGCAACATTTGGAAACAGACCCAGAAGTGCTGCCTTTGGTGAGTCGAGTGAGGAGAATACCACACGCCATATCAGATGACGTGAAAGCGGAACTGCAACGGATGGAGACTGGTGGTGTCATCGAGAAAGTGGAGCAACCGACGGCATGGGAGAGTAACCTAGTCACAGCAGTGGAGACAAATGGCAAGCTCAGGGTATGCATAGACCCACAACAGTTGAATAAGGCTCTCAAGAGGGAGCGCTACTCGATGCCCACGATAGAGGACATTCTGCCTATGCTACAGGGGGCCAAAGTGTTCACAGTCGTAGATCTGACGGCAGGCTACTGGCATGTGAGGCTAGACAGGGATTCATCTCTCAAGACGACTTTCAACACCCCATTCGGACGCTGTAGATGGTTGCGTCTTCCATTTGGCCACAATGTGTCTGCAGAGATCTTCCAAAGAAAGCTTCATCAAGCTCTAGATGGACTGGAGGGAGTCGTGTGTGTGTAGCTGATGACATTGTGGTGATAGGATGTGGAGACACCACGATGAGTGCTATCCGACAACATGATGAGAGACTCACAGCCCTACTACAAAGATGTGAACAGTTGGGGATCAAACTCAACAAGGAGAAGATGCAGTTGAGACGGTCGCACATCAAGTTCCTAGGACATGTGGTGACAGACGAGGGTCTACGCCCAGATCCGGAGAAAGTACGATGCGTGCAACAAATGACAGAACCAGCAGATGTGGGCGAACTGACGAGATTCCTGGGATTCATACAATACCTCGCGAAGTTTCTCCCAAATCTGTCCGACATCATGGAGCCGATGAGACAACTGACCAAGCCGGGCGCAGACTGGCAATGGGGAGACGCCCAGAGAAAGGCGTTCCTCTCTACTAAAGCAATGGTGACAACAGAGCCAGTGCTCCAATACTACAGACCTGAGGCGGAACTGACAATCCACTGTGATGCGAGCGACAAGGGCCTAGGTGCAGCGCTTCTCCAAGACGGTCAACCACTCGCATACAGCTGCCGTGCTCTCACTGACACAGAAGGAAGGTACGCTACCATCGAGAAGGAAATGCTAGCAGTAGTATGGTATGTTGAGAAGTATCACCAGTACACATTTGGAAGGTATACTGTGGTGCATTCGGATCACAAGTCACTGGAGCGTATCATGACCAAACCCCTGAAGGATGTTCCGAAACGCCTACAAAACATGCGACTGCAGCAGTATGATGTTACCGTTGTGTACAGGCCGGGAGATGAACAACACCTGGCCGACACTCTGAGCCGTGGCGACCACAAAGCGGCCAACGAAACTCCCTCGACGGACAATGAACAAGAGATGGTGAATGCAGTTGGGCACAGCCTTATAGGGGAGCAATGGAGAGATGAACTGATGAGACAAACCGCAGCGGATGACAGCCTACAGGCTCTGAAGAGAGTAGTTTTGGATGGTTGGCCAGAAGACAGAAGCTTGGTGCCAGATGTAACCAAGCCTTACTTCCAATTCCGAGATGAACTGGCAGTGTATGATGGGACTATCTACAGAGGTGAAAGAGCAGTCATCCCCACATCCATGAGGCCAGCCATCAGGCAAAAAATCCACAGTTCGCACTTGGGAGTACAGGCATGCCTACGCAGAGCCAGGGAATGTGTATACTGTCCCGGAATGAATGCTGAAATAGAGGACTACATATCCAGATGTGAAATATGTCAACAGCATCCAAAAACACAGCAGAAAGAGAGCATGATGCCCATCATTGAGTGCGAGCGACCATGGCAGATAATCGCAACTGACATTTTTCAGTGGAAAGATGTTGAATATCTAGTGACTGTGGATAACTTTAGCAACTCCTTCGAAATTGACAAGTTGCAGAAGACTGACACAAAGACAGTGATTGGTAAGCTCAAGAAACACATGAGCCGAAATGGTCAGCTACAAGTTCTAATCTCAGACAACGGATCTCAATTCACGTCAACAGAGTTCATGAAGTTTGCCGTCGAGTGGAACTTTGAGCATAGGACATCCAGCCCGGGCCATCAGCCAGCAACTGGAAAAGCAGAGGCAGCAGTCAAAGTTGCGAAGACACTCATGACCAAAGCAGACGATGACCAGACAGACACGTACAAAGCACTGTTGGCACACAGGAATACTGTTCAAGATGGCAAGACTACTAGTCCAGCACAGAGATTTCTGGGAAGAAGAACTCGCACAAAGCTGCCTTCCACCAACAAATTATTGGACCCAGACGTGCAAAACATGCGAAACAGAGACGAGTTGTTCAAACAGAAAATAGTAATGAAGGAAAAGTATGATCGAGCAACCAAAGACATGGAAGCATTAAACAGCGGTGACACAGTGCGAATGCGACCCATTGCGCTAAACAACAAAGTGTGGGAGAAGGCAAAGATAATCCGCAGACTTTATGACAGATCGTACCTCATAGACAATGGAAGGAGACTGCTGAGGCGAAACCGTATAGACCTGAGGAAAGTGCCAAGGATTGCACCGGATCAGCAACAGTGCAGAGACTCACTGCAACACAACGTGAGATACAACCATGACCTGCCTAACGTTGACAAGGAACAAAAGACACAAGGTGATGGGGACCACGTAAAGCAAACCACTCCTGGTACTCCACGTGTCAACAATGACCCAGAGCCACGGAGGACACCAGAGAACAAGACCAAGGAGCACCGACAACAACGACCAGGTCAGGAAGACGGTCACGACAACCCGCCTACTTGAAGGACTGTGTGACAGTTAACGATGCTTAATTGCATGTGACTTTTAAGTTTTGATATTTTAGTATTGTGTTTGACATTATGCTGAAAGGACTGTGGCAAAGGAGTGCACGACATGCTCTGTTCCCAGTCTGTCTAACACCAAGAAGGTGATTTTATTTGCGTATTCGTGGTACCGTTAATAATCCCCAAAAAATATGAGGGAAAGGATGTTACGTTATTATGTATCTAACAGGCGGCGCCACGTACCTGTCGTTGAGCGGCGAGCCTCGTGTGGGTTCGGGAGTTGTCCGGTATGATGTATGTGCTAATAAAGTATTGTACTCTAAAACTATGTGCATTTACTGACTAACGAAACAAACACCAGGTGACATCACTATTCCTCATTCCCATTTTAACACCGTGCATGTTGTATGGATACTATTCGTATGGATATGGGAACACTTTCGAATGGTTGTAAATCGACCGAACCACACAATACCAAGAAAAACAATACATATCCATCTACCGTATACTTTATACTATATGTCTACTGAATATGTTTCTCTAATATACGTAACTGTTGACATTTTAAGAGTAGTCGTATGGATACGCATTTTTTTACCACTTTATAAAAAATATGGTATGTTACCCATTCGCGGAGTTATCGTCCCAACAATAATGTTTTCCATTGTCAATGGTCTTTCATAAGATCAAGTGGAATGTGTCAGGTATAATCAAGTCTACTTTTATATGTATTGTATGATATCCTAGCTTACAAATTGCATGCTGTATGGATATTGTATATTTCTATATTACAAAAAAAACAAATATGTACACACTGCTTCTGAGCCTAGCCAAACAACGTTTACGGTCGTTGTAGCTAAAAATATCGTACTGCATAATCAGTTTTGAGAAGGTATGTCATTCTATTATTAAACATACTACTCACGTTTTAAAAAAATAATTCGAAAAAGCCGACCTTTCGTGAGAATCGACCATATATATATATGCATGTTTTAATATACGCATACTTTAATATTTTAAATGCAACAAAATATTACGAAACCAAATCGCTTCATTGATGCATCGGACATATCAACAACATATAAGGCAGACGCACCTTCTTTTCCGTAGAAGAGCTACGCCCTCCTGACGGTGAGCCGATAAACTCAAACAGTCTCTCCAGCCAAGCACTTTTTTGTTCCACTTTTTCCCCACCCGTTTCTTGTTTGGCAATATCCTCATTTGTTTGCTCCTGATAACCACGCCCTTTCTTCTTGTTCAGTATGACCAGCAGTGCCTCCTCGAGTAAACGACCAGAAAGACACTCTTCATTCGTGAAGTCCCCAGGCGTGTCGTTCGATGGAGCTGGGTCTACTGTGGATAGCCAGATGTGTGGATGGGATATTCCATAGTTTGAAAGACATCCAACAGGATTAGTTTTACGACGTGGCCGTTTGTTTTTTGTATGAGGAGGAAATAGAGCAAGTCACAGAAACGGTGAAGACAGGCATGACTCCTAAATGTGATACTTAATGTTGGTGCATCCAGAAAATACAATCACAGTATAGTTCAAAAGTACAGGAAGTTCGTCAGGATTAAGACATCTCCAAAATTACAATGTCATGACCTCAACTGAAACAATTCTGAGAATATATTATCACAGATAAATGTCTCAAAGTCAAATATTCGCGTCACGTTATGCAGTATTTGAAACGGGTGCGCGCAAACACTGATATATATATACATATCTATTTGAAATCAATCTTGTTTACCTCTTGTGTATTGGGTAAATAGTGTAATCAATATATCAATGCACCTCTAAAATACTCAACTAAAGATAAATATATGATAAATAGTGATAATATGTTTAACATAATTATAGGAAATTAATGGAAATAAGTGGGGTGTTCCCATCGAAATGGCTAGAATTGTGGGATTCAAAATTTAAACTGGTGTGAGGTAGAAATTTGACAAAACTGACAAATAAACTTCTATGATTACATATTTTCAGAATTTTACCATTCGTCCTACGTAAAATGCATGATCATTATACCTACTTTCATCGTTAAGCACAAGCTCTCGGCTTTCGATAGATTCCAGGCGACGTTCAATCGACTGTTGGCGGGTCTCGATTGACAGCAGCCGACTGCTGATCGTTTGAAGTGCGTCGATCGTGTGCTCTATGAGCGCCTCCTGGCGTCCAGTGCACAAGTCACTGGTGCTCTGAGCACTCACACAGCTGCATGATACATACAGCAACAGCATCGTCAGAGAAAGCCTCATGATTGGCATGCTGTCGCTCGTCTTGTTTGCAATATATCTGAAGTAATGTGACAAACGACATTGCACTTGGTGACAGTGGGTTTAGTAACAGCAGGAGCACATGCAGCGGTAGAGGAATCGGTAGCAGAGTAGTTGTAGCCGTCGATAACAAAATAGCAGTAGTAGTTGTTGATGGGGTAGTGGTAGTGTTTGTTGTTACTGTGGTGGTGGTGGTGGTTGTGGTGGTGGTGGTAGTGGTGGTGGTTGTGGTGGTGTATCAGTAGTAGTAACAGTAGGATCAGCAGTAATGAAAATAGTAGTAATAGTAATAGTAGTAGTAGTAGTTGTAGTAGTAGTAGTAATAGCAGCAGTAGCAGCAGCAGCAGCAGCAGCAGTAGCAGTAGCTGCAGTAGTAGTAGTAGCAGTAGCAGTAGCAGAAGCAGTAGCAGAAGCAGCAGTAGCAGCAGCAGCAGCAGCAGCAGTAGCTGTAGCAGTAGCAGCAATAGCAGTAGTAGTAGTAGGTGTATATGCATACATGCGTGCGTGCGTGCGTGCGTGCGTGCGTGCGTGCGTGCGTGCGTGCGTGCGTGCGTGCATGTGTGGAGGAAGGCAGCGGCGGTGATGGTGGTAGGAAATGACAGTAGCCGCAGCAGTAGCGGTAATGAGCCACGAACGTGAGAGAACCTGAGTTGACTTAAATGTTATCCAGCGGCGACAGATGGAGCGTTGCAACTAAGAACGTCGTGAATATCTACACGAAGAACAAACTTGTGACAACGCGTAACTTCTCATCATATCAGAGGTTTTTCTCTTGATGACAAAGATAAACCACCGCTCTATATCAATCACAGGATGTCAGCAATATGCTTTTAATATTGTTGTTATTGTTTACTGACGTTTATTGTTGTTGTTGTAGCTCGATTATTGTTGTTGTCTGTTGTTTATTCGGGGTTTTTTTTTGTTGCTGTTGCTGCTGCTGTTGATGATGACGATAACGACGACGACGATGATGATGGTAATATGCTGACGATGACGATGGTAGTAATAGTGATGATGATGTTGATGAAGATTGTTTGTTTGTTGCAGAGTATGTTGCTGTCGCCAAAGTTCTTCTTTGTTTGTAACGCGATGTTTTATGTGATATGTAGCACTGTTATAATTTATAGTCATAGCGAGTAAGTATAGCAGTGTGTGTATATGTAGGGTGACAAAGAACCCAAAGAAATGTATGCCTTACTTACAACCGCCTGTCTGACGCCGTGTAATTCGTTCAACATGCAACAATCGACCATACAAGGGTGAGACCAGTAGCAATACTGCTCAAAACCAAAACGTCAGCTACATCCTGCTTGTGTTTTTTTTTATCTTCGACCGTGGTGTATTCTTGTTGTTGGACCTTGTACCCCGTAGCAGCTGTTTTCTGTTTAAAAGTTGGTGCCAGTGCATGTGATACGCGTTTGGATTACTTACCTGGATTACTGGATCTTCGGGTTCCAAAAGAAGGTTTTGGCCTTATCCACCTCATAACAACCTACTTAATTTATATTCATAATGTGTGTGTGTGTGTGTGTGTGTGTGTGTGTGTGTGTGTGTGTGTGTGTGTGTGTGTGTGTGTGTGTGTGTGTGTGTGTGTGTGTGTGTGTGTGTGTGTGTGTGTGTGTGTGTGTGTGTGTGTGTGTGTGTGTGTGTGTGTGTGTGTGTGTGTGTGTGTGTGTGTGTGTCTATGTCTGTGTCTGTGTCTGTGTCTGTGTGTGTTTGTGTGTGCTCGTGTGTGTTTGCATGCGTGCGTGCGTACGTCCGTATGCATGTGTGTAAGTGTCTCCCTTTTCCAGACGACGTCGAGTTTTTTATGAAGACGAATATATAATAGTTTCTGCATCCATTATTTACTGTGTATTTTGAGAAGGCTACTGTTGTAAACTAGTTTCTGATGCGGATTTCAGTATCGGTCCCTGTGAACACGGTGACAAGACTAGTGTGTCTAGGTGTAATTAAAGTAGTCGGACTCCAACAAAAACACACGACAACTTCCTGGTCTCGGAGTCCACGCTTCGAGAGAATGAGGTAGGCTCCACATGTGGCACACGGACAAGGAAGTATGTACCGACGGTGACACATGTGTTCTAATTTTGTTGTGGTGTGTTGTGTGGATCTGTTGGCTGGATGTGCCGTGATTGCCTTCAGTGGGGTATCTGTCAAGGTATCTAACAACACGACGTTTATCAGTGCGTTTGCGTGTGCATGCGCGTGCGTTCGTGTACGTGACCATGGTGTTTGCCCGCGTCAAAATTTCTTATGTGTCTGTCCTTTCGCACAGGCTACCCTAGAACTGCAAACGTGTGCTTCCCGCTGGAGTGCCATCTAGATCCTATGATTTAAGATTATTTATAATCTGCCGCACACTGTCTCCATAGGCGGATCTAGGGGGTCCTGCGGCCCACGTGCCCCTAGACTTTTTGAACGTGCTCTTCGTTTCGGCTACAATAAGCTGACGTTACGGTGGCGCGGCGGCGAAAATGTTTCAACCCATATAATATTACTATACAAGGCGGGGTAAGTGGAACAAATCAGAATCCCGCTCAATAGACGGGCGGGCTGAAGCGATGAAATTATTGTGACTTTCGTAGGCATTTTTGTTACAAGCAGCCAAACATGTTACATGTTCTCTATATACGTTACTGATTATAGTTTGAGTTGTTGGACTTTCTGATTTTTAGGTCAGAAAATGGTTATTACGTAAAATTTGACATAAATTTGATCAAAACCGTTTTATGGCTGTATAAGACATAATAACAATGCTTCATGTTTCCAAATCATCCTTACGTTTTTTTATCTATACATTTAAGAAAAAACTATTTTTACCGGTGAGACTTTGGCCATTTTTGTCAAGAAAAATGCAAAATTTTACTAAAATTAAGTTAAGCAACTATGTTAATCTTTATTTTTCAAGATATAATCAGTGGGTTACAACTGTCCAACCATTTTAGATTTGGTTCACACATATCATTGGTTATAATGACGTTTGCAAGACTTTTGCAAGGTTTTTTGCCGACCATGTTTTGGATTTTTCGTTTAATATGGGTTATTTTACCAAATAAATAACATGTAATAAAATAACTAGTTATGTTTTATATTTCAGGACGTAAACGTTGTTGTTAACTTGTCTGTGTTTTGATTTGTGTTCGTATGTTATAAAATCAATGAAGGCATCTGAAATTGCAGAAAGTTTTGAACAAACGTCCGCTATCCCCATGGTTACTATGTTACGCTAACCCGATGGCACTGCTGTTTGCGTTTAGTCCTGCCGCTAAACAGTGATTTTGGGTTGAACCGCGCAGTACAGTTTACCCAATGTTGTTTGATGGTTAGAACTACAAGGTCTACTGAATCAGAAATTGCATGATGCCACTCTGGCATCATAGAGGAATTTGAAATATCCAAGATGGCCGGCGTGACGTGAAATATGTATAAAATCGATCATAATTTCACTGGTATGCCACCTAGATAATTACTTTTTGTTTTTACATAATATTATGTGTTTAACACCCGAGGAATTTAATTGACTAATTAGTAGTAATGCACGACAACGGGATATAGACGTAATCCAATATGGCCGCCAAAATGACAGCGTTAGGCCCTATTGTGAAATTATTAGTATACATATATCCGCTATGACACACACGAATTTCCGGGCTTCTGATATACGCTAACTCACAAGAACAGCACGATGAGAGGCTGAGAGCCACTCTTCAGCGTCTGGAAAAAAAACTTGACATTAAATCGGAAGAAATGTGACATCGCGACAAACAATACAGCATTCTTCTGATACGTCTTCAGGGATGCAGGTATGGAGCCTGACCCAAAGAAAGTACAGGACATTCTCAATGTCAAGGAACCGAAGAATGTTGCTGAAGTTCGCTCATTCTTGGGAATATATTGCTCCCTTCATACCCAACTTGGCAACATTGGCTGAACCACACCGGTTGCTGATAAGAAAGAAAGAAGGCTGTAGATAGGAGAAACCTCAGTCAGATGCGTTTGAGAAGCTGAAACAGTGCTTCGTGAGTGCCAGAGTAATGGCATACTTTGACATTGCAAAACACACCACGTTGGTTGTGGATGCTAGTCCCGTTGGCCTAGAGGCTATGTTGGTACAAGAAGGTAAGATTGTCTCACATGCAAGCAGATCTCTCACAGAAGTTGAATCAAGGTATGCACAGACTGAACGTGAAGCCCTAATTATACTCTGGGCATGCAACCACTATCATCTCTATATCTATGGCCGACCAATCGACGTCATAACCGATCACAAAACATTGGAGCCAATATTCAACGAACCGAACTCAAAACCACCGCCACGTATCGAGCGATGGTTAATGAAACTTCAGGACTATTACGTCATGCACAGTGAAGTATATGCCTGGTGAGAGGAATCCAGCAGACTACATGTCACGTCACCCCATGAAAGACAGCTCTGGGAAGGACGAAGAAACAAAGACAGAAGAGCATATGAACGTCATCATGTACAACGCAATGCCAAGAGCAATCATAAAAGAACAGGTAGTCAATGCTACAGAGATTGATTGAACGCTCACCAACGTCATGCATGCCTTACAAGATGGTCGCTGGCATGAAATCGTTGGTGATGATCCTACTGCTAAGTCACTGTACAGTCTACATGATGAATTGTGTGTCTCACGAGATGGTATTATACTACGTGGCAATCGCTTTGTTGTACCTACTGATCTTCGACATCGTTGTGTGCAGTTGGCTGTCATCGGACACCAAGGCATAGTGAAGAAAAAAAAATCTGCTGCGATCCAAAGTGTGATTCCCAGGGATTGACAAACTACTAGAAGTAGAAGTGGGACAGTGTCTAGCATGTCAAGCCTCTACGCCTAACTCCAAAAGAGAAAATGACATCAATTCCGAGTGACAGATGGGAAAAACTGTCGATGGACTTATGTGGCCCACTCCCCACAGGAGGGTATCTAATGGTTGTGATAGATGACTTCTGTGGCCCAATCCCCACAGGAGAGTATCTAATGGTTGTGATAGATGACTTATGTGGCCCACTCCCCACAGGAGAGTATCTAATAGTGGTAATAGATGACTTATGTGGCCCATTCCCCACAGGAGAGTATCTAATGGTGGTGATAGATGACTTCTGTGGCCCACTCCCCACAGGAGAGTATCTAATGGTGGTGATAGATGACTTCTGTGGCCCACTCCCCACAGGAGAGTATCTAATGGTGGTGATAGATGACTTCTGTGGCCCACTCCCCACAGGAGAGTATCTAATGGTTGTGATAGATGACTTCTGTGGCCCACTCCCCACAGGAGAGTATCTAATGGTGGTGATAGATGACTTCTGTGGCCCACTCCCCACAGGAGAGTATCTAATGGTTGTGATACATGACTTCTGTGGCCCACTCCCCACAGGAGAGTATCTAATGGTTGTGATATATGACTTATGTGGCCCACTCCCCACAGGAGAGTATCTAATGGTTGTTGATAGATGACTTCTGTGGTCCACTCCCCACAGGAGAGTATCTAATGGTGGTGATAGATGACTTCTGTGGCCCACTCCCCACAGGAGAGTATCTAATGGTGGTGATAGATGACTTCTGTGGCCCACTCCCCACAGGAGAGTATCTAATGGTTGTGATAGATGACTTCTGTGGCCCACTCCCCACAGGAGAGTATCTAATGGTGGTGATAGATGACTTCTGTGGCCCACTCCCCACAGGAGAGTATCTAATGGTTGTGATAGATGACTTCTGTGGCCCACTCCCCACAGGAGAGTATCTAATGGTTGTGATATATGACTTATGTGGCCCACTCCCCACAGGAGAGTATCTAATGGTGTTGATAGATGACTTCTGTGGTCCACTCCCCACAGGAGAGTATCTAATGGTGGTGATAGATGACTTCTGTGGCCCACTCCCCACAGGAGAGTATCTAATGGTGGTGATAGATGACTTCTGTGGCCCACTCCCCACATGAGAGTATCTAATGGTTGTGATAGATGACTTCTGTGGCCCACTCCCCACAGGAGAGTATCTAATGGTGGTGATAGATGACCATAGCAGATATTCAGAGGTAGAAGTCATCAGTGGAACATCAGCAAAGACTGTTATCCATAGTCTGGAGAACTGTTTTGCAGCACATGGAATTCCATCAGGAATACGCACCGATAACGGTCCACCGTTCAACGGTCATGAATCTCATCAGTATGCATATATTAGTGGGTTCCGTCACAGGAAAGTGACTCCACTATGGCCAGAAGCAAATGGTGAGGCGGAACGCTTAATGAGTACGCTGGTGAAAACGATTCAGGCCGCTGTGTGTGAACAGAAACCATGAAAAAATGAACTGTACACATTTCTGAGAGTGTACAGAGCTACTCCTCACCAGTCGACTGGAGTGCCACCGTCCGTGGCCCTCAACAATCGTGAGATGAATGTTGGGTTTCCTATGGCTGAAGCTGCGCCAACACTTGCCGAAATCACCAGAGCCGGAGTGATTATGCATGACCGAGATGCGAAGGAGAAAATGCAAAGATATGCAAACATGAGAAGGCATACAAAGTATTCTGACATAGAAGTTGGCGACACATTACTCGTAAAGAACAGCAGAAGAGTGAAAGTGGACCCTCCGTTTCACCCAGAACCACGTAGGGTCACTCAACAAAAAGGCGACATGACAACAGCGACATCTGGCGACAACCCTATCACCAAAAATAAATCGCATTTCAAGAAACTTGATTTGCCCGGGACTATATCACACTCACACTCGCAGAGAAAGACTCAGATAACAATTCACCTGCTGTGCCAGAAAGTGAACCAACAAACATCGCCCACGCAGAGAACGGCGAGAACCAGCAAGATTGAGTCACTATGAACTTTACCGTGTTCCTGAACAGTACTGACATTTCCTTGGTGGAAAATATGATTGTTTATTGCTACTTCAAAGTAACGGTTTAAACACGAGTCTGACTGTTCATTATTAGTCTGATGTACCTTTGAACATGTTACCTGTTATTGTTTTAGCATAACTGTTTAATTGGAAGCATTTCAGTATTAATTTAGAGTAACTGTTTATAGCTGTTCAAGTATAATTGTTCAGTGTAACTTGAGAATAACAAGTTCAAGCATAACTGTAATTGCCTATTTGCAGTAATTCATACAGACTTTAGATAGTACAGGTTGAAATAATCTGATGATTCGTTAAGCATGTATTAGCACTAATGATTTGTTCAGGATAGAATCAGGTGTTCTCAACAATATTCCAAGTCGGATAGGGATGTAGTGTTTAGACCTGTAAATGTGCTGCCATCTTGCGGATTAGTTTAGAACACTCCAAGATGACGGGATGGGGAATAATGTAGCTGGCCTAAGCCATGTGCATTGTCACCCCTTTGATGTAATTGGCGTTATGTAAAAACTAGAAATCGTACAACCCTCACGTCATGGGATTGTTGGTTCCACCCGATATGAATATGAATGACGTATTCTCCCATGAACTGGCCACCTTGCCGACTCCCATGTTCGACCAAAATGGAGATGAGGATTACAAAATCTAAATCACATTTGAAACGGAAACTACACGTCGAAAATTCAGAACACTTCCAACTGGTGCACCAGCAATCGTCAATGGATTCGCGGTGTTATGGATTACTCACTGGTCAACACATGGCACTATACAAGATCATGTCGACGGTGTGCTGAATTATGTGTTAAGACAGTTAGACACAAGTGACATGAACATCACATTTAATCGTTACTACAACTACAGCATCAATGCTGTGCACGTCAGAAAGCAGGCGCCACAAGCCACAACTTGCTACTCCACTGCCATCCAAGAAGTTTGTACTCACAATTACTGAAACCAAACGTCAGCGGATCGCCATTATAATTATTATGTGATAAATTACAACAGAAAGTGAACTATCACAGAGCCATATATATATATATATATAATTATATATATATATATAATTATTATCATAGTGAATATGTGTATGCTTATATTTCTATTATGACGCTGTCATTTTGGCGGGAATTTTGGATTAAGTCTATATCCCGTTGTCGTACATTACTACAAATTAGTCCATTGAATTCCTCGGGTGCTAAAACATATATTTAGAAACAAAAAGTATTTGTTTTACCCGCTAATCGTTTTAATTTTTGGTCCAACATGTGCCATTTGGTCATACAAATTGCAACATTGGAGCAAAATATTATTACGTAACCATTTAAACATATAATCAGTTCGTTACAACCTGCCAATCTGCATGTGAACTGTTCTATGTGTTTAAAGTACCTTTCAACATTACCAAGTACAACTAAATAGTTCGTCTTACTGAATCCGGTCAGTGATGTTGTGGAGTCTCGCAACCTATTAATTAAATGTGTGGAACCCAAGAATGCTGTCCGATGCTTGTTGTGATTGTTTGACTGTAATCTGACAAACAAGTAACTTTTCTTTTGCTGAGCTGCACCATTCACCATCCAAACTTCAATGTTTTGCTTGTCGCAAATAAAGATCGAGAACTAGCAAGAGGAAAACGCATGTGTATATGTGTACGACCACTATCCTGTTGAACGTGCTTGTCACTGCATCACGAACATGCATGTAATATGAGGCGCATGTCTGCTTCATACTTGTTGTCAGGGTGGAATACACAGGATAGTCGAGTACCAGTGGCCAGTTTGGCATGGTGCAATGTGTGAAGCTTAGAATATATCGTTTCGTGTTGAAACGCTATTGGTTTGCCGAATGTATGATCATCGTCAGATCGTTCCGGTGTCGCGCTTACATTTATCCGGGCTTAAATAATATCCGGGTGACATTTCTGCGCGTGCGCGTATCTAGGGGAATACAGCTATAATTGTCGCGATTTCATTTATCCGGGCGTTATGTATGTTTATATACGTATATATATATTTATATATATGTATATATATATATATATACATATATACATAAATTATAAAATGTTTGCTTCCCACAGACATAGACAATTTATGAGGTAAAACGGTTTCCTCTCCATGCACACGTCACGTGACTTTCTCTTATACTTGGTCACAAATCTGAAACAACAAATTATAACTATGTTCTCTAACTATAACGATCGTATTATGACAACAAACGAAACATATTTAACTACTGGATATTATTTATCACTACGTGATCTACTGGTGCCAAATATTGTGCCTTACATATGCACATAAACATCACCCGGATAAAATTTAACGCCCGAATAAATGTAAGCGCGACACCGGAACTGATCATTGTTGCTAGAGAATCACCTGTCTACTATAACGGTGGAAGGTGTTCTTTCCGTCGATGATTTCTTCAAAGATATCATAATCCAATAGTTACATTGTGAACGCATTGTGTTATAACCATTAATGCTCGTTAAAACAATCAAATATGGTTGGCAGGTTGCATCACTGATTAAAATGGTTATTTAATAATGTGTTGATCAAATGTGCTGCATCATATTTCTCAGTTAGAATATCCCTGCAATTGGAGAAGTAGAATGAACAGTCCACGAAAATGGGGAACACCTACCCAGAATTATGTAGTTTTGTAATAATATACATTTGGGAAAAAACTGAACATTTCTGAGCACTTAGCTATCTACAGTTATATATTTTGTACCCACAAATATGTCGCGTAGGCAGTCGTTAATATAATTCGAAACAAGTTAAATAATAACTAGATTACATTCCTAACATTAAAGGAATGTAATGGTAACATTTTCCAGGTTATTTAATCGATCATACTATAAAGCAAATCCATTTATAAAATTTTAATTAACTGATTTGGGGCACAACAAATTTCGAAAAGGCACGTAGTTCCATATCTGATGTGCCCCTAAGGGCGCATGCATGTTTTTTTTCCAGATCGATCCTTGGTTAAACATAAAAACGAACTGGCAGCTTAACCCTCATTATGTAATTAGTGACCCACGTATTGAAATGTTACCAGGTTGGTAACATACGCAGTAGACATCGTATAGGCTTTTGTCCAAATCTGTATAAAATTTAATAGTTCTTGAAAAGGCTCATAATGGGCACAAAATAAATTATTTCATAGAGAAATTCAGCTGTAGGTTGTGCGTTGTTGTCCATATCCACACAGCTATCGATCAAGCCGGGCCCACTGATCACCTTTTTCAGCAGGGTCAGTAACTTTTTTTGAGTTACTGGTCCAAGTGACAGTCTACAGTTTGGGAAATTAACACATTTACAGCAGCATTCATATAAGCTAATCGTCAAAATTGGCCGCTGTAAGAACCAATTAACTCTTGACACAAAGTAATTTCCCTGAAGTGTTATTGCAAAACGCGGCGCTCACCAGTGGCGTAGGCAGGATTTTGTATTGGAGGGGGCCATCTGGCATTCAAACAAGCAATGAGTAGCGGGATGTGACACACACACGCACGCACGCACGCACGCACGCATACACAGACACACATGCATGCATAAATATATGTATATAATTTTGTGATGAGGCGCTGGCATTCAACCAATAACTTCACAACAAATCCGTACCGCGGCGGCGATGTTGAGTGACCTTCACAAAAATGTCAGTGTCATTTGTAACGTTGTCGCTTATTAAAATTAATAAATTCACAATAGGAAGTTCCGACTACCCAGTGGAAACTCGACTAGATAAATTGCTTTGGTCGCAACGATCTTAGTCCAGTAACTAATCATCTTGGCGGGTAACTATCATTTTGCATCCTTGTGTTGATATATTAATAGGCATTAGCCATCAAGCACATTGTGAATGATGACATGTTCGTTGCCTTGTCACCTCTTTGGCTGCAGCCTGCTGGATGCCTATCGCCTACGGCAGAAGCGGCCGATTCCTCCATTACGGGTAACTCAATCCCATTTGAATGATGACAAATGTCTTTGCCAAAGACTGGGAAGTCCTACAGATGCACCCCTATAACCTCTGTATCTTGTTACTCTATAAATCAGGCAACCAGTTATATGTCCTCAGTCCCCCGCCCTCCTAATTTTCAGGGATTGGGGGGCATGCCCCCCCCCCCTCTGGCTACGCCACTGGCGCTCACGAAGTGCGCACGTTTGCTTAATTATATCGTTAATAAATCGCACAGGACGTACTTAAAGGTGATGTAATGCAATTTTGGTTTGGATTTTGGGGAAAGGTAATAATATGCGGCATAAAAAACTTTTTGAAAGATGTGTTACGAGAGGTCCGGCTATCCAGAACGCTGGGCTCAGGCAGATGTAGCTACGTAAACAGTTGAACCATCAGGTGACTCCGAACAAGGGGGTCAATACTGTTCAAAACCAAGTCATAACCCTGACCCTGTTCCCGCGCCTATGGATATTACCATCATCCTTCCTTGCCATAATTTTGATCATACAGCAGTGCACAAATTTGGAGTGGTTTCCGGGCAACCAAAAAAAAACCTGGGTACACCCCTGCCTTCTATCTTTCTTAACTGAAAAAAATATTTCTATCAATATTTTCATAACCATTCGATATTTTAAACACTTCTAATTGATATCCTCTGAATCTCCATGTCTCCAGTGTTGTTTAACCACATTCTTTTACGCGTATTTCGTAACTAAGATCCCTCAATTTTGGTATCACTTTAGTCGCTCTCCTCTGTACTCTTTCTAGCAGATCTATATGTCCACTCAGTAACGTATATATTATAGAGAACAGAGAACATCTAAACAAATATTGAGCACTTTTCTCGTCCTTGGCCGCCCGTCAACAAGGTCAAGGGAGAGGTGTTGTTGGAGGCTTTCAAAACTGCTGACAAATACTCCTGGATTTTGGCAGATGATCATAATAACGAAGAAGAAGACAAGAAGGAGTAGGTACTAAGTGTACGAGTGTGCCTGGATTTGCCGGACACCCAAATAACCCCACTGATTCCACCCTTGCAATCGTTGGATATTTATTTATTCATCAAAATTGATCACCGCCAGAAACAGTTGACGTATTTGGACTATTACATTTTATGAAGGAAAATTGTGTTGACATGTCGTAAAACAATACAAAACAATGACAGTCGTATTGTTGTAAACATGAACGGCACTACTAAGTTTAATTCCTGCAACACTGTGATTTAGTCTTGTTTCAAAATCTAGTAGGTCGTACTACCAAAATAAAGCAACAATTTACGTTTAATATGTTCCGCCTACGAACCTATGTACCCTCTGTAATAATAATAGACTGTTCCATGCGTATGCCTACTTCCTGTCAGTTAATCGGCGCGAACGAGTGGACGAGAAAGTGGGATCATTTCGAACTTCCTGGAAGTGTGTTCCTAATTTCATTGGAGTTGTCATCACTTTATTTGAAATATATCTTCGTTATTATTCTTTATCAACACATTTGGCGACATTACAAGTCAGGTAGGTTTACGTTTTATCATTTTTTGATATGGCTTTATGCCACCACCCTTCGGCTTACCCCTTGGGCCTGGGTTTGGTCCTTGGAGTTGGGCCTTGGCTTGGTCCTTGGAGTTGGGCCTTGGCTTTGCCTTTGGACGTTTGGTTTGGGCTTCGATTTGGGGCCGTTTCGTTATTACTATTTCGGTGATAGTCTGGAACAGGGTCGGTTAACCAAGTCGAAGGATCCCCGTTTTCCTGTTATTTTTTTATTACTGTAAATTGTAACAGGTACTATCACAATGCATGTTAACCCCTGACATAGTCTTATAAACAGTTACCTGTGAGTCTGACTGTGTGAAGTTGGATTAGCCTTAGGCTTAGGCCTAGGACTAGGTAGACAATGCATGTAGGCATAATCATAATGAATGTGTATTATACATTTATACAGCCATACATATAGGCTTTTCTGAAGTGGGTCCATAACGATAACTTCTAGTTCAATCCTTCATTTACTAATCGATTCTATGGCGAGCATAAATGCCTTGGCCTTGGCTTCAACTTCAGCCACACTGTAATTACTGCGCACAGAATATTATAAGTAGTGTTCAGATCCTTGTTTAGGCCTACAAGGGAATGTGTGTGAATAGTGTTTTTTTATTTTATTTTTTTCAGACCAACTGACCAACACTTCTAATTTCAATGATAAATGTATCGCCTGAGGCTGAGCAGGTTAACATGGCTCATTTGTAGGTGGCCACCATGCAACCACTGTATGATATACCACAATAGTAATACATTATTTTATTAACCAAGGCATCTTTACCATTTCAAGCACATGTTACTGTATATTAGCAAGTTACTTACTTATGCCCATCGTCCCTCCTGGGGTATAAGCCGTCAACAACAGCTCTCCAGAGTCCTCTGTCCTGGGCTCTTGTTTCAAGCTATCTCCAAGTGTTTCCTGTCTTCTTGGTGTCCGCCTAGAGGTCCCTTTGCCCGTGCTCTTTGGACGGCCTCTTTTTCTCCTGCCTTGTGGGTTCAATGCCAGAGCCTGTCTGGTGATAGTTGATGCTGGTTTCCGGAGTGTGTGACTAATCCACCCCCATCGTCTTCTTCTTATTTCATCTTTGCCAGTGTGTCCTCCTACACAAGTAAATGTTGCTGATGGTGTCTGGCCAGCGGATCTGGAGGATTCTTCTTAGACACTTGTTGATAAAGGTCTGTACTTTCTTGGTGGTGGTGTTAGTTGTCCTCCATATATCTGCTCAATACAGTAGGACTGACTTCACATTGGAGTTAAACAGTCGGATCTTCGTGTGTAATGACAACACTTTGGAGCTCCAGATGTTCTTGAGCTGTATAAGTGCTCATCTCACCTTGCCAATCCTTGCTCTAACATCCGTGTCTGTGCCACCCTGCTTGTCAATTATGCTACCCTGGTATGTGAAGGTCTCTACCTCTTCAAGTGCACTCCCTTCCAGTGTGACTGGCTTAGTGCTGGCTGTATTAACCTTGAGGACCTTTGTCTTTCCTTTATGTATGTTGAGGCCCACTTGTGAGGAGATGGCTGCCAGTTCAGTGGTCTTCTCCTGCATCTGCTGATGGCTGTGGGACAACAGTGCCAGATCGTCAGCAAAGTCCAAGTCCTCCAGTTGCGTCCACAGTGTCCACTGGATTCAATTTCTTTTCTGGGTTGTGCATGTCTTCAGTATCCAATCGATGGCCAGGAGAAAGAGGAACGGGTACAGCAGGCAGCCTTGTCTAACTCCAGTCTTCACTTCAAAATGGTTCGTATGCTGTTCTCCATGGATTACTCTGCAGCCTGTTCCTTCATAACTATTCTTAATCATGTTGACCAGTTTGGTTGGTATGCCATGATGTCATAGTAGCTTCCACAGATTCTCCCAGTCTATGTTGTCAAACTCCTTTTCGTAGTCAATGAAGCTGATGTAGAGCGAGGAGTTCCACTCCAAGGATTGCTCTACTATGATGCGCATTGTTGCAATCTGATCCATGCATGATCTGTTCGGGCGGAATCCAGCTTGCTGATCTCTCAGCAGTGGGTCGACTGCATCTTTCATTCTTCCCAAGATGATCCTTTGAACACTTTCCATGGCACTGACAGAAGTGTGATTCCTCTGTAGTTGGAACAGTTGCTGAGGACTCCTTTCTTGGGGTATCCCTCTCTCCAGTCTGATGGCACCTCTTCCTTTTTTAGATCTTTCCAAAGGGTCATTCCATGTCAAATCAATCACTCAAAACATCACCCGACTCCAATTTTGATGACATTTAGTACAGGTGTTGGCTCCCATGAGAACATCAAAATTGCAAATTATAAAGAATCTAGGTCAAATATTAATGAAGATATAAGTCACTGAACTTTGACCCGATTCGCATACTGGCCATTACAGTAACATCCATAACTCTGCTTCTAATAAAGGTAGAAAAGAAAGTAAGATATCATTGGAAAGCCAGTAAATATGTGCATATTTACATTGTAAAATTAAATTTTTCATGTAAATATAAAAGTATCATTTATCATAATATGACCTTTGACTTCCGATACCCAAAAAATGTATCCTTCAATTTTTTTTATTTTAATTCTACAGCATCCTATATCATTGTTCAAGTGTCCCTGAAATATTAGGATGGGCAAATAATAATGTTCAGAGATACAGTAAATATAGTACAGCCGGTAACCTATGTTTGGTCTCCAGATCAGTCAATACCACACTGAATTTCCGAATAAACTTTTCAGATCATATAAAAAGCATGCTAAAAGGTCTCTTATAATTAAATGAGTGTACGTACATGCTGCATTGTCTCATTTAACATGTTCACGTGTTTTACTTTTTCTTTGGATTGCCTGTAGGTGCAACCAGTGTCAGTCATTGGGTCTACGTTGGTGAGAAGAATACTAACTCGAAGAGTGTCACTTTGTTACGGGTAAAACTATGATGGTGTTGGACCATATGGGTGAAGGAAGGTCAGCCAGAATATTTCTTACATGCGCTAGCCTCCAGTGTCCATTGTAGATGGCTGTTACATACCGTTTGGCATCTGCCAGATGAGGACAATACACTAGGCTGTCACAACCTCTTCTCTTTTCAGGGATGATGTAGAATATAGTGCTACTTCCAAATGATTCAATGATAATTACTTGATGTTGTGTAGATTATGTGTTCCTGCTGATGTTTTAGCTGTTTCCATATAGCTTGTAAGAAGATAGCTGCTTCATAGCACTCTTCCGGGAATCCTCTTCTGTGGTTGGAAAACAGAACTCAATAGCTGGTATATGGGCTGATTCAAACAACTACATAAAACATTGTTTTTTTGTAGACTGACTTTTGGTCTGGTCTATTGACCATTCCATCCACACCATCACATGTCGTTTTTGAGAAAAGTGCTACACTGGAGTCTGCTCGTGGTGGCAGAGGTTCAGAAAGTTTTTGTAGTTTTTATACTAACCAGCACAGCCATGAGATAAGTAGATGCACAGGCAACAGTGTGCACAGGCAACGCTGTACACAGGCAACACTGTGCACAGGCAACAGTGTGCACAGGCAACACTGTGCACAGCCAACACTGTACACAGGCAACACTGCACAGGCAACACTGTGCACAGGCAACACTGTGTACAGGCAACACTGTGAACAGGCAACACTGCACACCAATTATATTGCTTCAATCATGAAGTAGGAAATGATTGTGTGTCACAATTATGTTGTAATTTCTGACTCCAACATACGCGGCACCATTGTTGTACACCTCTTCCAAAACACAGCATAATTTTTTTCACTGCAAAATGTACAGCTGGGCAAAGAAACATCAACTTTCCTGATGGTTGTGCTAGTTAGCATACGGACTGCGAACACTTTCTGAACCTCTACCGCGACTAGCAGGATTTAGGGAAATATGCAAAGTGGTACTTTTATGCAACATAACACAGGAAGGGCGTATGTGATGATGTGGGTGGAATGGAATGGTCAACAGTCTACAAAGACCATAATAATATGAACATTACACAACCACACCGATGTAGTCCTGTGAGTTCACGTCAGTCTATTTATTCCTGCTATCAAATTCTGCACTTTGGAAGGTATTTTCAACCACAGAAGAGTTATGAATAAGCAACTCTTCTTGCAAGCTGTTTGTAAACAGCTAAAGTAATAGCAAGAACACAGAAGTTACTATTCTTTAAGGCATAATCATTGAATCACTTGGAAGTAGCACCATATTCTATATCTTCAATGAAGAGAAGAGGTTGTGAATTTGTCACAGCACAGTGTGTTGGCCTCATTCTGGCAGACGCCAAAAGATATCTGAAAGCCATCTATGATGGATACTGGAGACTTGCATATGTAACAATTGTTATTCCAACTAATCTTCCTTCACCCCAAACCTCATAGTTTTACCCGTAACAAAGTGACACTCTTTGACTTAGTGATCTCCTTACCATTGTTGACCCAACGACTGACACTGATCACACCTACATTATATCTAAAGAGAAAACAGAAGAGGCCTTGTAAAAAATGTGAACATGTTAAATGAGACATTACACCATGTTTGTTATGCAATCTGAAAAGGTTATGCTGACATTCAGTGTGGTATCGACTGATCTGCAGACCAAAAATAGGTCACCTGGCTGTACTAAATTTACTATATCTCTGAACATTATTATTTGCCCATCCTAATATTTTAAGGGACTCATGAGCAATGATGTATGCTGTAGAATTAAAATTTAAAAAATCGGAGGATACGTTTTTGGGTATTGGAGTTCAAAGGTCATATTATGATTAATTATACTTTTTTATTTATACGAAAAGTGTAATTTTGCAATGTAGATGTGCACCTATTTACTGGCTTTACAATGATATCTTACTTTTCTACCTTTATTAGAAGCAGAGTTATGGACGTTAATGTAATGGCCTGTATGTGAATCGGGTCAAAGTTCAGTGACCTATATCTTCAGTAATACTTGACCTGGATTTTTTATAATCTGGTTTTTATGTTCTTATGTGAGCCAACAACTGTGCTAAATTTCAACAAAAATGGAGTTGGGGTCGTGCAAAAATGGCCTAAAAGTGATTGCTTTGACACGGAATGACCCCAAAGAGAGGAAACAGTAGTTCCCCGGAGGTGTCTATATCTGCCATGAGTGCTTCTACAGGAATCTCATCTGGTCCTGCTGCTTTGTTACTCTTCAGTTGCTTTATGGCCCTCCTGATTTCTTCCTTGATAGGTAGGTCCATTTCTGCTGGCTTAATGTCTAGGGGATATGGTGGGGCAGGTCTGTTCAAAAGTTCTTCAAAATGTTCAGCCCATCTGTTGAGCTGTTGCGCAGTTCCCGTAATGATCTTTCCTTCCTTGTCTTTAACTTGTCGTTCTGGCTTGCTGTACTGGCCTGATAGTTTCCTGTTGGTGTTTTACAGTTGTCTCATATTTCCGCTGTCTGCAGCTTGCTCTGTCTCTTCGGCCAGGCTGTCAATGTAGTTGCGCTTGTCTTTTTTTACACCAGCCCTCTAAATTGCGACTGAATTGGTCGCATATGCGACTGTTTTTTCTGTTTGGCGACTTACACATTATGTACGGTTGCCACGACGAGTTTATAGTAACAGATCGTGCGTTGTCATTTGCCGTTTCATAAACCACGTGTTGTCGTTTCTCGGAAACACCGTAAACAATACTGATTTTGTTGACAATATTTTGAAACAAACATGATTAATTTGCAATGGTATTCGTTTATTCAGGCATGAGATTCTTCCGCGGAAACGCGGATTTCCACGGTTCATGAACTCGGTTTAGCCGTTTCTGTGATTCGTCCAAATCCGAAGAATTTTTTTTTTTAATATAGGGGGGGTTGTGACTTGGCAAACTTGACAAACATCGACATTAAAAATTAAAAATTTCGTGATCGTCGTCCTTTTTCAAAAGCAAGCCGTATTCTGATTGCCCAGAAACTACGAATCATGGCCCAGCTTACAATCTGTGCATGAGTTTTGGCGGCGAATCAGTTGCAGTGTTGTTTTCGAAGTTCACAGACGCATTCAGTCTACGGTCTACAGTAAGTTGTCCACTCTTATTTCAAACATTTTTGTACGAGTCAATTACTGAATTATTGGAATTAACGTAGCAGTCGAGTGGTTTTTAGATCGTAATTTCAATAAATATTAAATCGTTTAGCCTGCCATGCAAGGCGTTGTAATGGCCTATGACTATGTCAGCTATGGGACTTACATTACGGCGCCGGCGTATGCTCTCGTCGCTGGCGTTACGCCGGGTCATGGCATAATGCAGCACCGTTAACGATATGTAAACGCGAATAGTAAGCGGAGTATAAGTTTTGGCGATAACTTTAAGGTATCCTAGATTGGTTTATAGAATATTTTGGATAAAAATAAGTATATGCCAAAACTTAGTAAGTTTTCTTGGATGGGCGATAATATGTCAACATGAAGTACGCCTGTTCACTTTAATGTATGGTTTAGGTTATTATTAATTAAATAACAATTTTAATTAAATTTATCTGACGTTAATATGAACACTTTTAGGGGATATGGCATGCACCAAGAAGGATGTTGTACAGAGAGGGGACGAGTTGAATTTGAAGAAGCAAGAGAAAAGCCGCTGAACAGGTTTCTCAAGACAAGAAAGAGGCAAAGTGCCAAAGAGACTGAGATCGGTCCACCTCCACTCCCCAGTCTCTGCTCAGGCAGAGAAGAGAAAGAAAGCTGTGAGTGCCAAGATGAAGCACAGGCAAGAAAAGAAGTGAAGTCACATGTCCACAATGAACACTTGTAAAGTTTACAAGTTTATGGTTTCAATGGACACTAGTAGATATGGACATTTGTGTGTGAATTTCAGTGTACTGTACATTAGAATTATCATTTTAATAAACCTTGGTTATTTAAATAATTGTTGTGTATTTTTTCACATTGACCACTTGTGTAATGTTGTAGTTTTGACAATGTAGTATACACTGCTTCTGTTTTTGTGTGTGATGAAAATGATGTGCTTTTACAGTTATGTGCAGGGAACTGTATGCTTACACTTTTTATTAATACAATCCAAATGTAGTGTTTCTATGCACTATGTTTGTGATTTTATATAAAATGATAGTTACAGGATTATACAAAAACTGAAAGTACACTGGATTGCATCACAAACAATGATTTCTGAGTTCCAATCCAGACCCCCTTTCTTCCCCAGATTGCCGTGCCGCGTGTAAATGTTCCTCTCACATGCCTGTTATTTTGGTGGATTTATCACACAGGATTTTAAAAACACACAAGGTAAATTGCTATGAAGTGTAATGGCATCTGTGGTACCTCGTGTCAACCGACGTAAACGGGGACGTGAGCAGAAAGCGCTAACGTAAAACGTTTCACGATCGTTGTCTGGCTGTCTGCTGAGCGCATTGAAGATGTGTTGCTAATTAAATGAAGTTGTCACATGTTAGAACACAAATAAGTGTACAAATTCCGGTTTCGAATACAAAACTCCAAGGAATAACAACAGCAGGGCCTCACCCAGAGACCCGTGCATTGACGCACGTGATAGCCTCCCAAATGGCAGGCAAAAACTCCAATTGTAGACTGCCAGGATTTTGCTCAGTGACGCCTCCTGTCAAAATTAGTAAATATAGGCTCCTTGACTGTTTTGCGATCGTTGTCTGACTGTCCACTAAGCGCATTGAAGACATGTTGCTAATTAAATGTAGTTGTCACATCGTTATAACACGCATACGTGTACATACTCCGGTTTCGAACACAAAACGTAAAGGAATAACAACAGCCTAGGTTACACTGGCTCAAAGTGATATTGCCTGCGTTTTGTAGTTCTAACAAATTCCGTTGGATGGCGTCATATAGCGCTAGCTAAAATGAAACGGCATCAGTGATTTGAACATTCATAATTCTTAACATGATTACTTGTGTAAATTATATTTGCCAATGTATATATTAAGCACTGCTGCATGAGAAACAACCAGACATTTATGTTATTGTGTGACAGGAATTATTGTATTATCTAAATTTATTATGTACAGTTGTTATTGTTGCAAATATTTCACAAATAAATGTTTTTAGAAAAGTTAGCCACACAGTAAACAGTATTATTTAGGTCATAACATTGTGATATTTTAAATATTTGACAGAATGTATTATTTTTCAACGTTAACTTTGAAATAAAATATTACTTTTCTGAACAGAAATGGGCTTCTTTTTTCACTTTTAAACAGAAAATGCATCATTTGACCCCAAAAATGCTACTTACATTTCTGATCACATGTGAGATGTGCATTCAGCCATGTTCTCTGTCTTGCCTTCACAGGCCTCGACATTAACACTGGCCTGATGGCCCTGCGCCTTTTTGAAGCTATCGGGCCACCAGTTCTTATATTTTACTGGTCCGTCGGGCCACTGGTTTCCGGTTCTCGAACGCCGCCAAGACGAAGTGGCGGTCACGGCACGACCGCATTGGTTATCAGATGCAGTTCCCCAGAATTCTTAGACCCGACTCGGTTATAGGACATTGTAAACATAACGCATATACTAATTCTTATCAATAATGAGTAAAACACTTATCATGTGGACGACGGCATGCTAAGTCATCGAATACATTTTCTAACCACCGGCAGCGCAGGTGTTTATGAGGAGACACCATTTTTAAGTCCCGCTGCGTCCCTTGGACTCACTTTGTACAGTGGTTGGAAACTGCCTCGACTTCAGAATTATGCACACTTTTTCTTCTCTAGGTATATGAAAGAAATACAGCTTAAATCCAAATTTAACTAGTGGCTAAAGTGACAGAAACCAAATGTAACGCTGTGTCAGCAAGGGTAAGGTGAAGGCCACCTAGCAAATGAACCGTGAAATAGTCTAACGCCTTGAATGACCTGTACATGAAAGCAGCGTCAACTCAACTACCGACTGACTAGCTGTCGTCACACTGGCCACACTTTATTTAAACTTGGCAAATACTGTATATTTGCATCTTTCACAGGCAGGCCACTAACTTTTTTAATCTATTGGCCCCCTGGGCCAGTGGATTCAAAACCTTAATGTCAAGGCCTGCTTCATAAATGGTAATATGTACACAGTACTTTTAGTTTATTTTTATATTTTATAATTGCACACACTTAGTATGATTACCAAAATTTACCATGCTGGTGTATATATATATATATACTCATAGTTGCGTGTCCTATCGAGCATCCAATCGCGCGTTCAATCACGTGCCCGACCGCACTTCGTAGCATGTCTGACAAAATTTGGACTGGCAAAAGTTTGATCCTGGGAGAGGCCTAGGTTACGCTGGCTCAAAGTGATATACCAGGTAGTCCGTGTTTCGTAGTTCTCACAAATTCTGTTGGATGGCATCATAATAGTTGAACAAAATTGTCACTGAAACAGCATTAGTGATTTAAACTGTTAATATGACTGCTTATGTAATTTACATTTGCTAACTTATATATTTAGCATGGCTGCATTAGAAACAACCAGTCATTTATGTTATTGTGTGAGAGGAATTTTTTTATTATCTAAGTTGATTATGTACTGTTGTTACTGTGTTGCAAATATTGCACGAAAAATTACCCACACAGTAAAACAGTATTATATAAATGCACAGATCATAACATTGTGATATTTTTAATATTTGACAGAATGTATTATTTCTTAAAGTTAACAATGAAATAAAATACTACTTTTCTGAACATAAATGGGCTTTTTTACTATAAACAGGACGTGTCATTTTACACGGAAAATGCGTCATTTGAAATGGAATGTGCCTTTTTCTGAATCAAAATTTTTAAATGGAATTGAAACGGAACATGCCTTTTTTAAACAGAAAATCAGTGTCCCTATACATACATGTATATTTACTGTTAATTATTGGTAATTTCAAGGATTCCACATATGACTATTATTAATTTGCCAGTGTACCGTGTTATAATGCATAAAGTTAGTATCTATTCATACATGTTTTAAATTTATTTATATTTTAAACGGACGTCTGTGTTTAATTTGGATAAAATTGGTACTGAAAACACAATCACATACATACGCACACACAATTACTTGGCTCCTACTTTTAAAATTTAGCTCCTAAAAATGTAAGTAGGAGCCATTTGGCTCCTAGACAAAAAAGTTAACTTAGAGGGCTGTTTTACACTGTTCTTTACTTCTCTGTTGGCTTTTGTATGATCTTCCTGTGCCTTTGCCTTTGCTGCTCTTGTTCGACTGTTGTTTACTGCTGATTTCTTCTCCTTCCGCACTTGGATCCTGCGCAAGGTTTCTGCTGTGATCCAATCTTTCTGTTGCTGTTTCTTCAGGACAACCACTTCTTGGCAAGTTGATGTCAGTGTCTTTTTGGTGTTCTGCCACTACTGGCTGTTCAGGTCGGATTCTTCATCATGCAACTCGTGTAGCACTTGGAATTTGTTAGCAAGATTCAGATTGTATTCCTCTCTTGTCTGTGGATCTTTCAGGAGGCCGACATTGTACTTTCGTCTCTTTGTTGCTGTCTCCATCCAATTTTTCTTCAGCTTGAGTTTTAGTCTAGCAACAAGCAGGTGATGGTCCGATGCCACGTGCGCTCCTCTCTTCAACCTTACATCTTGAAGTGACCTCCTGAATCTCTTGCCTATGCAGATGTGATCTATCTGGTTCTCTGTCACTTGGTCAGGTGACACCCATGTAGTCTTGTGTATTCTTTTGTGTGTGAAAATGCTGCCCCCCCCCAAGCACTTAGCAAGTCCATGGCTTAATTAAGAGTAATACAGCGTACATAGATAAACATGCAACTACAGGTGGGCTTCTGGTAGTCAGGACACCTCCAAAATCCCGCACTGCTGTTTGACCAATATTATGGCAATGTACATGTGTACAGGGAAGGGTGACGTTGATTCCTGTTTGGAAACCCCCCAACACATCAATCCTGGGTACGCCCCTAAACTAGTGTTGTGAATAAAATTGACCTACATAATGATATACACTGGACCGTTTGCTGTTCAATAATTGGGTCAGAATAAATTAACTAAATGTCTGATATATCATATCAGCCATAGGACTGGGTTATGACCATTGTATAGTATATTCAGCGAAGGTACACTGCACCATTTTGTTATATGACTTGTGGGTGATGCTGGTGCGAATACTATAATAGGCCAGGCCAATGCAAACACAGATTAGCTGGCAATTAGTATCAAGCTTGAGATGAATAGATCTCATGCTGATTAGTATTGAGCCTACTCTTTATTCTGGTGATTGATCTGATAAAAAGGAGAAACATGTTGCCAGGTACAGAGATGATGCTGATGAATACAATTATTAAAATACATAGAAAATACTGTATCTGAGATGACAGTAGAATTATAGATGTAGACAATGGTTTTTAGATTTCTCACAAAGCTTAGTTTCTCCATGAATATGGAGTAGGTTGTGATGATAGCTCGATAATTGAATCCTTTGAGAAGAGAATGGAACAGATTCATGAAAATAATCAAATCGTGATGGGAAAGAATTAAGTTACCTATTATATATATGTTTTTCAAGAAAACAGTCACAGCTAGGAGCCTAGGTAGCACCTATTTTACTTCGCTATTTAACATGGCTGTGATATAATTCTAAAAGGCTTAGTACACCTACCTGGTACTTGCAGGAATGGTAAATGATGTGGTAATAATCGCCCTAACTGGATTAACACAGGCTCAGGCATGCATATGGTGGTAAACTGCAGAATGGCAAAACTGTTCAATGGTTTACTGTTGAGTTTCAAAACAAAAGTGATTTTCCAAATGTTCATTACAGCATTTAAAATATACTCTGATGAATCAATGCTGTTGTTTTTGTTTGACACCAAATTGAACATAATAATATGTATTTCAAGATAGGGATGTCAATGAAAAATGTTTTAATTGCAGACCCATTGTTTTATATATTTTCAAATTTGCCTTATCTTACCTGCATGGAAGTTTAGTGGTTACATTAATTTGTTTTTGTGGTGAATATCATGTTTAGTAAGGAGCTCAACTTTCCTATTTTGTAGATGGAACAAAATATTAATAATGTTATTCCATTATACCAAAATATATGAACAATACGCCTATTGTTAGTGACCGACTGAATTAGAGGCATTTCTGTGCACACTAATTTTTTATTGCATCCACAAACTGTTTGTGTGACTAGGAACATGTCACAGTCACCAAGGAGGATAACTGTATTATGTGTGTACAGTGGAACTTTGCTTTTAACTTTAATTGATACGTTTGTAATATAATACTAAAATGTGTATTGTATTTAAAGGCCATATCCTGGGGGGACAAAATTGCTAATAAGTATAAAAATATGCATGTACATATGTGTTCTGCAATATAATGACAACCCCAAAACCACACATTTGCTGAAACATTTCTAAAATTGACATTAAACGGGACCTGTCTTGGTGCAGATTTCGAAAAGTCTGTTTTCCGGAAATGCCGCGAGGGGCAGAATCGTGACGTCAGTTGTGGAAAACATTCCCGGGATCGCAAGCGTTCTTGGCGGCTGGATTTCTTTGGTGGATGTTTGAACTGGTATACATTCGTTCACATATAGAAATGGTGAACAAATGTGTTGTTGAAAACTGCAACAATTTGAATCTGACTGGCCATTCTGTGCACAAATTTCCCAAAGAGCCAGTTACTCGGCAGAAATGGGAACGTTTTGTTCGAAACGGCAGGGCCGACTGGACGCATGCTATGGCAATTAGCATTATTTGTGGTTCGCATTTCGTTGTGCCTGACGACTTCGAAGGCTTCATACAATGGAAGATGGGTTTCGGGCGTAAGTCAGATGTAAAGAAATCTGCCGTTCCTTTGAAGAACACAACAGAGGCGAAGCCTAAGGCGAATCGGTTACCGGCGAATCTGCGCAAGTGGGCCTGATCAGTTGTCGGAGCATCTTCACTGGTTCGTGTCTATACGGTGCCACAACGTGCTGACTAACATCAACATTGTCGATCTCGGCAATGTCATCCTCACTGTCACCGAAATATATCTGATCAAACGTTTCGTGATCCGCGTCAAACTTGATATCGCGCTCTGAATTCCTCAAGTAAGCCGCCATTTGTATCGAGTTGTTTACATGACACCGCGCGACTGTGCAGGGCCGCAGGCGTGAAGCCGCTGCACTAACTGACGGCGGAACCACAACTGACGTCACGTTTCAGCAACAAATGCTAACCCAGCATCGCTCGGGAGTTTCCGTAAAATGGCAAATTTAAAGGCTCTTTTTATGTCGTATGCTCATATACGATATTTAAACATTTTGGCATTATCATCATTTGAAAGGGTATCAACCATTTGTTATTAAGGGACAGAGCACATTTTATTCCAGGATATGGCCTTTAAAGGAGCACTATATAGATTGCACTATTCCACAGCAGAAGTATTTTGTCAGCGGATGCTTGTCGTCTGTGGATATTTATAGAACAGTCTGGTACAGGCGTTATGTTTGTGGCCGTTAGTTCTTGAGAACACAAGACAAGCATGCACTGCATCTAGTGATTGTTTTGCTGATAAAGATTTATTTAGTGTTGTTAGTTTGCAACAGTATATGTCATAAATAAATCCTTATCAACAACACAATCACTAGATTCAGCGCACGCTTGTTTTGTGTCCCCGAAAACTAAGGACGGCAAACATATCGCCTGCACGAGACTTCTATAAATAGCCGCACATGCCAAGCGTCGGCCGACAAACTACTTCTGCTGTGGAATAGCACAATCTATACAGGGCCCCTTTAAGATACAATAGTGTAAATTTGTATTGTTATTGAAGTACAATGTTGTATTTAAGTTTACTATGTACAAACGAATACTACCATCTAGCAAGGACTTGAAAACAACAGCATAGACATGACAAAACAAGGAGATATCACCAGCAGGGACAAGACAACAGCAGGGACCCATCACCAGCAGGTACACAAAAACAGCAGGAACATATATACTAGCAGGGAAAAAACAACAGCAGGGATATATCACCAGCAGGAAAAAGACAACAGCAGGGACATATCAGCAGCAGGGACGCAACATCAGCAGGGACATATCAGCAGCAGGGACAAGACAACAGCAGCCCTGGACACAATGCCAACAGAATGAGAACACTGATGGAACAGTGGTCCAGCACGCAAAGGCCACAAGTGAGAGCAACAACAAAGATGGCTGGACACAGCATACACAAGACAAGAGGGAAACAGCTGAAGCCATTAGCTGTTATTTGCCATTTAATCAAACACTTACTCAATGACAGACATAGCTGTTGGTTGGTCTTCTAAACACTAGCTCCTGGCTGTTGTCCAAGACCAGGAATCTCCCTCAAGGTGTTTACGACAATTGCCCTCCAGAGCAACCTCCCTGGAGTTGTGGTGTCTGGTTTGTCTGGCCATATATCACCCCTCCCTAGTCCCTATGATGTGGGATGACTGGGCAAGAACAGAATTGGTATTGGGTGTAGCCATTTATCTGGTGGTTTATTGTCAGTTGCATCCTCAACTTGTTTGGTCCATCATGAATGTGGTTCTTTGATGTCCAAATATGTAACGCGTGAATAGTTTAAATTATATCCCCGGTTGGTTTTTATTAAAAAAAAGTGCGTACATTTGATTATAGTTGACCGGATTGACTTTGGCCGGTACATCTGGCAACTTGCCAAGTCACATCAACTACGAGTTCACATGAAGATAAAAAAAAATTAAATCACTTGAATTGGTTCCTTGACAAAACTTATTAATATTACATGTTAAATGTTTGTCTGAAGTTTTTTGCCAAACTGCACAGCGCATGTTGCACAAATGAACTAGCATCCAAGATAGGCTAACTAACGTTTTCATTATCACATTTATTATAAATCGAATTGAATTGCAGAGGTGATTAATGATGGCAGTGTTCAGAAAACAACTTGATTATATACTGCCCATGTTACAGTTTGGCAGGTGCAAATGAGTTGAGAAAGTTTGTAGCATACTAAGTTCAGCCAGATTTTAATATTAACAGCAGTACGTTTTAAATGCTGCATTCTCGTATGTTGATTTTAATTCTGCTCATGGACGAACCAAAAATTTTAAAAAGAAATCATTAAAAGCACTTATTACCAGGTGTTCCTGCATTAATTTGTGAAGTAATGAGAAATTTAAAATACGGAGTAAATAACAGCATCGATCTGTCCAAAATGGTCTCTGTGGAGTTGTTTCTTGAACTGAATACGTGGGCCAATTTATCACCAATAAAGACTAATTGTTTTCAGGTGGTGAGGTAAGTATAAGTAGTATTGCGGTCTATCCCCTTCCAAGAGTGACCAGCAGCCATTGGTAAGACAGGAGTTGACTAAGATGTAGGCACAGTATCTGTCTCATGTCAATTACAACTTATTTACAGCTGTAGTATGGACATGTTTATTTATACAGGGACTGGCAGCAGCTCTACCTGGCTGACTGGCTGGCCATGGAATCACAGACAGGGATATATTCACACCTTTATCACACCTAGTGCACTGGCTTTATCGCAGGACTTTCTGGAAATGTATCACCATTCGCTTTGTTCACTAAAAAGTAAATTATACTGTAAATAGGTAGTTTAAAGGGCAATGGTCCAAAGATGCGAGTGAACATGAAAATAGTGGACCTTGGCACTTATATATATATGGATATTTATTTTAACAACCAATTATAGTGCACAAAAATGCAAAATATACAATTATTGTAAATTACAGTTTTGAAGTAGAAAAGGGCTAGAAGAAATATGTCTCTTATAATACTTGCCCAAATTACAATGGACATAATTACAATAAAAAATATATTACCATATGCAACATGCGTGATTTCAACATACAATTTTTAAAATAATTAAATATCTACCATCAAAACCACTTGTGTTAAAGAATAACAATTTGTGAAATCCAATATAAACAATACATTTTTAGTAGGTAACTTGGGAGAAGATGCAGTGTCTCCCAGCTAGCATGTTAATATGTACTAGCTTACAGGTGGGTCAATAGAGCAAAAAAAACAAGCACAAAAAGACAAAATAATACAACAAAATATACTTAGATGACTAGATTAGATGACTGCGTGTTTAAATAACACAAAGCAAACATTATTTACTCTAAAGCTCCTATATATATATATATATGCCAACTTTTTTGTTTAAAAATCCAGGAGAATAATCCAACTCGCCAAACAACCTACAACTATACCGTCCCTTGCATCCCCTTGAGGCTCATGACAATCCCCAACTGCACTCTCCCTTGGGACTTCCACACATCCGTAATTGAAGCTCATCAAAAACTTCCAGGTTCAACATCTCAAACAGCACCCAACTGAGGCATGCTACAAAACTCCACAATTGCATTTAAAAGCCTATGCACATTTCTGGAGAATTTCTTTGTTTCAGTAGGGGACGGAGTTTCAGACTAACCCAATAGTTGCGTTCTATAGATAGGAAAGTTGGTACACTTGGTTGTTTCCATATTTATACGACATGTGCAGAAAAGCAGATCATTGCTGTGTTTTTAAATGCATCGCCAGTTGGTGGATCACAGGTCAGTGGCCCATGTAAGCACATGTATGAGTGGATATCGGGAAAAGCAAGTACAGTGCCTCTGAGTTATTGTGTTAAAGAAATATATTTTATAAATAATCTATATGTGATTTTACTATTTTGAAAAAAAACAACACCAGTTGGTAGATCACAGGCTAATGGGGAAAAGAAGAGAATGATCATAGAAATATGCGAATTGACCTCAGTACTTTGGAGAAGACGTACTTACAATTACCCAAAGGTACCATATTAATTATTAATCATTGCTGTGTTTGTCTCCAAGATTCCACAGTGTTGTCCTTTCTGTTGCCCCCCCCCCTTGGCAACAGTCTTGGGCCAACAATAACAAGTGTTAAATACTGGCCTGAATTAGCCTGAAACAGCTGTGCCTGGGGCCAAATTACTCCACCCTAATGGGCCAGCTAATGACACCTGGGTGTTTAGATGTTCCCTGGCTCTGGAGAGGGGAGAGGCAGGGACAGGTCCTCCCTCCCTGTAAACATTGGGAATTGGTGAGGTACTGGAGAGAGAGACTGGCAAGGATACATGGGAGGTATTGTTTGTCTGGTGAGATTACACTGCCAGGTGAGTTAGTTGTATGGGAGTTTTGTGTTTGGGGTCAGACCGCAGTTACATTTACCATTGATTGATTGATTTATTTTAAAATAATTGTAAAATAGTCCTTAACAGCTACAGTTTGTTTCTGGTCTAGGTGCCGCCACATTTATACAAAGAAAAGTTCTAAATAAAAAAAAACTCATCGATATGGGTGGTTCCACTATAAACCCTTGTGGGTTTCTTAGAAATCTCCTTAGTTGCAGTACAATAATATTTTCAATCTGCATTACTACGTATTGTGGGAGACTGTTCCAGGCATTGATGATCCTGTTATTGAAAGTCTGACACAGCGGTCACCTCATGACATGTTAGTGTTATTTAGTAAGCTTAATTTAGTGAATGTCCATGTGTGACTAGAGCTTTGTATTAGGGTTTAAACCACTACCCATTTTCACAGTGATGTCTTCTTGTACTGTTCAGTGTTGGTCAGTTTCTGGTCACCTCATTCTCTTACTGTGTGCCTAAGCCTAAATCATATTTTGTTTTGTGTCGTGTACAAGTATTCATATCCTCCAATCTTCATCTCTGGCTTGAGATAACGTAACATCAACGATGTAAATTAGATCTTAATCTTAACCGAATAGCAACTTGACAAAAATACTCAAAATGGTTTTCTGGCAGATTATGATGGCTTTTATGTTTGCTATCAATAAAGAGTTTACTTGTATGACAATTACATACCTCTAAATTCTGTAATTTGGGTAGAATAAATTAGACTATTTACATAAATTATAAAAAAATCCTATCCACCTGCCGTGTCTGGCCTTAATTATATAAAAGATCAATTGATACCTGAAGAAAATATATGTATGAGACGTGCAGACGATGTGCTAAATGTACATTTCTTCTTATCATTCATCATCCGAGAACTACTCATGCCAGCTGTTTACAGAACTTCATTGGAAGACAACATTGTCTGTGTGGTTAAAACAATCACAGGCTATCATTGTTCTGACTAAAAACATACACGCACTCACACGTACAGATGGACACTCTCCCATACCATCTCCCATTATCGGTCGAAAACCTGAACAAATTACCCCATGATTTCATTTTTTATCCCTTGTTTTCAATAGCAGGGGGTACATTACCCCTTTCCACAAACCCTAGTGAGGGCTCTGGGTGAGGTGCCAAGCTTTTGAATGATGCATGGTTTCGAGTAATTTTGCTGAAATGCCAAAATCTTAGCGAGTCGCATTTCACAGGCCAGCAGTATTAATATCATAATAAATTGTTTGTTCAGATATCCTTCGAAGAAAAAAACAATTGGTGAAATAATTATAAATTTGCAACTTAGGTATGTAGTGGACGGCTGCCTGGCCACCTGGTGCAGTGGAGGTGAACCATTCTAGGAAACGCTGCCTTATTCTCACTAGAGAGGGAGCCAGGGGCAGTAATTAGAAGGCCATGTTTACTAGCCTACCTACATTGTGTGGTCATGTTACCCCCACTAATAACCCACAGGGCCATAGCTAAACATAGTTAATCATGTCACACAATTTGGGGTTTCTCCTCAGTAAGCTTCCAACAGTCAGGATTAGAACAATTTGTTAATTGCCATTGTTGCTTCGATATAAACAACTTTCTGGGTCACAAGTGACAGCGCTGACGCAGTGAAAATACACAGCACGCCTGCATGCATAGAGAATTATTCAAATTACCTCTTCACTGAACCAATGCGTGAAACCGCTTGCGTCACGTGGTTGCGTTGCTACCACGTGATCCGAACTTGTTATACATCTGGAATTAGAGGAGGTGTCTTCCTTGCCTTCTGCAGGTCACAGTTTGCAATTATTAGCATATTTGTGCCCATATTTGGAAAGACAATGTGTCAAGCTTCGCGGGGATATCCAATTTGTTAAGGATCATCCCAAAAATGGCGGCAAAGAATGCTTTCACCACAAATAGTGGAGAATAAATCAACATAGTGGCACCACCTGTTGAGTGGAACACACATCAATATATGCGCATTGACTCTACTGGGAATGTCATCATCATGTATTGACTTGATCCGACACAACAGATTATGGATTTGTGGACTTTGCAAACTTGCAAAGCGACCCATTTCCCAGGACACACTGGCGGCAAAGAATGCGTGCAATTAGCGGCATTTTCAACTTTGTTTTATGGAAACTAAGCGGGACACTTCGCACAGCTCATCAGAAATAACATTAAAATACATCAAACAGAATTAATTAGACAGTAGCAGTAGTGGCAATCGATAAAACGAATATTAAGGATTCATTTTAAGAGGAAATCTCAAAATCTGTAGATTCGCGATTTTTTTCACATAAACAGCATTTACGGAAAACCATTTATACCGACATCCAACTCATTTATATGCGCATTGACTCTACTGGGAATGTCATCATCATGTATTGACTTGATCCGACACAACAGATTATGGATTTGTTGAATTTGCAAACTTGCAAAGCGATCCGTTTCCCAGGACGCACAGGAGTCAGTTACCCTACCTAGCTGATGTCATGGAGGAGGGCATTTATAACTGGTGTGCACAGAAACATAGTCTGTCATTTGCTGATTGTGTTTTCTAATACATTAATACATTGCCCATGATACATTTCAATTACATTTTTCATGTCTCCAACAGTCTGTGCACATGTTTGTGTGAAACAGCATACATTGTCATAGAAAAAAGAAAGACCACCAATGGCTGTTGCAACACACCAATGACTCAGTTGACAAACGTTTAGTGCTTAATACCTAATTATCTGTTAGTCACAATAGTGAAAATAATTACACCAAACACACAGCTGAACCTTATAGTAAAATTGACGTAGATTGTGTTCTGATTTGCACAATATCCTGATGTTCATATATGTGTTTGGACAGATCACATATCACTGTGCTGCCCTGTGCAGCCTACACCTGGTGGGTTATCTCAGAGTTGTTTGTTCTAAAAGTCATCCCAGTGTAGTTTGATGCTGTAATGAGTTTGTTTGTTTTGCAGGAGGACCAGGGAGACAATGTGATATGTACATGGAGTCACTAGTAGGCAGCAAGGGTTCAGCTTACAAGTCATTTTGTTAGTCAGTTATTCCCCAGACATCTCCCAATGGAGGGAACTATCACAGCTGGGTCAAATGTTCAGAAGGACGTGAAACCCATATCAAGACTGCTTGCAATGAAAAAGCGGCTGCATCAGCAGCGAAACGGTCATCCAAAGGTGGGTGTGGAAAGTGACAGTAAACTCACGGATGAAATGTCAAAAGAAAAGGAATGTGAAAGTAAACAGACAAAAGTGAGATACTGTGAAAGTGAAAGTAAGCTGAAGGCAAAAGAGATATACAAGTACAAGTCGAATGGGAGTTTGCCTCAGAATGGGAGTGCTAATCCGCTCAATAAAATCCCAAAGTCACATGCATATGAGTCGGATCTCGACCGCGGCACAACTTCAAGGAAGAGCAAGATATCGCGCATCTTCAAGTCGCGTTCTGTTGAAATGAAACTGGGAACAGAGAATAAAGTGGGTACTGGAAAAAGGACTCCACGATCGAAGACCACAGAGGTACACATTGAAGACTTGCCAGCAGGTGGAGCCACTGTGCCAAAGATGAATGGGTATGGCACGTTCACAAAGCTTGTGAACGCGAACAGCCGTACTCAGGCTTCAGATGCGAAACACCCAAAAGTTGTCGTTCATATACCAAAGAATGTGCCTAATACGAAATCTGGAGACTCGTCCGATTGCTTAAAATTGCCCACAAAACACATCCTGAAGCCAGCCAATCAGGGGTCGTTTCGTCGACATGACAATCGTAGTCAGACAATGACAAAAGCACCAGGTAAAATTGACAGCAGGCCATGCGTCGAATCGAAACACGAAATGAGAACATACTCCAGAGTTTTAATAACAGGTGGCGGCACAGTGCCAGAAGAACAATTCCGCAAGAGAACGTCATCAGACGGTTATGCTGTGAATTACGTCAAGCGGGAAATATCGACGAACAAGCTGTCTACCATTGTGCGTAGCACCACCAGTGACACGGACGTGAACCGACCACAGAAAAGGTCGGAGGATTTATTGCAAGACTCGGCGGTGTCCGACGAAGGGGGGTTTTGTCCTCGACCCTCGAAAACGATCACTGCAAGAGATGTGGATACTGTCGAAAACGAGAAACACTCACAAAATGCTCCACCCCAGAGGGCGCCACTGAAACTCATACAGTCACTCGAAGGATGGGATCGCCAGCCGGACAGGCCAAAGTCAAACAATGGTAAGTTAGATTGATTTTTTAGATTGGATTTTATGCATTTATGCTATTAACAAAAAAATGTCATAATATTTATATATATATATATGCTATTTAAGATATATTATAGTTAGGAATTTTGTGCAGAAAATTCTATAGTTATATATGTTACTACATAATTCCATAGAATTTTATATACACACCTATATAAACTGAAGTGGTTATAGGAATATGATGTAGAATTCTATAGAATATTATATATATACATGAAGGGGTCGGTGCAGTATAAAAATGAGTTAGATGCACCAACATCTTAAGCTATGATTCCATATGTATGGATGCGGAATGCGTTTTGCATGAATCCATGCGTGCGGAACTCAGTGTGTTTTCTCTTTCCGCTTCCGTCTAGGTGGCGTGTACAATCAGCATAACAATCTGTAGAGAACATGGATTTGCAAGAATTACAACTATATATGGGTTCAATAAAAAATGCCAGTGTTTCAAAATTTGCCAATATTTGCTCAAAATGGTCGGCCAATTTGTTTTGTTTCCACGGAAACGGGGGGTCTGGCTGAAAAAAATTCAATATATATTTTACTCAATAAGACCCATTTCGTGCATTGGGCAGACAAAAATTGAACTGTTTGCACAAATAAAAAAATAATCATCTACCTGCCGTGTCTGGCCGCCACATCTACAAACCCACAAAGTTAGAAGTTAGAATACTACAGAGGGCACCACAATACATGCATATTCTTGCCCCTAAGCATAGGCAGTGAAGCCTTAAAAACTAAAACATGATTATCTCGGAATCAACATGTGGGTTAGCACTATACTGCACAAACCTCATATATATATATATATAGGTTGTTTGATGCCACCATGTTTTTATATAATTCTTTCAGAAATTCTATATCTATATAGAAATCTACAGATTTCTATAACATTTTATTTATTTTATTTATAATTTTTTGCTAAGGGTGGTATTTCTTAAATTGATTTATTCAACCTAGTGAAAAGCAAACCTACTTTTCTTGACTTGACTCCTAGAAAGAATAACGACCTGTCACTGTTAGTATGGTCCAAAGCATCTCCTGGTCTGCTTCAGTTTGTCTGTCTACTTGGGCTGTCAGTGTCTGTCAGGGGGTGGTATTGTTGACACACTTAAAGGTTGAGAGCATAATCAGATGCAACATGATCTGAGCCAGTTGGCACAGCTGACTGATGGAGCTGTTGTCTCTGTCATTGATCACTGTAATTGGGGATGATTAATAGGTCCCTTGTGCTAGCCAAATAAACAATTTTGGGGTGGGGTGGGTCAGTTGACTCCACTATGACTGCACAATTTATGGGAGCAGATCACTATTTCCAATGCAAGATGGAGAAATGAAATTTGAGTTTGTGTTGTTACCTATGTGTCAATGCAAAACTGTTGGGAGCAGATCACAGTTTTACTCACTGTGTCTGTAGGGAGCAGATCACTATTTTTAATGATAGTTGGACAAACAAAATTTATTTTGAGGTGGCATCTCTGTGTCAATGCAAAACTATTGGGAGCAGATCACAATTCTACCCACTGTGTCCGCAGGGACCAGATCACTATTTTTTATGCTAGTTGGATAAATGAAATTGAGTTTGAGTTGTTACCGTGTGTCAGTGCAAAATTATTGGGAGCAGATCACAATTTTACTTACTGTCTGTAGGGAGCAGATCACTAATTTTAATCTTAAATGGATAAATGAAATTGATTTTGAGGTTGCATCCCTGTGTCACTGCAAAACTGTTGGGAGCAATTCACAATTTTACTCTATAATATATGGGTAAAGTGCCAGATATTTTGAGATGGTGCATCACTTTTGGGTATGTACTTAAATTGTATGAGTAGATCACCATTTCACTATATTATAACATATTAGACAAGTACATATGATGTTGAGGTTGTACAATCATAATGTGTCTGTAAAAGTCATGTGAATAGATTGATTCTATTTCATTTCAGTCTATAAAAAAATTGGGAACATATTTTGTTTTCTGAGTAAATTTCTTTTTTAAGTGATTTGCGATTTTGGGATGTCACCTTACTAGCTTTAGTACATTAATAGTTTGTGACAAAGGGCAAATGGTTCTATGCAAATGTTTTTCTGAATCCATGTCGACCAGTTATCAGGCCATTGTAAAGAATTAGTTCATATCTATCCAGCAGATGGCATTACTGATGACATGGTATGGTACTCTATTTAGCATTAGTAAACAGTTGATATTTATGGACATTGGTTTTCATCTGTTACAAAGTTATGTTTTATATCAAACGTTATCCACCAGATGGCGCAAGTGTGTCAACATGAACCGTTGGAGGAAGACGCAAGTCCTATTTAATCTTATATTCTCGCGGAGGGCAAAGACAGTGCATTTTAGTGCACTGCAGTGTTGAATGTATTTTGCCCAAACCAGGACTAAACGTTTGTTTAAACACATGTTGAGCTAGGATATTTTCTAATTTATACAAAACTGCAATAAATCCCCATGAAACAACGGGCACAAAAGACCGTTTGTTTTCAAATCGCAATAAGCACCATCCCTCCTTTTTAGTCCTTTGGCCGAAGGTCTAAGGGACCATTGCCATCACTCTCCGTCCGCCATCCTCCGTCCGCCGTTAGCTGCCGTATCTCAGAAACCGTTCAGCAACTTTTTCTCTAATTTTGCATAGACATATCTTGGGGCACTGCCACTATGCACGAGAAATCTGTATTTGATCGATTCATTTTAAGGGCTCCCTAGGGCCTCTAAGGACCCCAAAACTGGTAAAAATGTAACATTTGGCCTATTTTTTCAAAAACTGTTCAGCAACTTTTTTTCTAATTTTGCATAGATGTATCTTAGGGTGCTGCCACTATATACAAGAAATCTGTATTTGATTGAATCATTCTAAGGGCACCTAACGGGCCCCCAAAGTGCAAAAGGTTTACATTATACAGCCTAGGCCATTGAGACCTTGACTAATCTTTAATTGGTCACAGCACCCAGGCAGAGTAGACACACTTGACCCCTGTTAGACTGAACAGTTGCCTAACACTTTTAAACTGTATCTTCAAAACTATTGATTTTCTATAATTGCAAATTGTGTTTATTTTGATGTTCATTTAATTATTATAAAATGGTGTGACTGTGGTGTCTATTGGTTAAAGATGTATTATCTGTAGAAACCTGTAGGTGACAAACATAGAAAATTAATATTCTGGACAGCTATAGAGTGAAATATCCTACACTTTATTTATATAAAATGCATTCTACTGTTCTGTTTACGCTTGCCATGCCTTGTGTAGACATGGTACTGTGTAAATCAATTGTATCAATATAGACTAATAATTACAGATTCACAATATAGTTGACACCTGAAACAACCAAATGTCAACCATTAGAAGAGTTGACATAGTTCCGCTATACACTATATATGTAAATTTAACCAGCTGCCATGTCAAGTCCGTTATAATTGTGACTAACAGTGTTCAACATTATTCAGGTAAATAGCAAATAACAAAGGACACAAGTTTTCTCCTTGCCATACCTCTACACATGAGAAGAAGGCTGACACAGCCTGGCCCTCATTTATACATGATTTAGCATTTTTGTACATGTTGTATACTATCCAATGATAATACATATGTTGTGGTGTTGGATATATAGCTTTGGTATATTGTACAAGAGGGTTGTGATAGGAAACTATTGGACATTGCGACAGTGCAGAGAGACAGTACGAGATGTGTCACTCAGTATATGAAGTGTGACTTTCAGATACTTCATTTTGTAGTGCTATGGATTATGATGGGCCTCTCCATTAGCTCCCTATATATTTGTAAGTTACTTCGGTGAAGTCGAGACAAAAGTTTTACAAAGGTTTCAATTTCAAACGGTCTGTCACCGTCCAGCTGACCCATTTTTGTATATATTGTATACAACTTTCAACACAATACCATTAATACCGCATTAAATTATCTTAGACCACAGGGAGGACCGGTCTACTAAATCAAATGCTTTCTTATAATCGATGAAGACACAATAAAGCCTTTTGAGTCAAGACAAATACAATTCAACCAATACCCCTATCTGAACACTGCCTGTTCTTCACCTATTACATTCGCTTTGTTTAGGTATGTGGTCAGTCTGGTGTTCTGAACAATCACTTGTGCAGAATGTCACCCACTTGGCATGTTTAATTGATCTATTCAGCAATGAGGACACTGCTTAGGCCTCACTCTGGACACTGTCACTCACAGTGTTGTGTATTGTCTTAGTTGGTGCATTGAGCTAATCTACTTGACCATGAATCAGTGGTGGCTCTGGTTGTGTATTACACACAGCTGTGGAGCTAAGATTCTCTGCCTGCTATTGTTTGATGGAAACTGTGACTAATCTGTAATTGGTCACTGGCAGTAGCTTGTGTCAACAGACAGCATTAAGCCACTAGACCCCTGTTAAACTGGACAGTTGCCTGTAGGTTTTAAACTGTGTCAAACAGTGAGTCTACCTTTTGCTCTCAAATAATCTGTCCTCTTAGTTTTACACATGAAGACATAATCTGGCATAACTTGATAAGTCTCTGTAGCAGCACATTTGTACTTCCAGTGTATCATTGCAACATAACATACATATTACATACTGTGTGCCATATTTGAATGTTGTACATGTAATATTTCCATGCAATCCATTTGCATATATAATGTAAAACTTCAACAGCCGTTTTCTTCATTTTCACTTTTTGATCCCTACCATGTTCAATGCTCCATAACTTTGCCAATTTTTGTAGTAGTCATATTTTTTGAAACAGTGTAAAGCACCCTACCAAACCTTTACAAGGATGTAAGAAAACAATGTTAACATTTTTCTGACTTGTCACTCATTTGGTCAGCCCGGGTCACATATAGACGTATTAGTCCAAAGGACTTCAGGGCCACTTGGCCCATTTTTATCAAAACACGATACATTCATGTTCAGCCAATCAGCACCACCGTGCAGCTACTCAGAGTGACAGCGCACTCTGTATGAATGAACAGAGCAAGACTACTGTTCTTGTGCTGGTCATTAAAGAAACGGCACAAGATTCTCGACTGTTGGTTGTATGACGGACGGATTGTCATGAAGGACCTAAAGGGAACAATCAAAACCGTCAGTCGGGAAGATGAACTAAATGCACTGTAATTGCGTTGGACATTGGCCCAAGTCACGGTGGACATTTTATATCTGTAGTCGACCTATCATAGTGCTTGTTCACATGGGGACTGTTCCATTCATGGACTCATTCATGGACACCTTCGTATTCTACGTATGGTTTGTGTCTTATTTGATTACTCATATATACATATATTGCTAATTTTTATCGATATATATATCATGTATTCTAACTGACCTACTGCAACTTAACATATGTCACACAACGTTATTTGTTATAAAACTGTTTGTAAAGGCTACATGCAATTATAGAAGCATTATTTTGTATCCGTGTGAATGTGTATGTATAGACTGCATTTCAATCCTTTGAGCCAGTTACCTAATACTACCTTAGTAGATGTAGGTGACGTATATGATTATGAAACTGGTATCGCTGCAAGGCGGAATATAGATCCCAGTTGTAATTTAGTTATACAACAGATAACTTTGTAAATACTAAATATTATCTTGAGGACGACATTACTGAAGTTATAAAAAGAGATAATATGACAAATCTGATAGAAAAGCATGCTAATATCACTGAATTCTTTGTTATAAGCAAAAACAGCCAGTGTCTTAGCCATTTTTTTTAGATATTGTATTTTTATTTGATCACAAATCCTTGATTTGCCCATATTTTTCTGCCAACATCCCTGTCCTGTCTGTCCATAACCATCCCTTTAAATGCACATATTAAGCTACGTTGATTTGATTTGTGGACATACTTGCGCTATAATCCCTTATTTTTTTATGGTTTTCTGGAGGGGCGTAGCAGAGAGGACTATTGACAGGAGAGTTTCTGCTCTGTGTGTTCTTTGTATTGCCAGGCAAAATACCAGGTATCATTTTTATGAATTTAGATGACATTCAGATACATAAACAATTGACACCCTTAGATCGGATGGTATTAATACGAAAAAGCATGAATGTCATCAGTCAACATAAGCAAAGAAAATGGTTAACAGCTAAGATTAAGATATATAGATCTAAATATATTTTTTGTTTTACATGGGTAATTGGAATCATCTGTGGTGCCATCTGCATGAAAAAATTACAGTAACAAAACAGCTGTGCAGTGCAGACTGTTATTAGTAGATTGCCAGCCAACTGTTGGCAATATGATGGTCTTTGGGACAATACAAATTACAGCTTTAGAAACCTTCCAGAAATAGGCATCTGTTTGTATCTTGTTTTAAGACCAGACATAGCAGGTAGATAGAACTATTTTTTAAGTTATGCAAATAGTGCAATTTATTTTGTATAATGTATAGAATGGGTCTTACTGAGTAAAATATATACTGAACTTTTTTTCACCCAAACCCGTTTCCATGGTAACAAAGAAAATGTACGCCATTCACAGTGTGGCAGACGCAACATTTTCAGGGACAATGTTTTTAAAATCAATTCAGTGTGGTTTGTTAGGCAGACAAAAATTGTGTTATGTTAATTTAGCCAATTACCTTTTTAAAATAAATATTGTGATACAACCACCACCCAAAACTGCCGTCTCTTGAAAAACAACACCATGTTCCCCCCTCAATAACTCGGCTGTGGGTGGGAGTAGACAGTTAATTTTTCACCCAAATATACCTTGGAGTATATATTCAATATACAAAAATAAAAGGTCTCCAGATATTCTTGTAATTTTTGTTTTTACCTTCAAAATGCTGTTGTCAAATGTTTTTTTAACCTTTTTATGCAAAAATACACCCACGTTTAGGTCTTCAAATAATTTCAGAAGAGCCAGTTCTCGATGAAAATTGCTAAAGTTGTTTTTCCTTGCAGATAAGACCATGTATTATCCACACAAAAACTGAAAATGGGATATTCTAATAACTATAACAAAGTTCAGAAGTTTAGAAAATGAAAGTGTCCGTTTTTTGTGACTGCTCATAGTGACATTTTGGTCCATGCCATAACATCTAAAAATAAAACAAACCAATTACGAAGGATATGTTTAATTTTACAAATAAATAAATTATACACAATGACACAATCATTTAACAAAATAGCTGCTAATTTACCCCCTGACAGCACAAATATATTCTGTGTACATCTTCAGACATTGATGGTTTGTAAAAGCGTTTGATATGAGACACCTGGTTCAACACTGACTGACTGTGGACACAAGCTTTACACATTTGGGTGCCTTGTTGGATCTTCTCTGCCTCTGTTCATCTAGCTGTGTAATTGAGCAGCTGGCTGCAGCAGTAGGTATGGGAATTACCCCAGGAAACCCCAGCAGGTGGGACTGCTATGGACTTGTACAAGGAATCCTGGGCTCTCTCAAAATAAAATTATGTATAACTGGCATTTTATAATATTTATAAAAATATGAGATATTAAGAATGTATTGTGCATCATATATTCACATGTCAACCTGTAACTAGCATCGTAAATATTTACACAATTAAAAAAACTGAAAAGGATGAATATTTTATTAATTTGGAATATTATATTCATGGTTGGCATGCTGTAAATATTGATATAATAATAATTCAAAAACTTGAACTTTATTCTTAATTTCTTGAAAACTCGAGCCCGGACTTGCATACAAATGAAAGATGTTTAAAAGGCAATATTGAGATCAGTGTAAGATATGTACATGTAATATATATGGTAAGGACTAGATAGGGAAGGTATACAGTTAAACATCATTGATATGTAGTCTTGTCCTGTGCAGTCTAGATATGGTTGACTTTTTATAAACACACCCATACAACCAATGCAAATGACATAAATATAACACAAACATAACCATCCAAAAGTCCAGTCCCTGACTCATGATTACACTATCCTAGTATCACCTGGCACCTTCTATTTTCAGCTGGTCAAAGCCTCCTCCCAGATAACTGCTTCCTTTCTTCCCTGATAGCATCCCTGAGAGTGGGCCTTTGACCCTTCCCATGTGCTCTGGGAGTGAGACTGTAGATTGTCTGTAAGACCTCTGGGAAGCAGATGGGAGCTGGTGGGAAGTGGGAGGGAAGGAAGCCAGTGCTGAACATTTTTTGGCAGTGTTACAAGAGATAGGAAGGAGCCAGGAAACTGTGGAGCCTAGCCTGTTGGTCCGCCAGTGTTTTCCTGGTGCTAGGATCAGCCAGTCCCTGTGTGTAGTCTGTGGTTGGGATTTTCGTTGATACTCGTGGATTTGGAGTATTGCTAGTTTCGTAGACACTTGTGGAGGTAGCTGATTGTGTCTGGATGTTTAGTCTACAAGGTAAGTCTTCATGCTACATATTAGTTTATTTAAATGAATTGACATGCAGCTGAACCTTGCGAGATGATCACCTCAGTAAACAGCCACATTGAAATTAGGATCATCTTCAGTCAGTCCAAAATGATTTCTATAAAGAAAAGTATATATACAGAAAATTATTCCTTTTAATATGGCCACCTAGTCAGATCACTTTGAACCACTCTTGAGTGTGACCTTAATAGGGAGGTTCAACTCTTTGTTAGTAAAACTTGTTGTTATTATGCATGCTTACATTAACTTGTGGGAGTGATGGAGTTGGGAAAGTGAAGAATGAGGGGCTGAGGGAGCAGGCTGGAGTGAAAGAGAGTTTCAGGATAAAGCTGTTGAGGAGTTGGTTAAACTGGGCTGAAAATGAGCTGAAGCTCGGCGAAAGCCGAAAGCTGGTCGACTTGTACATGTAGGCCCATTCGCATTCATTGTTTGGAATAAAATTGGATTCATGTGGAATCGTAAGAGAACTGCTTGTTCCTCTATGATGACTAGTGTTAGTATTACATTGGAATATCGCACAGTAACTAATTATGACGCTCGTTTCGACCTAAAAGCTGTCCTTGTAAACATTCTCTGAATGCATGGAAAGGGTCGGCCTGATGCGAGTATATATCGTATGTGACATCACGATACCACATGATCGCCTAGCTCATTAAATTTAAATTTTCCGTGGGAATCACTACATACATGGCGTTAAAATCAAATTTATGCTACAAATATATTTTTCTGTATTTTTTAATGTTCTCAAATGTTACATACAATGTTAAACTTTGTGTACACATGGAAAACGGATTTTAGCTAATGCCTTGTTTTTATTTCCTTGAAGGAACATAATCTAGAATATTTTGTTTAAGAAAAAAGTCCACCATTTATATGATCATACATGCATAACCAAGTGCATGTGTTACTCGTTCGGTTTGACTTCCATGGCAAGTTAGCATGACTTCTGTGACAAACTTTCAGTGTTCATACTGATGCTGTTTTGGGGCGATATTACGCGGGTTTTCGAGACGGGACTCAATTCAAGACGCAATTCTATGGTTCTTCAAAGTTATTTCTAGTCCCATGTTAGACAGGTCGCTTACAAAGAAATACGACAGATATCCAAATTGTGTGTCAACAACCGCACTTTCATTTCACAATGAAATGGTGCCGCCACCTAGTGACCAAACTGAAAAATGGAACACTGAATAGTAGTTTCCACTAATATGCGTCAGTACCGCCTGACAGCTAATTCAAAAATTCTGGTCAGTGTTTTTGATATCATGGCATTGCCAGGGCTAAGAAGCCAAAAAGAAATCGAGGCCAGACATTAATTTAGTCCAGTTAATAGTCCACATCTTTGATTTTGGGACCCTGTTTTTTCAGGCCCATGGAGTAATTTTTTGTTAAATCCTGATGCAAACACTGGACTTTAATGTGAATTTATTTACTACAATAAAACATTTACATTACAGTGATAGAAATAAGCCAGAATATTTACTTGTCCGCCGGACAAGTAAGTTTTGAAATCTACTTTTCCGCCAAAATTTTAACTTGTCTGAGTGGTTGTGAAGGGGAATCGAAGCTTCTGAAACAACGTAAAAAGTCTCTTATTTTATGACAACAACACAATGTTCCTGCTGTTTCGTTGCATGTACATCTGAGTGACTTGTGATCAAAGACACAATTTGATTTAATCTTCAGATTTTGAAATTGCAAAATTATATTTGCAACTATTTTACGGTCCATTATTATTCATCACGAATATTAAAAGTAGACACGTTACATGTATACCAATATTTTAATTATGCTGATATGAACGCTTCTATTAATAATAATAATAATATTTATTTTTTTATAGAGCGCAATTTCCAATAAAACGCTGTACAAGAAGCTAATATCATAAAACATAAAAATTTAGCAAAGGTATGTGCACAATAGATATAAAATACAAATTTGATATAATAATTATAAAAACAGAACAATTTTATTTAATTCACTAAAAATAGATAAATAAATATATATAAAGCTGTTATTTAAACATTATTCAGATATATAAGATACTTTATGTATATATAGAATAAATAATAGATATAATATTTACATATATGCAATCATGGGTAGATAAATAAAATATAAGTTTAGGAGTAAAATGTCAAAGAAAGTAAAATGTAAACAGTATTCCGCTTTGAACATGTGCGTTTTCAGAGTCCGTTTGAACAGTGTTAGGTTTCCACTACATTTTATGTGAAACGACAGCAGATTCCATAATCGAGGTCCTATCACTTCGAATGCACGATCACCAAAACTAACAAGCTTCGTTCGCGGCACGTGTAGCAGATATTGTTGGGACGAACGTGTGCGCCCTGCAGAGCACTGTCTCTTCAGCATGTTCTCCAGGTACAATGGTCCGGTGCCGTTCAGACATCGATATACATGCATAAGAATCTTGAATTCGATTCGACATTTCACAGGTAGCCAGTGCAGTTCTTTCAGGATTGGGGTAATGTGATCTCGGTGAGGTGTAAGAGTAATGATTCTTGCTGCCATGTTTTGAATGCGTTGGAGTTTATTCAAATGTTCAAGTGGTAGTCCAGCAAGCAGCGCATTCCCATAATCCATGACGAAGGCGTGGACTAATGATTTCGCCGCATCTAAGGTAAGGTAACGTCTGATACGACTAATGTTGTGTAGGTGCATGTAGGCTGTTCGGCAGATGGCACAGACATGGTTCGCCATGCCAAGGGATGAGTCGAATATGACGCCAAGGTTACGAACATTAGATGATGCGCTCAGAGTTGCATCACCGATGATTATGCGGATATCCTTCATCAGTGGCAACTTGTGCTTGGTGCCAAATACCACGACATCCGTCTTCTGGTCGTTTAGCTTCAGTGAATTGGACCGCAACCATTCCCCTATATGCTCAAGGCAATTACACAGATTGTCTATTGAATTCACTTGGTCATCTCCGCCGGGACAAAACGAGACGTAAAGTTGCGTGTCGTCTGCATAAAAATGATAGTCCACCCTGAATTTCTTGATGATATCGCACAGCGGTGAGATATATGCCGTAAAAAGCAACGGCCCAAGCACAGAGCCTTGCGGCACGCCAAACGGCACAGGTATTGGTGAAGATTTGTCACTGCCAATACGCACGAGCTGCTACCGTCCGGACAAGTACGATCTAAACCACTCGAGCGCAGCGCCTGTTACACCAAATCTACGAGTCAATCTACTCAGCAGAATGGCGTGGTCAATGGTATCGAAGGCTGCGGTCAAGTAAAGCATGACTAGAACAACAACGTGGCCTCGGTCGACTGCAGACAGAATGTCACTATGCACTTTAAGTACAGCAGTTTCAGTGGAGTGATGTTGTTGATATGCGGATTGAAACTGGTTGTGCAAATTATTCTTTTGCATGTGGTCGCCAAGCTGCTTTGCTACAACGCGCTCAAGCACTTTCGAGACAAATGCCAGATTGGAGACAGGTCGATAGTTTTGCACCAGATTTGGATTTAGTCCATTCTTCTTTATTAATGGCGATATGTAACTGGTCTTATATTGATCAGGAACGACAGACGATTTCAGTGATTGCATAATTATGCGTGACACGATCGGAAGAAGTTCATCAATTGATTCCCTCACTAGCCAAGTCGGTGCTGGGTCAAGGTCGCACGATTTTGGTGGTGCGTCCATGACGATTTTCTTTATACATTCTGTTGTTGGCATGGAGAACAATGGCAGTTCACATGTGCAGTGGTTGTCTAGCGTTCTAGCATTAGTACTCGGCAACTCGCTACGGATATGGCTTGTCTTCTCAGCGAAGAACGTTGCGAATCTCTCCGCCAGTTCAGATTGCGAGTCATGTGTCGGAAGCTCTGTGTTATTATTTCTGTGAAGAAGAGTTCGCAGCAGCAAACAACTGTTTCTGGTCATTTCCAATGTCCCGGATTTTTTCGGAATAGAAAGTAGTCTTGGCATGTAGCAGCATATCATTTACCAGCTTGCATTGTTCACAAAACATTTGTAGATGAACTTCCAGTTTGGATTTCCGCCATGTTCGTTCTCGCCGCCTTCTCTCTTGTTTGGCGTCGCGCAGATCATCGTTATACCAGGCTGTATCTGGTCTCAATCGGACACACTTTTCTAGCAAAGGGGCGTGTGTATCAACAAGGTTCATAAGAGTAGCGTCGTAGTGGCTGACCAATTCATCAACACTTAGTGACTCGAGATGTTCAGGTCGAAACACGGGAATGTCTAGTCGAAATATATCCGCATTTATTGCGCGTAACTTCCGATATTTTGTTTTCATAAGTGCCGCACGATTTCTAGCAGCACTGATGGTGAGGTTAACAGCAGAGTGGTCAGAGAGTCCTATGTCTGTGATAACGACATTGCGAATGAGGTGTTCGTCCGTGCAGCGAGTCAGTAGCACATCCAGCGTATGTCCCTTCCTATGGGTGGATCCATGCACGTGCATCGTCATACCTGTCGACTGGAGAGAACTTGTGAGTCGTCTTGCGTCTGGATCCGAGTTATCATCCAGATGGAAGTTGAGATCTCCAATGACAATGAATGGACCAGGTTGTAATAAATGTTGGTCGATGAAGTGACCCCATTCCTCGAAAAAAGGCCGATGTTGTTAGGCCGTTTTTCGAAGGTGGAGGCGGGCGGTACACAACGACAATGCGCAGACATGACTTACAGGTTTTCAGTGTACATTCAATATGCTCAAACGTCCGAAACACTTCAGTGATCCGGATTTGTGGATGATAGCAACACCACCACCTTTACCAACTGGACGTGGCGTGTGTTTAATTGTATATCCAGTTGGTGTGAGTTCTTTTCAGACGCAAGCGTCGGTCGATGGCTTTAACCAGGTTTCACATAGCGCCATAATATCCACATTGTTTTCGAGAATATGGTCTGAGATAGCCAATGTCTTATTTCGACAGGATTGAGCATTTATATAACATATGTCGACGCCAGCTTCTCGAAGATCCGGCGATGATGACGATATCAGTGGTACACGTGTAATGTTGACACTGTTGGCGCCAGAGAGTGCAGATTTATCAAAGTTCCTGCCGAATGTAGTTACTGTCGGAATCAAACAATAGTGCTTAATCCCCGCTGTTGTTCCTCGGTGGGTTTTTTGCATGGAACAAATCTTTAATGACCGAAGCGTTTGTAGAGTCTTCAGTGGAATCGTTTGTTTTGCCCTCAATGCAATGAGCCCAATGGCACGCAGTTCTTGACCGGTGAAAGCCAGCATGTTTACACTCTGTTAAGTGTCAACACTGATTTAACAATGGGAATGTGATACAATGTTCCTACCCAAGTTTAGTCATGCAGCACATTGTCACATTGCACAACATGGCATAAATGCTGTTGAATTGGCAGACCCTTTGTAAAGGACGCGCAACGATGACTTAAACGAAATTTTTTTGAAAAGTGATAATGAATCGGGCCGAAAATCGGCCGGGAGCAGTTTTGCACTGATCGCACGGGCCGAATTCAGCCCAGTGGCCACTGTAGGGTTAAACACATGTTGAGCTAGCTCTAATTCATACAAAGACGCAATAAATCCCCATGAAACAACGTGCACAAAGGAGCATTTGTTTTCAAAATGTAATAAGCGCAATTCGTCTTTTTTTATCAAAATGCGATATATTCATGTTCAGTCAATCAGTACCGCTGTGCGCACACTGTATGAATATGCAGTGTTTTGATAACAAAATCATGTTTTGCATAACAAATGTGCACCAAATATTTCAGAGTGATTCTAAATATATATCAACTTAATTTACTAGTTGTTATTTAAAATTTGAGGATGAAGCACAATTTAAATGACTTTCTAAAAACGAAGACAATTTATGTGTCGCGTTTTGCCCTGAAACCATTGATATCTTTGTAACAAGTTTCAGTTTTCAGCTCCTGGTGACATTTGAAAACATTGATATGATGTATACATTAGCTTGGAATGGCTGATATATGTAAATAGTTACGTTGGCTAAGTAACAACGATAATGATGTATACATTAGCTTGGAATGGCTGATATATGTAAATAGTTACGTTGGCTAGGTAACAACGATAATGATGTATACATTAGCTTGGAATGGCTGATATATGTAAATAGTTAGGTTGGCTAGGTAACAACGATAATGATGTATACATTAGCTTGGAATGGCTGATATATGTAAATAGTTACGTTGGCTAGGTAACAACGATAATGATGAATACATTAGCTTGGAATGGCTGATATATGTAAATAGTTACGTTGGCTAGGTAACAACAATAATGATGTATACATTAGCTTGGAATGGCTGATATATGTAAATAATTAGGTTGGCTAGGTAACAACGATAATGATGTATACATTAGCTTGGAATGTCTGATATATGTAAATAGTTACGTTGGCTAGGTAACAACGATAATGATGTATACATTAGCTTGGAATGGCTGATATATGTAAATAGTTACGTTGGCTAGGTAACAACGATAATGATGTATACATTAGCTTGGAATGGCTGATATATGTAAATAGTTACGTTGGCTAGGTAACAACGATAATGATGTATACATTAGCTTGGAATGGCTGATATATGTAAATAGTTACGTTGGCTAGGTAACAACGATAATGATGTATAATACCGGAAATGGCTGACATATGCAACAGTTAATAGGCTGGCTAGGCAACAAACTATAACGATGCATGGCACAGCTTGGAAATGTATTGATATATGTAAATAGTTACGCTTGGCTAGGTAACAACAATAATGATGTATACATTAGCCTCTGGAATGGCTGATATATGCAAATAGTTACGCTGGCTTGTGGCAATGTTCCATAATGATGCATACATTAGCCAAATGGCTGATGGCGTAACAGTTACGCTGGCTAGGCAACAACAATAATGATGTATACATTGAAGCCGGAATGGCTGATATATGTAAATAGTTACGCATAGGCAAATAACCCATAATGATGTATACATTAGCTTGGAATGGCTGATATATGTAAATAGTTACGTTGGCTAGGTAACAACAATAATGATGTATACATTAGCTTGGAATGGCTGATATATGTAAATAGTTAGGTTGGCTAGGTAACAACGATAATGATGTATACATTAGCTTGGAATGGCTGATATATGTAAATAGTTACGTTGGCTAAGTAACAACGATAATGATGTATACATTAGCTTGGAATGGCTGATATATGTAAATAGTTACGTTGGCTAGGTAACAACGATAATGATGTATACATTAGCTTGGAATGTCTGATATATGTAAATAGTTACGTTGGCTAGGTAACAACGATAATGATGTATACATTAGCTTGGAATGGCTGATATATGTAAATAGTTACGTTGGCTAGGTAACAACGATAATGATGTATACATTAGCTTGGAATGGCTGATATATATAAATAGTTACGTTGGCTAGGTAACAACGATAATGATGAATACATTAGCTTGGAATGGCTGATATATGTAAATAGTTACGTTGGCTAGGTAACAAAGATAATGATGTATACATTAGCTTGGAATGGCTGATATATGTAAATAGTTAGGTTGGCTAGGTAACAACGATAATGATGTATACATTAGCTTGGAATGGCTGATATATATAAATGTTACGTTGGCTAGGTAACAACGATAATGATGAATACATTAGCTTGGAATGGCTGATATATGTAAATAGTTACGTTGGCTAGGTAACAACAATAATGATGTATACATTAGCTTGGAATGGCTGATATATGTAAATAGTTACGTTGGCTAGGTAACAACGATAATGATGAATACATTAGCTTGGAATGGCTGATATATGTAAATAGTTACTTTGGCTAAGTAACAACGATAATGATGTATACATTAGCTTGGAATGGCTGATATATGTAAATAGTTACGTTGGCTAGGTAACAACGATAATGATGAATACATTAGCTTGGAATGGCTGATATATGTAAATAGTTACGTTGGCTAGGTAACAACGATAATGATGAATACATTAGCTTGGAATGGCTGATATATGTAAATAGTTAGGTTGGCTAGGTAACAACGATAATGATGTATACATTAGCTTGGAATGGCTGATATATATAAATAGTTACGTTGGCTAAGTAACAACGATAATGATGAATACATTAGCTTGGAATGGCTGATATATGTAAATAGTTACGTTGGCTAAGTAACAACGATAATGATGAATACATTAGCTTGGAATGGCTGATATATGTAAATAGTTACGTTGGCTAAGTAACAACGATAATGATGAATACATTAGCTTGGAATGGCTGATATATGTAAATAGTTACGTTGGCTAAGTAACAACGATAATGATGAATACATTAGCTTGGAATGGCTGATATATGTAAATAGTTACGTTGGCTAAGTAACAACGATAATGATGAATACATTAGCTTGGAATGGCTGATATATGTAAATAGTTACGTTGGCTAAGTAACAACGATAATGATGAATACTTTAGCTTGGAATGGCTGATATATGTAAATAGTTACGTTGGCTAAGTAACAACGATAATGATGAATACATTAGCTTGGAATGGCTGATATATGTAAATAGTTACGTTGGCTAAGTAACAACGATAATGATGAATACATTAGCTTGGAATGGCTGATATATGTAAATAGTTACGTTGGCTAGGTAACAACAATAATGATGTATACATTAGCTTGGAATGGCTGATATATGTAAATAGTTACGTTGGCTAGGTAACAACAATAATGATGTATACATTAGCTTCGAATGCTGATATATGTAAATAGTTAGGTTGGCTAGGTAACAACGATAATGATGTATACATTAGCTTGGAATGGCTGATATATGTAAATAGTTAGGTTGGCTAGGTAACAACGATAATGATGTATACATTAGCTTGGAATGGCTGATATATATAAATAGTTACGTTGGCTAAGTAACAACGATAATGATGAATACATTAGCTTGGAATGGCTGATATATGTAAATAGTTACGTTGGTAACAACGATAATGATGAATACATTAGCTTGGAATGGCTGATATATGTAAATAGTTACGTTGGCTAGGTAACAACGATAATGATGTATACATTAGCTTGGAATGGCTGATATATGTAAATAGTTAGGTTGGCTAGGTAACAACGATAATGATGTATACATTAGCTTGGAATGGCTGATATATATAAATGTTACGTTGGCTAGGTAACAACGATAATGATGAATACATTAGCTTGGAATGGCTGATATATGTAAATAGTTACGTTGGCTAGGTAACAACAATAATGATGTATACATTAGCTTGGAATGGCTGATATATGTAAATAGTTACGTTGGCTAGGTAACAACGATAATGATGAATACATTAGCTTGGAATGGCTGATATATGTAAATAGTTACGTTGGCTAAGTAACAACGATAATGATGTATACATTAGCTTGGAATGGCTGATATATGTAAATAGTTACGTTGGCTAGGTAACAACAATAATGATGTATACATTAGCTTGGAATGGCTGATATATGTAAATAGTTACGTTGGCTAGGTAACAACGATAATGATGAATACATTAGCTTGGAATGGCTGATATATGTAAATAGTTACTTTGGCTAAGTAACAACGATAATGATGTATACATTAGCTTGGAATGGCTGATATATGTAAATAGTTACGTTGGCTAGGTAACAACGATAATGATGAATACATTAGCTTGGAATGGCTGATATATGTAAATAGTTACGTTGGCTAGGTAACAACGATAATGATGTATACATTAGCTTGGAATGGCTGATATATGTAAATAGTTAGGTTGGCTAAGTAACAACGATAATGATGAATACATTAGCTTGGAATGGCTGATATATGTAAATAGTTACGTTGGCTAAGTAACAACGATAATGATGAATACATTAGCTTGGAATGGCTGATATATGTAAATAGTTACGTTGGCTAAGTAACAACGATAATGATGTACACATTAGCTTGGAATGGCTGATATATGTAAATAGTTACGTTGGCTAGGTAACAACGATAATGATGAATACATTAGCTTGGAATGGCTGATATATGTAAATAGTTACATTGGCTAAGTAACAATGATAATGATGTATACATTAGCTTGGAATGGCTGATATATGTAAATAGTTACGTTGGCTAGGTAACAACGATAATGATGAATACATTAGCTTGGAATGGCTGATATATGTAAATAGTTACGTTGGCTAAGTAACAACGATAATGATGAATACATTAGCTTGGAATGGCTGATATATGTAAATAGTTACGTTGGCTAAGTAACAACGATAATGATGAATACATTAGCTTGGAATGGCTGATATATGTAAATAGTTATGTTGGCTAAGTAACAACGATAATGATGAATACATTAGCTTGGAATGGCTGATATATGTAAATAGTTACGTTGGCTAAGTAACAACGATAATGATGAATACATTAGCTTGGAATGGCTGATATATGTAAATAGTTACGTTGGCTAAGTAACAACGATAATGATGAATACATTAGCTTGGAATGGCTGATATATGTAAATAGTTACGTTGGCTAAGTAACAACGATAATGATGAATACTTTAGCTTGGAATGGCTGATATATGTAAATAGTTACGTTGGCTAAGTAACAACGATAATGATGAATACATTAGCTTGGAATGGCTGATATATGTAAATAGTTACGTTGGCTAAGTAACAACGATAATGATGAATACATTAGCTTGGAATGGCTGATATATGTAAATAGTTAGGTTGGCTAGGTAACAACGATAATGATGTATACATTAGCTTGGAATGGCTGATATATATAAATAGTTACGTTGGCTAAGTAACAACGATAATGATGAATACATTAGCTTGGAATGGCTGATATATGTAAATAGTTACGTTGGCTAGGTAACAACGATAATGATGTATACATTAGCTTGGAATGGCTGATATATGTAAATAGTTACGTTGGCTAAGTAACAACGATAATGATGAATACATTAGCTTGGAATGGCTGATATATGTAAATAGTTACGTTGGCTAGGTAACAACGATAATGATGAATACATTAGCTTGGAATGGCTGATATATGTAAATAGTTAGGTTGGCTAGGTAACAACGATAATGATGTATACATTAGCTTGGAATGGCTGATATATATAAATAGTTACGTTGGCTAAGTAACAACGATAATGATGAATACATTAGCTTGGAATGGCTGATATATGTAAATAGTTACGTTGGCTAAGTAACAACGATAATGATGTACACATTAGCTTGGAATGGCTGATATATGTAAATAGTTACGTTGGCTAGGTAACAACGATAATGATGAATACATTAGCTTGGAATGGCTGATATATGTAAATAGTTACATTGGCTAAGTAACAACGATAATGATGTATACATTAGCTTGGAATGGCTGATATATGTAAATAGTTACGTTGGCTAAGTAACAACGATAATGATGAATACATTAGCTTGGAATGGCTGATATATGTAAATAGTTACGTTGGCTAAGTAACAACGATAATGATGAATACATTAGCTTGGAATGGCTGATATATGTAAATAGTTACGTTGGCTAGGTAACAACGATAATGATGAATACATTAGCTTGGAATGGCTGATATATGTAAATAGTTACGTTGGCTAAGTAACAACGATAATGATGTATACATTAGCGGAATGGCCATTATGTAAAATGAATTCACGTTGGCTAAGTAACAGCGATAATGATGAATACATTAGCTGGAATGGCTGATATATTATGAAATAGTTCGTTATTTCGTAATACTTGATAATGATGTATACATTTGAAAGCGGAATGAAACGATATATGTAAATAGTTCATTGGCTAAAGTATTAACAACGATAATGATGTATACATTAGCTTAGATGAAACGATATATATGTAAATGAATTCGTTGTGGCTAGGTAACAGCGATAATGATGAATACATTGAATGGCTGATATATGTAAATGATTCGTTGGCTAAGTAACAACGATAATAGTGAATACATTAGCTTGGAATGGCTGATACATGTAAATAGTTACGTTGGCTAGGTAACAACGATAATGATGAATACATTAGCTTGGAATGGCTGATATATGTAAATAGTTACGTTGGCTAAGTAACAACGATAATGATGTACACATTAGCTTGGAATGGCTGATATATGTAAATAGTTACGTTGGCTAGGTAACAACGATAATGATGAATACATTAGCTTGGAATGGCTGATATATGTAAATAGTTACGTTGGCTAAGTAACAACGATAATGATGAATACATTAGCTTGGAATGGCTGATATATGTAAATAGTTACGTTGGCTAGGTAACAACGATAATGA
>CM034531.1:66275148-66478773 GCA_020002185.1 Paraescarpia echinospica | reverse complement strand
GCTTGGAATGGCTGATATATGTAAATAGTTACGTTGGCTAGGTAACAACGATAATGATGTATACATTAGCTTGGAATGGCTGATATATATAAATAGTTACGTTGGCTAGGTAACAACGATAATGATGAATACATTAGCTTGGAATGGCTGATATATGTAAATAGTTACGTTGGCTAGGTAACAAAGATAATGATGTATACATTAGCTTGGAATGGCTGATATATGTAAATAGTTAGGTTGGCTAGGTAACAACGATAATGATGTATACATTAGCTTGGAATGGCTGATATATATAAATGTTACGTTGGCTAGGTAACAACGATAATGATGAATACATTAGCTTGGAATGGCTGATATATGTAAATAGTTACGTTGGCTAGGTAACAACAATAATGATGTATACATTAGCTTGGAATGGCTGATATATGTAAATAGTTACGTTGGCTAGGTAACATTGATATGATGTATACATTAGCTTGGAATGGCTGATATATGTAAATAGTTACGTTGGCTAAGTAACAACGATAATGATGTATACATTAGCTTGGAATGGCTGATATATGTAAATAGTTACGTTGGCTAGGTAACAACGATAATGATGAATACATTAGCTTGGAATGGCTGATATATGTAAATAGTTAGGTTGGCTAAGTAACAACGATAATGATGTACACATTAGCTTGGAATGGCTGATATATGTAAATAGTTACGTTGGCTAGGTAACAACGATAATGATGTATACATTAGCTTGGAATGGCTGATATATATAAATAGTTACGTTGGCTAAGTAACAACGATAATGATGAATACATTAGCTTGGAATGGCTGATATATGTAAATAGTTACGTTGGATAAGTAACAACGATAATGATGAATACATTAGCTTGGAATGGCTGATATATGTAAATAGTTACGTTGGCTAAGTAACAACGATAATGATGAATACATTAGCTTGGAATGGCTGATATATGTAAATAGTTACGTTGGCTAAGTAACAACGATAATGATGAATACATTAGCTTGGAATGGCTGATATATGTAAATAGTTACGTTGGCTAAGTAACAACGATAATGATGAATACATTAGCTTGGAATGGCTGATATATGTAAATAGTTACGTTGGCTAAGTAACAACGATAATGATGAATACATTAGCTTGGAATGGCTGATATATGTAAATAGTTACGTTGGCTAAGTAACAACGATAATGATGAATACATTAGCTTGGAATGGCTGATATATGTAAATAGTTACGTTGGCTAGGTAACAACGATAATGATGAATACATTAGCTTGGAATGGCTGATATATGTAAATAGTTACGTTGGCTAGGTAACAACGATAATGATGAATACATTAGCTTGGAATGGCTGATATATGTAAATAGTTACGTTGGCTAAGTAACAACGATAATGATGAATACATTAGCTTGGAATGGCTGATATATGTAAATAGTTACGTTGGCTAAGTAACAACGATAATGATGAATACATTAGCTTGGAATGGCTGATATATGTAAATAGTTACGTTGGCTAGGTAACAACGATAATGATGAATACATTAGCTTGGAATGGCTGATATATGTAAATAGTTACGTTGGCTAGGTAACAACGATAATGATGAATACATTAGCTTGGAATGGCTGATATATGTAAATAGTTACGTTGGCTAAGTAACAACGATAATGATGAATACATTAGCTTGGAATGGCTGATATATGTAAATAGTTACGTTGGCTAAGTAACAACGATAATGATGAATACATTAGCTTGGAATGGCTGATATATGTAAATAGTTACGTTGGCTAGGTAACAACGATAATGATGAATACATTAGCTTGGAATGGCTGATATATGTAAATAGTTACGTTGGCTAGGTAACAACGATAATGATGAATACATTAGCTTGGAATGGCTGATATATGTAAATAGTTACGTTGGCTAAGTAACAACGATAATGATGAATACATTAGCTTGGAATGGCTGATATATGTAAATAGTTACGTTGGCTAGGTAACAACGATAATGATGAATACATTAGCTTGGAATGGCTGATATATGTAAATAGTTACGTTGGCTAAGTAACAACGATAATGATGTATACATTAGCTTGGAATGGCTGATATATGTAAATAGTTACGTTGGCTAAGTAACAACGATAATGATGAATACATTAGCTTGGAATGGCTGATATATGTAAATAGTTACGTTGGCTAGGTAACAACGATAATGATGTATACATTAGCTTGGAATGGCTGATATATGTAAATAGTTACGTTGGCTAGGTAACAACGATAATGATGTATACATTAGCTTGGAATGGCTGATATATGTAAATAGTTACGTTGGCTAAGTAACAACGATAATGATGTATACATTAGCTTGGAATGGCTGATATATGTAAATAGTTACGTTGGCTAGGTAACAACGATAATGATGAATACATTAGCTTGGAATGGCTGATATATGTAAATAGTTACGTTGGCTAGGTAACAACGATAATGATGAATACATTAGCTTGGAATGGCTGATATATGTAAATAGTTACGTTGGCTAAGTAACAACGATAATGATGTATACATTAGCTTGGAATGGCTGATATATGTAAATAGTTACGTTGGCTAAGTAACAACGATAATGATGAATACATTAGCTTGGAATGGCTGATATATGTAAATAGTTACGTTGGCTAGGTAACAACGATAATGATGAATACATTAGCTTGGAATGGCTGATATATGTAAATAGTTACGTTGGCTAAGTAACAACGATAATGATGTATACATTAGCTTGGAATGGCTGATATATGTAAATAGTTACGTTGGCTAGGTAACAACGATAATGATGTATACATTAGCTTGGAATGGCTGATATATGTAAATAGTTAATGGTCTCGTAAAAGATACCCTTGCCTTGTCTATTTTGAACAACTGGTCATGATTTGTAGTCAATTCATTTAGCATTTAGTATCATTCATCACACATAAAAATGTCTTAATTACACGGTACATACAAGCTACAGCCACACTCAACCCAGGGTTTTGTCTAAAATATATATTTTCATATATATTACGTTGTTGTATTAATGATTAGAATCGGTTTGACTTAGATCGATGGTCGATTGTATAATTGGTTTGTAGATGGCCATTCTAAGAAGTTTTATTGCTAGAGGACCGTGCTGGTGTGATCCTTTGGTGACAGTTGATGTAAAAATTATGTAGCATATAGTTTAACAAAAACATACGCACTTGTTCGTAATAATCACAGAGTGAAACTTACTGAATGGCTGTGCAGTGTGTCTTCTCTTAACTTGAGGTTTCCAAACATGCTGTAACCTTAGTACATCTCACCCATAAGGTTACAGATCGGTTTGATTATAATAACATTTGTTTTGGGCCAAAACAAATGTTATTACAATCAAAACGATCTTTGATCACACAATGTCGTAACTGGTTAATAGATCGGAAGCATGGATCAACCAATCATCAACAAAATGGATTAATTGGAACAACACACTACTGTTTGTATGTACTAATTGTCTGGAAGATGTGTGTACGTTAACCACATTTTAACAACATCAACAATAATAATTCAACAACAACATCTTACCCTGGCCTTTCAGTTTTGAGCTGGTCCCCAATAGTAGGGAATGCCAAGTGTTAATTAACCAGTAATTAGCCAGACAGGCCCCAAGGTGTCTGGGTGTAAAAAGGCACTCAGGTAGAGTCAACAGGGGAATCGGTCTCCATGACAACCCAGTCTCCTAGAGTATGGGTGCAAGAGGTGAAGGATGGCTGTGGGTGATACAGGAAGGGGATGCTGGAATTGGGGGTGGGGTTGTAGGGATGAGGGTGTTCTGATGGGGGTGGAGGGAAGTTGATGAATTGGATTGGAGAACTGTGGTTTTACCAGGAAACCTTTTTCAGAACATGACTAAGATACTTTTGTGTCTTTTTCCAGTGATTGTTTCACATGCGCACATGGGCACGCACGCATGCATACATACACACACACACACACGCAATCGCGTGCGCACACACTTGCATGCACAAATGTACACATGTACATAAGCACTCCGTGGTGTAGGGGCTGTCTTCTAGGCAGGTATCATGAGCCACACTAGCCTGGTAGCTCAAGTATCACAAAAAAGATACTGATTTTGCCATATAAAAATATAGTAGGATTATTCTGTTCATTAGTCTTTTTATATTTTTAAGAACCCATGTACCCATAAATATTCAGTCTTATGATGTCATCACTGAACACTTTAGTTATTTACTTGAATTTTGGTACCTTATGGGTTCCATATAGGGGTGTGTGTTGCCCTTCCAAGTTTCAGCCTCAGGAATACTTCTTAGCAAACCAGCAGTGACCACTAATCCTTTGACTTTACCCCCAGAGTGCCAGGATGTTTCCCCTTGCCCTGACACATCAACTTCCTGTATCACATAACTACCAATTTAAACCACCACTTAGACCAGACTTGTCAGTATTCTGAATTTGCCCTGTCTGGGGTTTACATCCCTTTCCACTTGTGTATTTATCCCAATAGTTGCATTCCTGTGGGATAGCCCTGGTGGTAGTTTCCCTTCTTTGTCCCCAAGTGGGAAATGGGACTTGTGACTGATTCACCCTAGGAACTCTAGCAATGCTGGGGTGGATTGTGATGTGTCTGTGATTATGCAACATGTGCTATTCGGTCAAAGGGGGTTGTGGTCTGGTTACCCTGACTGGGGTGGATTATCTGCAGGCAGTGTTTGATGTGTGGGGTGGGGGAAGCAGAGTCTTTGCAGACAGGAGGGTGTCAATCACCCCTGAGGTCCTGGGGTAACACCCCACTCCCCCAGTTATCCCTGGCTCTGGGGATGGGAAGACATGATTTTGGGATCAGCCTGACAGTTACATGTGTATTATAATCATTCAAATTAGTGCTTGGATTATCTCTTGTCAAGTGGGTTTCACAGTTCACCCCATTCCAGGGGCGACTATGTCTTTATACGAATGTGTTCTTCGCAAAGGTAAGACACGCCCGGTTGTTTTGTCACATGATCTGTCCCTTGATGTAGACTGGGGAAGAACCAAGGGTTGTTGTTCTGGAACTTGGGATACAAGGAAGGGAGGAGCTGCTATAGGGACAGTTTATGGAATCATGGGTTTGTTTGGGTTTATCCAGGGACAGGGAATGTGTTTGTGGGAATAATATCCCAGCGACACCTGCCATGTTTATGTCACAGAGGGAAGGATCTTCCATGAATGAATATGGTCAGACCAGTCACCACTATGTAACTGTCAACTTCAGTTGTTGTAGGTTGGAGATTGAAGTGCCAGCTGTAAGACTGGTAGCCATTTTGGGAGTTCTTGCGTAGTGGAATAACTACTTCTGATCAGAAGATGAATCTGTACAAAAGATGTTCATTTTTATGTGAGGTGTAACATTTTAATTAATGAAATGCATTCCATTTGCCCACACCGCTTGTGCACATTCAACAATATTATGTTTTCAAATGGTGCTGACAATTTCCTGCATGAAGCCACACAACTGATATCCCCAGTGCATAGCAAGTAGATTATCATCTTTATAATGACGTACTGCATGCCATTAAATACACTGTAGATGGCTCCATCCATATACATATGAATTATTAAATCCGGCATATCATTGGGTGGTTACGGCAGTTGGGACCACAACAGATGAGCTGATTGTGGGTGCTTGGATTATACTTATCGCTCTAAAGAAATGTATAGATCTAGCAGCCACCGTAGAACTTTGGCAGAGGTTGGCTTTGTGTCTGATGTGTGTATCAGTGGACATGTGGATGGTAGACCCCAGGTCTGACTATCCTTGTCTAATCCAGTGGACCCTAGCAGCAATCTCAGTGACCACTGCTGCATGGCTTTAGTTAAGTACATCCATGAAGCTGTGCATCATTACCAGGTAGGCAGTGGCCTGTTTATGTTTGACAAGAAAACATGTAATGGATCCCTGCATACATCCAGTGGGTGAGTTTGGTCATCAATCTTATAACCTTATCATGTCTCAAATTGGATCTTGGATATATGGAAGCTTTTTAAAAAGAGGCCTATCTGTTTAAGGAGGCGTGAACGATAGCTATCTTCCAGGTCTTAGAACATGTGACCATTGATCACTAAACCTCATTGCAATTCTGTGTGCGTGCATGCGTGTGGGTGTGTGTGGGTGTGTGACAAATTGATTGATAAACTTCAAAATAGGAAGGTATAAACAAACATGCTTATAAATAATAAAATTATATAATTTCATAACAATATATATACATATTATGGGTTAATATCTTGTTAGCAGTAGACTATTGCAACAGCTTTTAAAATAATATTGTATGCAACAATATTTGGCATCAATAAATAGTTATTCAGTCTCTCTCTCTCCATTGATCTAACTGCAGCGAAAATATTGCACACTTGTAACAGAATCGCCACCATTTATTTTATTACTGTGTTGATGCATTTCATTTTTGAATTGATCCCCAGATAACACCTACAAAGGAATTACCATTTATTAAGTTGGTTCCACATTTTGTGACAGACACTTTCATCATAATGCACAAGCAGGAACTCTAGATAACCTTGTTTTTATTAAGTCCTTGATGTTTTCAGCCATCAATAGCAGCAGCTGCTATATCCAGCATATCTGACAGAGTTTACCAGAGCACTCAGATTTATCTTTTATTGATGACTCTGCTAAGTTGTTGATCAAATAATCTGTGTAATGTACCTGTCTGAGTTGGTCCACATGTTGGGTCATGGAGGTAGACTCCGGGTCTGCCATATCTAGAAGTGCTATACTTAACCAGAGGCTTTCTGTTCCCTATGTATTTTAATATGTAATGTTTGTAAATAGAAGAATAAGTATGTTGGAGGTGTATACCACCCACCAAAGTGTGTTTAACTCTTTACTGCGCAACCTTGCCAAAAGCGCCCACCCCCTCGTATGAGCAGGCCATCCAAAAACTCCCGCAGAACTTTCTTCTCCTAGGCCTTTCATTTACTGCGATCAGATCCTTTTTTTACACTAACTAGCCGGATCAAATTGCTGACCTAGATTCTATAAAGGTCAACAATCACGCGCTTTCGCCATCCTGCAAAACCAGTTTGCGTTTGTGAATTAAGAGAGTTTATTTGGAAGGAAGTTGAGTTGCATTTGTGTAAATGAACTCCAACAACACGCGGCAGTCAGAAATCGATGTACATGTATACAGCATCAGTAATGTTGGCTGCAAGCACAGAGTTCTATTATCGTCCAACTACGATGTCAGTTCGACTTTTAGACAAGGAAATATATCCAGCAGATGACCTGTTGTTGGCGTCTTCATTTCGCAGTATATCTGCAGCCATGTTGTTGATCATGGCACCGTCCACACCTTGTTTGATGTGTTTTTTTGCTGTATTTTGCTACCGTGATCGCATTGATAATGCTAAGGGCACATGTATATTTGAAGCGGGATTCCACTATACATATATTGCAGATTTAAAACTATGTAAAATAAAAACATGTTTTTATTATGTATACTGTGCTGTAACATAAATATCTTCTTCCAAAAGCAGGTTATTTGGAACCTGGCCATATTAACAGAGCCCGAAATAAAAAGGCTGTATCAACCCAGACTTACAAGTGATATCATGACTCAGTGGCTGGTTATTGGCTGGGTTCATGATATTAGCCAATTGTTCATTATTTTGTTTGTGCACAAGTTAATGTTGTTCCGATTAAGCAACTTTGTAGATTATAGGTTGATTCGTGCTGCTGATTAATTAATATTGTGTCATCAATGATCGATTATGCAATTGATCGTCAATCATTTAGCCAAACTAGTGATCGAATGTGAAAGTCAAACCCATTCCCAACACGTGCTCGCAAGAATGAATGAATGACTGAAACTTTATGTCAAAAACAACAGACATAATAAAGTTGCTAATTATTAATCAGTCACATATTATAGTGTAGTTGCATACTGCCAGTTTGCCAAATTGTGCAGGATCTGACCAGTCTATTCCATTGAAGTCGGTTAATCAGCCAAGCACATCTGCTATCAGTCTGCGAGGCTAGGGCCTACTCAGTCCTGGCAGGTAGGCTCCAGGGCTCATCTCAGCTGGTGCATAAACCTGGTCAACTTGATGCAAACTGACAAGTATGCTCCTTCCTGGCACAAGCTCCCCCAAATGGTAAGCCCCCACGCTGCCCGAGCCAGGCACATAGTGTCACGGAAGGTGCAACTTGGATGACGATAGTCAACTGGTGAGAAATGTTCTCCAGCAGGGTTCTGATGCATCCTGCGAAAATTCCTGCTCTGACAAACTACTAAAATCTCTTCGAACATCCTAAAAAATACTGGACAACAATATGTGCATGTGTGCGTGCAGGCAGGCCGGTGTGTGTGCATATCTGCGTGTGTGCTTTCGTATGGGCATGTGTGTTTTTGCACGTGTGCGTATGCACGTGATGTGCATGTGTGGGTGAGGTACATAAGAAGTGTAATCCTATACATTTTGGGATTATTCAATTACAGTATTAAAAACAATTAATATTGTCAATAAGACAACACCATGGACACATATATATATATTAATGCACCAACTTTGAGACATTGTAAGCGCGATTCCTCCCACGTGACGACGATCCTTTTGCGTTCAATTGTTGCTTGCTTTGAGCTTTGACCTCTGCTGTACCACATGGTGTTGTGTTTCAGAAAACACCCCAATAGTTCAAGAGTTATTTTCTTACCTGTTGTTGACATGTTGTTATTTACCAGAGGGCCTTTCTTCTATCGGAGATAATTGAATGGTAATACATTCTCCAGATGGCGCCACCATAACCACATGGTTAGTAAGCTGTTTCTCTGTGAATATTTTTGCTGGAATTCATTCGTGGGAGTAGCCATTACTTGAGGGCATTTCTCATGTGAACCATTCCAGCAGTGTGGTGGTTGATACCTGAGAAGGTGTCCTTCTCTGGTGTCATTTGCTGCATTGAGCAAATGTTTGTGTTGAGACAGAAATGACACACCCTATATAAACACCAACCCAGGAAGTTTGCTCTGCAATATATAAAGGGTCTATTGCCATTTAACACACACTGTTAAGACTGACCATCTCTTATCTGTCAGTTCCAGGTGACGTGATAGGATATGTTTGCTTACAGTCTCATTTACTAGGGACAATAATCCCTTTGACACACTGCCAGTGGGTCTTCCCACTTCCCACATGGAGGAATAGGCCAGGCTTTCTTGGGGAAGTGATATTATGGTGTGCCCAAAGAGTTGTTTCTTGGGAATGCCCCCAGTAGCTATCAAAACAATGCTACTGATGTACCATCAGAATATTGGACTCTCAATCAAGGAAACCATGGTTTTTCCCATCCTGCTGCTGTTTTGCAGCTTGTTGGGCAATGTGTCCACTCCACAGGGTGTGAACTGTTCTCTCAGCTGTGTCAACGTGCACCTGGCTGTAGACAGGTGGAGATAATGTAAACAAATAGTTTGTGTGCTGTAGTTGCAGCATGGCTGAATGCTTTCTAGATCAGTTGAGGTGGCATTCGAATGAACAGTTCTGCAAGGGTTTGAAGTAAAAAGTACGTTTAGCAGCTTAATTGAATGGATAGCATTGTGATTATGTAGGAAATATGAATGATAATATTTATTCAGCAACTTGGATATCTAGATAATCAAGAGCATGCATATATATTATGCATGCGTACATGTGCGTGCACGCACTCCTTTGTATTTTAGGGCCCAAACTTTCAGGGGTCCATCTTCAACTCCACAAAGGATCTATAACACTTAATTTTTTCTGGAATTGACCCCACAATTACTCTTTCTGTGAAAAATCAAATTATGAATACTGTCCCGAACGGATCAGTGGACACCTATGTAGCTTGGAACAGTTATAGAAATCACGCCTAACAATGCATACAACTGTTCAGAATAATAAAATCTTCTGAAGACGTCTGTTATGAATACTTCGTCAAACTGTTTGTTGCATATGTGTGTATGTAGCGCCGTCTGGCACAGAATATTGAAATAAGATCTTGGTTTGGTTTTATGACATAATCATGAATACTGACACCAGGTTATCACTTCTGGGAGATGGGTATAATGGGAGATGGGTATGCTTGCTAGAAGATAAAATTGGATAACAAACGTCTGTGTTAGAATGATGGGATAGGTTCCTAGTGGTGACTGGAGTGGGTAGAATGGCTGTAGAACTTGATTAGTTTCATAGAAATGTAAATTGGTCTTGCGCATCCTGAAGAGGATGTACTAATGGAAGGAGACATGGGGTAGGGAACAGCTTGGGGTGGTCTGTGAAACCCTTCCGTTGAGTTATGACATTCTATGCTACATCAATACTACCCAGATGTGTCATGTAATCTAGTCCATGTGTCTGGTGGTGGGGTTGTATGTGATGGATGTCATTGCTCATAACGCCAGGTCATTGCACCCCAAATGAACCAGAACACTGAGTGGCTTACCATGCATTGGTGGTTTTCCTGGCCTAATTGTTTGCAGAGATATGGTTGCATTTTTTGAATGGTACACTTGTTGTCAAAGTGTAGATTTTTACCAATGTATCACTGACATGAGCCTTGTGTGTGACGGGAGTGGTTGATTATTCTTTGGTATTTTCATTTAATTTATTAATTATTGGGAAAATGTGTGATTGATGACCAAAATTATGGGTTATCCTAAAAAACAGTAAGTCATAGTAAAAAATGGAACAAAAAAGGTCAGAACAAGTCAGATGATGTAATCATACTGGTTGTCTAATTTTACCCAATACATTGATGGCTTGTTAAATAATGTATTAGTTGCATTCAAGTGATGTGTATGGATCCAGTTTATGAGAACAACAGTATTGACATCGACCAGTTCAATTTGAATGCAGGTTCATGGGACATGGTTCCTTATGGACAGTCTGTAAACATAGTCTACCTGTCACGTGACCACTAATCATTTACAACCACCTCATTTGATCTTTTAAATCAGTTCATAAATCAAATGAAAGTACATGTTTTTACTTAAAATAATATTGTCTATAGCCACTCAGCTGTTGTCATTTAACAATTCATCAATGTATTTATTCTAAGATTTAATACATCATGTCTGAAAAATCTATGAATATTGTGTGATTATTCCACACGCATTGCTGTGTAACCTAGTTCACTCGTAATTCCAAATATCATACAGATATTGTTGTCATTGTTGTGTAACCTTGTTCACTCGTAATTCCAAATATCATACAGATACTTTTTGTCATTGTTGTGTAACCTAGTTCACTCGTAATTCCAAATATCATACAGATACTGTTGTCATTGTTGTGTAACCTAGTTCACTCGTAATTCCAAATATCATACAGATACTTTTTGTCATTGTTGTGTAACCTAGTTCACTCGTAATTCCAAATATCATACAGATACTTTTTGTCATTGTTGTGTAACCTTGTTCACTCGTAATTCCAAATATCATACAGATACTGTTGTCATTGTTGTATAACCTAGTTCACTCGTAATTCCAAATATCATACAGATATTGTTGTCATTGTTGTGTAACCTTGTTCACTCGTAATTCCAAATATCATACAGATACTTTTTGTCATTGTTGTGTAACCTAATTTACTCGTAATTCCAAATATCATACAGATACTTTTTGTCATTGTTGTGTAATCTTGTTCACTCGTAATTCCAAATATCATACAGATACTTTTTGTCATCGTTGTGTAACCTAGTTCACTCGTAATTCCAAATATCATACAGATACTTTTTGTCATTGTTGTGTAACCTAGTTCACTCGTAATTCCAAATATCATACAGATACTTTTTGTCATTGTTGTGTAACCTAGTTCACTCGTAATTCCAAATATCATACAGATACTGTTGTCATTGTTGTGTAACCTTGTTCACTCGTAATTCCAAATATCATACAGATACTGTTGTCATTGTTGTGTAACCTAGTTCACTCGTAATTCCAAATATCATACAGATACTGTTGTCGTTGTTGTGTAACCTTGTTCACTCGTAATTCCAAATATCATACAGATACTGTTGTCATTGTTGTGAAACCTAAAACTAGTTCACTCGTAATTCCAAATATCATACAGATACTGTTGTCATTGTTGTGTAACCTTGTTCACTCGTAATTCCAAATATCATACAGATACTGTTGTCATTGTTGTGTAACCTAGTTCACTCGTAATTCCAAATATCATACAGATACTTTTTGTCATTGTTGTGTAACCTAGTTCACTCGTAATTCCAAATATCATACAGATACTGTTGTCATTGTTGTGTAACCTTGTTCACTCGTAATTCCAAATATCACAGATACTGTTGTCATTGTTGTGTAACCTAGTTCACTCGTAATTCCAAATATCATACAGATACTGTTGTCGTTGTTGTGTAACCTTGTTCACTCGTAATTCCAAATATCATACAGATACTGTTGTCATTGTTGTGTAACCTTGTTCACTCGTAATTCCAAATATCATACAGATACTGTTGTCATTGTTGTGTAACCTAGTTCACTCGTAATTCCAAATATCATACAGATACTGTTGTCATTGTTGTGTAACCTTGTTCACTCGTAATTACAAATATCATACAGATACTGTTGTCATTGTTGGGTAACCTTGTTCACTCGTAATTCCAAATATCATACAGATACTGTTGTCATTGTTGTGTAACCTTGTTCACTCGTAATTCCAAATATCATACAGATACTGTTGTCATTGTTGTGTAACCTTGTTCACTTGTAATTCCAAATATCATACAGATAGTGTTGTCATTGTTGTGTAACCTAGTTCACTCGTAATTCCAAATATCATACAGATAGTGTTGTCATTGTTGTGTAACCTAGTTCACTCCTAATTCCAAATATCATACAGATACTTTTTTTACTGAACATTCTTCAGGATAGTTCGTTTTCAAATCAGAAACTTTCATTTTTCATATCCAAGATGTTTAATTTACCTGGTAGAGGCTTTTGTCAACGTATCACGTCAACTTCATCCAGGCAGGGCGAACTGGTGTACAAAATACCGTGCAAGAATTGTGGTGCTGAGTACATTGGGGAGACAGGAAGACTACTCAAAACAAGACTGGAGGAACACAGAAAGGACGTAGACAACACGAAAAATGAGAAATACACAAGGAGCGGGAAAAAAAGATTGATGTCTACCATCAATAAATCCGCCCTTACAGACCATACGACAACTGAAAACCACATCATAGCCTGAGAGGGAGTGGAAATTGTAGACAAGGAACCCAACAGAAGAATTCGGCATATCAAGGAAGCCATCTGGATCAGGAAAACCCAAACACCCATCAACAGAGACGAGGGCAATTACGAACTGCCTCACGTGTACGATGACGTCATTCAGCGTCATCGGTACTGATGAAGTCGACGTGATATGTTGACGAAAGCCTCTACCAGGTAAACTAAACATCTTGGGTATGAAAAATGAAAGTTTCTGATTTCATACAGATACTGTTGTCATTGGATAGTAAAAACGGTCAACATTTCTACATTGTGATTTATGATTGTAGTGATAATACGTAAGTAACCAACCAGGTATTCGTCTATGCCGATATTACTGCCATTTTGAATGACATACGCCGTTTTCACAGTACAATCCTGACAAAAGTATAACACAAATTAAATGAACAATAAAAAAATGATTGTACACTGTTAATTACATTAAACATTGATCTGTTGCAGTTGCGTTAGCGACCGGCCAACGACCTCAATCCCAACAGAAAGCGACACGTCCAACTGAACTAAAGCTGCCTTCAACAAGCGCAATAGCCACTGGCAATGCCAGGATGGCTGGTCCACAGAGATGTATGGTGTCTGTCGGAGGAATGGACCTGGAACTGGGGCCTGGCAACCAACACAAGGTACAGCAGCCACATCCTCCACAGACCGGGGTTCAGGGGGTCCAGATGTGTTACGTTTAAGTTTTATATAAAAAACACTTTAAATATCAAATACACTTGATAAAAGGTACAAATTCGAATTTATACAAATATCTTGTTTGATTAAGATGCCATGGTTCATATCAAATACACTACAGCAAATCTGTGGAAATAATTTCACGAAATTATGAGGAAATTATATTAGGTTGGTACGCATTTGCCAGTATTCAGATACTAAAATGTGTGCTTTGAAGCAGGTCAGATACACAAAATACAAGTTGCTGTATTTGGCATGTAACTGAAGAAATTAACTAAGCAAATCAAATATGGGCTTCTGAAAAGATACAGGTAAGTACAGTCTGCATATTTATATGATTACAAATATGTATTTGAGCACACATGTGACTTTGAGTTTTGTTTACGGTGGTGAACATAATTTTATGTTTGATTTCCTCAACAACTTATGTGTAATTTGGATGTTCATGTTTTGCATGGATGATATCCTGATCTGTTTAGATAAAAAAACCAATCAATACCAGACCACCATCACCATCGAGAAATTACCAATTGTTGCCGTGTCCAGTGAAAGTTGTATCATTACATGGTCAGCAGACTGAAGTAGTTTTATATCGGTCATAACGTGCAAGAAAGCGCATCCAAATCCTGAGCTATATTGAGAAATCTATCATTTCAAAACACCAGTCTGTAGGCCTATCTATCTATAGGCCCTGTAAATGTGTCATGATACAAGATTCCACGCGAATGGAGCCGACTGGCGACATGCACAATTATTGCTCACTGCTTTTAGTATTGCGAAAGCCAGGAAACAGTCGATGACGTTTAGTTTATCGGTTAATTGTAGCTTTGTTAATTGTGTTGTGGCGTTCTTACTTCAGTTTTATATGAACAGTTTTATATGTACAGGGAAATTAAAATTGCAGAGAAAGCCAGGCAGCAGGCAACGGCAGTCATATACTGAAATTAGTTTTTGATCCCCAATTTTTTTTGTCTAAATGAAATACCCCCATAGATAATAATATTAAGTTAATGTAACAAGAACCAGTACATATTAAAATTTGAAATATAACATGGATTACATAACATAATTAATACTAATGTAAGAAATTGGAGTTAAATCGAGATACATCGGATTATCACTTGTCATAAAAACCGCAAATGTTATAAGTTATTTCAAAAAGGTACTGTAACTGTATATATCTGAAAAGTTGCCTAAATGCACGACATCATCAAAAAGTATGCATTAGTTCAATAACATGTCGTACTGGGCAAAAGAATGCATAGTTGTCATTGTTAACAAAGTCGCCACTATGGCTCGTCAAGTCATGATAACCATTCCATTAAGGTGCACTTTACCACAAACATTCTTAACCATTTCAGTGCTGAGTTTCTGGACAGCCAATTAACACTGAATACTGAGTTTCTTGTGAGGAATCAGTGAAATTGAATTAAATACTTTTTTAGTCCTTTGGGCCGGAGGTCCAATGGACTTATGTCATCACTCTGCGTCTGCTGTGCGCCGTCCACCGTTAGCTGAAACCGTTCAGCAACTTTTTCTCTAATTTTTGACATACCTTAGGGTAGTGCCACTATGCATGAGAAATCTGTATTTGATTGAATCATTCTAAAGGCCCCAAAGGCCCCCGAAACTGGTAAATTTTCACATTATGCCTATTTTTTCAAAAACTCTTCAGTAACGTTTTCTCTAATTTTGCATAGATGTATCTTAGGGTACTGCCACTATACACATGAAATCTGCATTTGATTTAATCATTCTAAGGGCATCTCAGGGCCCCCCAAAATGCAAAATTGTCCTGCTACTTCCGTACTGCTGTCTCCTGCATCTCTATTTATAACTGGATAGTGGACTTTGCCCTGATCACTGGGGTGGCTGAGTGGAGCGGCCAGGCTGTAAACCTGTGTGTTGGGCTAGCCTTGTCTCACTCCCTACTGCACTGGCAGAACCTGATAAATTTTAAAACAGCAATAGACATAATTATCAATGCAATATAACAATATGATTTAGGATTAAAATAAAACAATTTAGATATAAAATAATATATAAAATTACTTAGGTATACTCGAAAAGGTTAAAGTATATTTAGCCACAATTATAAGGAATATTATTAAGATGTTTTCCTATACATGTTGCAGCTATTACTTCACTCCAATTCAATCAATATTATGTCATTAATTGCTACTGTTTTTAAGTCAAAATGCATGCTATGTATATATATGTACCTTGTGAACAAATAATGTTTTATCATAGTTCATCTCTTCTTTCCATTCTGGGGGAGGGTGGTAGGGGCAAAATGAGAACAGAAAATGTGTGCACATTTTCGTGCTACATGCGAGATTGCAGCTCACCAACTCTCCTGCAAGGTTTCTACAACCACTGGAAATCAGCCTAAATAGCATAATATCGGAATAAAATTTTACAGTATTTTTAATACCACATTAACTACTATATACAATCTTCACAAAATGGTCTACTCGAATATTTTATTTCCAAGTGAATCTTCACTGGTATGCATATAATGTCCACTAAACATGTCAATATTTTACTTCCATCATAACCCTTAATGATCTGTAACTATGATTCACCAAAAACCATTTTATTAATAATTACAAACTCACAATATAGTTCAAAGGATTTCAGGACCTCTTGGCCCAATTTTTGCATAGAACATCCTACGATATTTATATCAATGGAAACCTTAATATTTTGCGGTTACAGTGATAGTCGTTTGGTGGCGCTACTGTTAACGTTAATTTGAACTAGTAAGGGGATAAGCCGCTGTGGTGCTACTCCTGCTGCAGAGGATTATCGCATTCATGCGTCATAAATCGGTAGCCCGCTGCAGCGGTCTCTCGCACTGAAATGGTTAACGGCAAAGTTTTTCCCACTGCTTCAACTTGGAAACTGGAAAAAATAACACGATTTGGAAAAACTGATGATTACAACCCAAAACAGAACATATCACCATTATTTAAGCTGGTGTAAACGGAGTCGATGTCGCCAGATGACATGAAAATACGAGACACGAGACTTACAGAGTGATAATTTGATGTGGTGTGCTGCCCTCTTGTGGGTAGTTGCACAACAAATATGTAGAAACACTGAACTGGTGGAGATGTCCAAAGTGTGGGTTTCAATTTAATAGCTGTGTTTCGGTTTCGACTGGAATGGTTTACTTTATGAAATATTCATCCATGGGTAGATGAATAAAATGCATAGTCATAAAATATGTGTAAATCAGCTGTGATTTGACAGGATTTAGTGATAACTGGTTAAAATATATTTATGTCCCACAATGGTTTTCAATCAATCTTCTCTAACAATATCGTGTTGTTCACATGGTACCTTTAATATAATTAATACTACACTGTTAATACTAACTACATTTATAACATGATTTTACAAATTACAATAACAATTATCACACTTTGTTTCTTTGACATATTATACAAATACTGAAATGGAAATGTGAGAATCTTTCTAAGTCTTAGAGCTGACTCCCATCTTTTCACTACAGACGCCTGAGCAGTGGGAAGGAAGGAAACCTCGATACCCGCGCCACACAGGGACTGGGAAGAGACAGCCGCCTTCCATCCACGTAAGTCTTCTTCCCTCAACCCTTTGTGGGGGGGGCATATCACCTCTGCATCTTCGTTCTCTTTTTCAGATGCCTTAAACTGGCTTTTTTGCTGATTACTAGGTAAAGGTAAGTTCTTATACTGCACAGTATCCAGACTTTAGGACCGCTGACAGTACTTTACACTTTACCCCCTGGCAGACCTGTTCAATCAAACACTATCTTGATTTCTCTGGGAAGTATTAAGCCACACTGCAATTACTATGCAGACTGTTCAGTCACATATACATCTACCGCTGTCTAAACCAGGTACAGCTGGACAAACTAAGGCAGTGTGGAGGGAACCAAATTTCCCAAGCTTTGAAGCAACAGTAAGAGGATGTGAATCGCCTTCTACCACCCTCTTCTCTATTCCATGCAAATTGGCAACACTGAAATTGCTGTTGGCAACAATAATTCTTCTATATGTAGAAGACATGATTTTGGTAATTGCGTTGGAAAGAAATGCTCTGGAAAATGTCAACAAATGCATTGGCAATGTGTACATTTCCATATCTTGTACACACGGGGGGAGGTGTGGACGGATAGGTCAGTAACATATCCAGATTTGTTATTAATTAAAAAAGCATAAGGGAGATAATTGAAGATCAGTAAGATGTGCACAGCAGTGGATTGATTAATAGTTGACTGTGATGCCCACTCACTCTTGCACTGTGATGATAGATGTGATCAGAAAATAGCCTCAAATTGTTGGGTAACAAGGATATGCTGTTAAGATAACTGACTTAGGGGAGATAAATGACTGAGGGATAGCTTCAACTGTTAGTTCCTATTAGGGCAGATCTCAAACCACATAGAATACAAGACACGCGCAAATGTCAGTTAAAGGTCTTAATTCTTAATGTGTTCATTTCCAATTTAGTTTGCAAAACAGTCAAATCGATTTTCTTTCCTCTATAACATGCTAGCTCACTGGTACAAACCTCTTACCATATTGCTATTTGGTTTTGATAAAATTATTGGACAAACAGTAACATATTTGTTTCTGGATCTGATAAAAAAAATTCAAAAACATCTAAAGCAGTTTGGCTGTTTATAATAATATTATACTATGACAAAACACTTTTCAGGTTTTGTAAGTAACACAGTTTTTTTAACAAACTCAATTATTTTGATGATTTTAATTAAAGTTCACTAGATTACTAAATGGACTGCACGTGTATTACTTTTTATTCAAGCACCTCACACAGCACATCTTGACATAAAACATGATTGTAACATACTCTGTTGTTTTAGTAACTGCAACGTTTTGGTTGAAGGCTGATTTACAATGCTTAAAAAACAAGTGTGACTGCAACTTGTTTACCAAAAAAAAAAAACTGTTTTAATGTACTATTGTTAACCTATGGTTGGATTTATATACAATGGTCAGCTACTATTATACGTCATTATGATGGCTCAATAAGCAATAGATGTTTGTAATGTCATTATTAGTATTGTGATATGATAAACAAGTTGGTGTATATTGTTTCCAAAGGTCTGCCACTGCTTTGTTATCCTTCTCTGGTTTGAGTTCATAAAGATACAGAAAGAGTTCAGTTGGTGCCATTAATTATTTCAGAGCCCACAATTCCTTGTGGCGTTTGGGCATTTTCCAAATCCAATAATTTTTTTGTTTCTAGTCTGTTTCACGGAGCATTTCCCACATTCCGGACTGTTTCATACCAGATGTTTGAGGGGCCGTCTTACGTTGTATTAACTGACAGCATTCTTAATTTTTAATGGTGTTTGCTGATAGGATGCAATAAATTTTATTTGTTGATTTTTGATATTTCACATATGATATAATCTCTCTGATATTATTTTAGCATGGTAATTTTATGGGCATTTTTAGCATTTCTGGAGTGCTATGATAATTTAGAATACTGTTTGTTGACTACATTATTTTATATACTCCACTTAGAACACATGCTCAATTATTTGTTTTGTTAAAATTGCCAATAAAAAAGATCCCAAAGCATCATTAAAAACAATATACTTTAACTACAGAACACGCATGACATAAAAATATTAAATCACATCGACCAATTCGCAATGTTGACAACTTCATTTTGTGCCAGAATAAAGTAAACCTGCTCAAGCACACTTATACATTGTGATTATAAAATAAATCCATATCTAGAGAAAAGTGCACTTGGATGTACTAAAATCAACTGTAAAACCATTTTTGTCAATATATGGTGTTTTGAGACAATCCCTTGTATTAGTTCCTTGCTGCAGTTTCATTAGTTGATGCCAACCCTGGGTACTTAATGATGGACAGGTGAAACAGTTCTAGTCCTAGTTGTTTCCAGCACTCGGCAATGTTCTATTAACTGACTAGTCTGTACATTGTGTGGTTACTATGTTATGGTCTTATGAGGTCTCATTCAACTAGTCAGCCTTTTTCAGAACATTATTGCCAAGCCAACCTTTCTATGCTGGCACTGAGGGTGGTCACTGCCAGGGTGCTTGTCATACGTCCCAAATTGAGACGTGACCGACATTAACTTGATCTCCGAGTCACGAGGGATACACAGTCCCCAGTGTTGAGAGCCAGTTTTTTACACCAAATATACCGTATCTGCCCGGTCCGGGTATTGAACTCAGGGTGCCGGCATGTCATGCGGATGTGCTAACCACTACACTATCGCGTGCCCCCTTAGTTATACCAGTCACACTTACCCGGGTTAGTTGTTGTTTGATCATGGAAGGTGGATGAAGATAATAATTACAATACTTTAAATAACTTTTTTTTTTTAGTATTGTATATACTGTCATACTGACTTGTGATCAAAGACACAATTTGATTTAATCTGCAAATTTTGAAATTGCAAAATTATATTTGCAACTATTTTCCAGTCCATTATCATTATTATTCATCACGAATATTAAAAGTAGAAACGTTACATGATGTATACCAATATTTTAGTGATGCTGATGTGAACGCTTTTATTAATAAGAAATTATTATTACGATGACTGGAATGAGACAATTGTTTTCCTTGCTATTTGTTATAATGTTGCAAGAAATGTTTATGTTTAATACGGTATATATATATATACGGTATATATATATACCGTATTAAACATAAACATTTTTTGCAACATCATAACAAATAGCAAGGAAAACAAACGGTATATATATATATATAACACATAACATTGCTGTAAAATTGTTGGCATCAGTTTGTCATTGAAGATGCCACTCAACCATCAGGAATACGACCAATGCAAAGCCAGGAAATGTCAATGCACTTCTTAACAAAGTTCTGTATTTTACAAACGAAGACAATGTTCAATTGATCATCAGCATATTTTTCCTTAATGTTATATTACCATTTCAATGATACTCAAACAGTTTTAACGGTACCCGAATTACATTTACCAGGCAGAATGTAATTTATAGATTTAGTTACACCGTAACACTGCTTCCGCCGCAGACCACCGCAGTTGGCGGAAGCCGACATGTCAACGGCGGTTGGCACCGTGTCCCCGGCCGTATATTCATTAATATTCCGTTTATCAACAACCACCATAGATTTACCGGAGAGCCAGTTACAAGTTTTGAATATTGTCAGGATCGGCAAACGTTCGATGACTTGGAAGACTGCCGAATCCACGTCGGTTAGGCGTAATAATGGTTAAAACTATACAATACTATTTCCAAAGTTCTTAAAATATGATCCATGAGTGGAAGCAAGTTGTACGTCGGCCAAACTTACCGATTTTGCAAAATACAGCCTCGATCAACGACGGCTGCACTCAGCGGATGACCCTGTTAACGCAGGCACTAAACTCAGTCGAACACTGACGTACAACACACTGGCGGCGGAAACACAAGGTGCTGACACACTAACAAAATTGCAACGCGCGCGATTGCTAGCGAACTTCATTTACATTTGAATTTCCTCAAATAAAAATTTGCAATGTTGCACGCGTCATTATATATTTTCACTTGTCCACCGGAAAACCATGTAGAGTCATTTTACTTGTCCGGGCCTAAAATAACTAGTCCCGGACAAACGGCTATTTCGAACGCTGATGACCTTGTCCCGGACAAACGGCTATTTCGAACGCACTTTAATTAAGGTGGCTGCATCGGCTATTATATGCTTCTTTTGAATTAATCATTTCTAATATAAGTTTTGAAGATAAGCTAACCATTTTTTCTCAGAGCTTGCCTCAGATACTAAAAAATACTCAAGACCAAAAAGAATTGATTTTTATGTTGTTTAGAGATATTTAAATGTGTTTAAAGACAATTAAAAAATATGTTAAAAACACCTTAAAATGGCATTTTATTTCATTTTGAGAAACTCCCCAAAAGATATTTTTTATGGTTGTAAGTACAAACATGTTATTGACATTCAGACAGGTTTTTTTGTAAACAATTGTTTACTAAGTTTGATACAGCTTCATAAACATTTTGCTACAATGTTGAAAGACAGCAAAAATCCATACTGCAGTTTTGGCACGACCCCTTCACCAAACAAAACCATCCCGTGCAATTTTGGGTAAACACAAGTCGAGTTCATATGCCAAGTTATGGCTTTGTAAGTATTGTAGTTTTTATAAAAAGTTACACTAAGTAATACTTCCTGGTTGTTACAATTATAAGGGTGTCACCAGATGCTTGTTTTTTGCTTAGAAATGTGACTTTTTACTGGCATGTGGCTTATTTCAACATTACATATATTCATTGTGGTGTATAATTATTTTGGCAACAAAATCCATTGAAATTGGATATATAAATCCATGGAATGCGTAAGCGTGCTATGACTGGCAGGGCTTTACGAAATAAGTATGATGTTTTCAGTAAAGCTGTCACTTCTGCACAGCTGTATATCACTGGGGATCACCAGCTGTGTGCAAACTGTCACAGATTCATTGTTGGGTAATTCTTTAAAGTTGAATAATTTCCCCCAGATAATGCAGGCAGGCTGGGTCTGATATCTCAATAGGCAACCATTATCCTAGTCATTACTTCATTGCATGTGACAAAAGAAGACTGGTGTTTGAGGAGGCTGGGCATTGATTTTCTTAGTTCTCCCTCCACTGGCAGATAGGTGGCTTGTTTAGGGGTTGTCTCAAGTATTTTGCATTGGTGGAATGCATTATATGTAGGCTACGTGGGTTTGTTGGAGTCAACGGGTTTATTTATTTATTGTTCTTACTGCACGTGAAACAGCCGTGTAATGAAATCGTGTTTTAGCCATTATTAAAAGGTCATATAAAAACACTGAACAATTAATTTGAATCACAGAACACTCCTCTCTTCTAAAGATGACATAGGGGAGGTCTCATTAGTTAGCAGAATCCCAAAGTATGTTAGAGTGGCGATTTGGTCAACACAGTGTCATGGGGAAACAGTGGTGCCACCCAGTGAGAAACATGTTTTTACAAATTGACAGTAATAAATATTTTTGATTGAAAAAATGGCAAGTCATTATTGGGAGGTAGTGGTGGATTGAACCAGTGCTAAAGGCATAGTGTTTGTTTTTACTTTGCAAACTTTTGAGAACATCATATATGTCAACACGTGGGAACTTGTACAAATATACTCAAACTTAATGTTGTATCTCGTAACACAACTGTAGCAGAATCTGGTATTTTCATTCATCTTTCATTGTCATCATCGTTGAAAACTGGTATTGAAAATTTATATTTTTTCCTCAGGAAGACAAGTTTACGTTTGACATTGATCAAGACAGCTGCTAATCCCCTAGTCACTGTGATATAACTTGTTTATTCAATTAAATTAAATAACATTCTGAAATATTACGTCCATATAAAATACTAGACTATAATGACTGGAAACTATAAGTATGTAGCATATTTCTCCAGTGATGACCCAGTGGTGATGTGTATATTGCATCACTATTCATAATACTTTGTAATATTGCCTTGCTCGACTTAGCTATATATACGTCATAAAACTACACATTTTTCCTGATCATCATTTTGCAGGAGGGTAAACCCTGTGACACAAACATAGCACTACAACTCCTTGGTTCATTACACAATAATCTCAACACATTATTGTACACTACACATAATTTCCTAATTGATTCAGATTTATAATTACACCATAACTGACATGTATATAATGAAGTACAGTATGATTTGAACAAAGCACATTTCATACCTTCAGTACACATATTGAATTTTCGAATCAAAGCGTTACCCTGTATCACATATCAGTATTTTTGAGATTACCCCTTAAAATTTGTAAACATTGACATCACTAGAGGTTTGTATATTAGTGGTTTTATATATATGTGTGTGTGTATATATATATATATATAATAGCACAATCCCATCACTAAACATGTAATAATTGTTAAAATTGATATTTATAACAACTAATAGCCTGTCATTGTATGATATGCCAATTACAATGTAGGACATTAATTAATTCCAATCACTGGTTATACTTTTGTGAAATCTTCACTAAAATGGTTTGGTCATCTACAGCATGAATTCCCCAAAGTTCAACTAATTGTGTTGCGTTTTTCATTCTGTAGACCTGCGTTGTACATTCAGTCTTATTGTGCATCTGTTGTACATTCAGTCTTATTGTGCATCTGTTGTACATTCAGTCTTATTGTACATCTGTTGTAAACATCTTCACCTTTCAATTAATAACAACACTCAACAAGCCCTAAGTGTCCCTGCAGGCTGCCACAGTGGCACAAAAACGACATGTGAACGCAGAATCCTTGCGCTTACTGACTACTTTGATATCGCAGGATCAATGAAGAAGATAACTATGAAATGTGTTGTCATCGCCGTTCCTGCCGACACACCGACACGTCACATGACGTTGCATTGACATGTCACTGACCTCGTCGGTCCATCTGCAGAAATGACAATTAATGTCGGCTGCAGCTGTAGCAGAGCCGGTGGTGACGATACAACCACCCAGACATCGGCGGCGTCGGCGTTGCATCGTTGTCGTTGGTGGCGACGTCAGTCTTGTGCCTAATGTATTCGCCGCCGTCGGGGGATTGCCTATTTTGAGCCGGTGCAGTTGCCGATGTCACATTTTCTGTGTTGCCACGGCTCACGAGCAGCCGAGCAGACGGGGGAGGACGGCTTGACCACGGTACGCTTCCCTCTCTCTCCCGCTAGACCTCTCCACGCCTCCTCTGGGGTTTATCCCACTTAGTAGTGGCGCCATCGCGGTGGGAATATCTCCAGCTCTGAGCCCGTCGGAACCCAGGGAGGCTCCCGATAGCAGCGATCCGGTACGTCAGTTTGTTGTGAGTTGGTTCAAAGTGTGTCATAGATACAGGATATCAGGATGGGTCTGGCAGGATCAAAGGTAAATGCTGTCTGGTGGTCGTGTTGTCTTGATGTAGATACACTGGATATGTATTGATCTGTGCAGGTGTGACAGTATTGATCTATGCAGGTGTGATAGTTTTGATCTGCCGGTTCATAGGATCATTGCCATGATAGGACTACTGGCTATGGTATTGTGGCTGAAAATAACGATTTGCTTTTTATTTTGAAGCTTTCTAATTAGTAAGAGCTTGCACACAATCGTGTAAGAAATATAGATTACTTGATTTTATTTTTAAGAAGTCGGTCTTTTTAAATATTGACACACGTCGTCTTCTTCTTGGTGGCACAATTGTGCATGTGGCATTTTTACACCGGTAATCAGAACGGTCGTATAATTTATTGATGGCTTCTGATTGATTTGTCACCAAATCAGGGACAGCTGAACAGCCTGCAGGCCTGTCTCTGTGAGTGTGTCTCTGAGTGTGTCTCTGTGAGTGTGTGAGTGAGAACGCAGGACCTCACATACACAGTACGCAGGACCTCACATACACAGTACGTATCTATCAGTCAAAGGATCCGGTGGCAGGAATCTGGTGTAAATATTCAGATATTCGTCACTAGTAACAATTTAAGTGGGGAATCGTATCAGCATCTTCATTACGCGAGTAGTGGTGTGGGTCTTATGAATTATTGCTGCGTGCAAGGTGACACTGTGTTTATCATATCAAGACGGCTTTAAAGACTCACCTAAATAATTAATGTCTATGCCTAGATTTTCGCATCAACACTAGTCTGATTTTCTTATCTCATATATTTTAATTGATGTTTAAAGCCAAACAAATTTCTTTTAATATAATGTTATAAATAAAGTTATTATTAATCAGACTACCTTGTTTAAACTTCTTTATGATAATTTAGTTCCAATTATTTTTTGTAGATCAGTTCTCTCATCTTAGCTGATCGATGTTTGTTTTAATCTTGTGATATTTTCTACAGCTGTATTTGGTCTATTTGTACTATGTATATAATATTTACAGTATTATATCAATAATTGTTATTACATCTTGATTGTTTTAATCACTGACGGGGTAACATGACACTGGAAGTAGCTTGCAGATTCATTTGCGCTGGAGATGCTTATTAAGATTTTTAGCGGAGCTTAGCAGGGAAGCGCTGCTTGCAAACGATCAATACAAGAGACCGGTGATGTCGGTGGCAAATGTAAATGCTTGGAGCAAGGGAGCATGTATTAGCCACGGACCACGTTCGGGATTCCCCCCCACTGGTACACGTACATGTCAAGGGCCTTAGAAAGTGAGGATTGTGTGTGTGCTGTTTGAACCATTTCTGTTATGTTTTTTATAGTAAAATTAAGCATGATTCTGCACTATGGGTTGATTACGTAAAAAATGTAATCGATTATAACTATAATAATAAAGTAACCACTTTAATTTAACTGCGCCTAAATCCTTGGAAATCAAGCTCAGAGGTGCATCAAGACTAAGGGTTTGTCAGTCTCAAAATCGTTAAACAGCATTCAAGTATCTCACTTAGATTATAATAATGTTGGCTAGGTAACGAATGATGATTTTAATTATGTAATCTGCATAATATATTCATGCGTAATGATTTTATATTTAAAGCTCTTATACAAACTTATATCTGCCTTGTGTTATTCAGCAAACTAGCCACGATTCATATTCGTTTAATAAGCAGCGTCGGCACACATAAAATATGATTACGGATAGAACGTGTGGACTATGATTACCTAGAAAATGAGTATAATTGGTTATGTTTGAATGGAATCATGACTACAATAATTATTACTTTGATATATTAGTATGTGCATCGTTTGCAGCTTCATGGTTTCAAAGAGATATAGGATGGCAGGAGTAGGTGCAAAAAAGTCTCATAAAAAGTATTTGTACATATTATAATTCTATGCATTGTCGCTGGGACCTGAACAATGTAAATATGCACAAGAAAATTGTAATCATGACTGTAGTACCACAGATAGTGATTATGATTAGTGTCAATCACTTTGCTTATTGACCAATGTGTTCGTTCAAATACAATACTAAAAATTCAACGATTGCACAAGGTTTCTGCCACTGAGTGTTCCATCTCTGATCTGCTGTACCCATCATAACCATCAACCACGCATCCAACCAAGTTTACACCCATCAAACTATTTCATGCTCCATCAAACCCACCCCTCACTGATTGATATGATTGGATTATCCTTGCCTCATAAACATGATGTCTATCATTATAGCTGGGCCATAAATCAAGACAGAATGCAAATCTACGAGATTGTAACTAGCTTGATATGTTCTACTTGACTAGTCAAGACAGTAGCCAGTGTACACACAAATAGACCATTTAGATATATTGGATCGAGGTCTAGTCTTTGCCAATGTTCCTCTCTGGCAGTGATCCATATTGAACTGGTGTAGTGGTCCCTCTTGGATAGTGATCCTCTTACACATTGGTCTATATTGAACTGGTATAGTTGTCCCTCTTGGACAGTGGTCCTCTGATACATAGGTCCATTTTACATTTTTATAATGGTCCCTCTTGGACAATGGTCGTATCATACGTTGGTCCATATTGAACTGGTGTAGATGTCCCTCTTGGACAATGGTCCTCATAATGGTCCCTCTTCGACAGAGAGTGCACATCACAGCCAATGTTCCTCTTGATGTTGAGCAGAGGTCTCAATTAGGCAATGTTCAGATCAAGCAACTACGGTTATTTGGTTTATTTTGATCTTTGACATTCGTTATTATTGCGTTATGGTAAATTGTTCCAATGTGTGTGGGTGGTCACTCACTTTGTGTATGTGTGGGGGGGGGGGGTGTTCACTGTATTGCTATTGGGTGTGCAGCAGCAGTGTTTAGAAACCCTGGGGTTATGTCAAAACGTACCTGAACTCTTGTCTAAATCTGGAAAAATCCATTTGGAGGCATTAAAATACACAGATAAATGTGTGCTGTGGTGTGTTGGTGTGCACAAAATTGATAAGTTATGTAAATGATAATAATGAAATTTAAATAGATGCAGATATACTAAATAAAAAACTTACATATAGTTAAAGATAATGCATATAAGCCACCTTATATATATATATATATAATGATATTAAATAAGTAAAAAACATGATGAAAAAATTATTTAAAAAAAAACGTTTGTGTGTGTTTATACATACACAAGGTACAAGGTAACATCATTTTGTTTAATACTCTGAGTGATGCCAATGTTATGTGGGCAACACGGAAAAAGATTGATCTTTTATTTGTTTAAGTGGCAAAGCAAGAGGTTGTCATCGTCTTGCAGGAAAGTACATTCCACACGTTTGTGGTGTTCTGTATCAGCTACAAGATTGTGGCACATACAAGTCATTGGTTGTAGCCAAACGCAACACTCGAGTAGCTCAGTGTTAATGGAGCAGGCCGGTGATGTTGGTGCCAGGCCGTGTTCAGCACGAAATGTCAGTAGCAGAATGGTGTAATTAACCAAGAAACAGTGAGAAATAATGTCATAAACACTGCTGTTTCATTTGCTGTATCCGTAGGTTAGCTTTGTATAAATTCTTCCAAAACCTGCATGTTCTTCTATCCGAGAAATGCAGACAAAAATGTACATTTCCTCTGGGGCTGACACAAATAATGCAAAAGCTTCCAGGAATCCTAGAAACAAGTGCCAGGCATTCATTCTCCCGCCCAGTGTCAGAGAGCCTGAAAGGCAGGCTTTGGGCAGGTGATAATGTGTCCAGCCTCTGGCCTACATACATAGTCCAGGCCCAAAGGTTCTGTCAAACAAAGGTCTTAGCACACATCAGGCTGGCATGCATACTGTGCTGAAGTCCAAAAGAAATGTGAACGTTTTACCACCAGTTTCTTTTATGAAACGATAGACTCATAAACACTCATTGGACTTCAATGCAGTGTAAGATACTTGCTTACGGTGCTTCAATTAATTAGATAATCTTGTGTAGAGAGCACATATAATGTACAGTCCCGTCTGGTTACTGGATAGTTTTGTGGCTGTTTGAAAGTCTCTGTTGGTTTTGTACATGACGTCTCAGGTAGTTTCATTTGCATTTTGGAACCACGCCATCATAGATTACTAACGTTTTGTTTCACACATTACATTTTGGAACAGAAAAGAACTATATTTGCGACAGGCTTATAGGCTATATCTTGGCCAAATGTTTTTTCAAACATGGTCTACGCAGCTACTGTAAATTATATTTCATTATAATTATATTTAAACTGTCTTTATCATTAGTATGTATAATTGATGAAGATGTGCGTTGTGGGAAACAGTGACAATTTGGCTTTGACTGGAAATTTGGTGCACATCTTCCCCAAAGACCCAATTTGTCGGCAGATAATGGAACATTTTGTGTGTAAAGGACATGATGTATGCTATGTCTACGGCAAATGACATCACTTGTGGTGCTGATCAGCCAATGGATATAAAGTCACGCCTCGTTATAACGCGGTAGTCGGGGTCCACAAAATGAATCCGCGTTATAAACGGGGCGCGTTATAAACGGGGCGCGTTCCCGTATCTGCCGCCAGGGGCACTACGACGATGACCGACACCGCTGCTGCACGAAGAACGCCATCGAAGCCAAAGTGTGCACGTCGCGCAGTCTATACGCAGTTTATGAAGCTTATTAAACTGCCATCCAACGCCAATGTGTATTCTGTTTAAATGTCATACACTATTGGACACTGTTGGGTAATACCCACTGTTGAATGTTGAACTGAATAAAATTCATGAATTGTGTACCGTTTTTAAATAAACAACGGACCAACAAGCTACGGTCAACTGAACGATAATATGGTACCGCTGACGTAAGATCTAAAATAATGACCTGGCACTCAGCAGTTGAATATGCAAATGTTTTGACAAACGCTGTGTTAGAGTTGATTAAGGATTTAAAGCTATATGTACGCTCACAATTGGCTTTACTTTGTCTTTCAATCAATATAAAAATACCAATTTAGAAAGCACATTTACCGTGCCGAACAATATTACGATCCGCGGAAGCCATGCGCATGACTAGCAGATTGGAAACGATTCGTTTGATGTCGGCGCAAAACAAACAATACTTCGCTCCACATTTACTGTTCCTAAAGTTAAAATTGACCATAATTATAGTCAAAGAAACTTATACCTTTGTCGCTTTGATAGCATTGGCAGTGCAGAATAAACAATTAACAACAACGTAATGACGCGCCTCACACTTGATTCGTTGCAGTTGTACGTCAACGTTAAATTTATTGTCCGCTAACTAGTCTTTCAATATACACATTTCGTGGACAAAGACGGGGACACAAAACAATTGATAGTTATTAACGTGTTACTATAGTTTGTCATAGCGCCCATTTTCCCCCTGGCGGCAGAAATTTGGGGTCCACGACCGACCGTGTTATAACCAAATCCGCGTTATAACGGGGCGCATTATAACGAGGCGCGACTGTATCTTATGAGGTGGAAGACGGGCTTCACAATACAGTTAGATGTCAGTAAATCGACAGTCCTTAAAATGACGAAAAAGAAGCGTCAAAATGCAAACAAGTACCACGACAACGCCACTGGTCCTTTCACCACATCAAACTCAACAGCCAACCTCTTGACAGGTTCATGCCTTGGTCTATATACATAGTACTGCACCGACACCGGGCAATCTAACATCAGCAAAAACAACATTAGTCTCAAATGGCATAATCGCTGTCTCCAAAATACATTTGATCATCCTATGCATCAGTCTCAGTAACAGAAGAGACACCACACACACACGCACGCACGCACGCACGCACGCACACACACACACACACACACACACACACACACACACACACACACACACACACACACACACACACACCACACACACACACACACACACACACACACACACACACACACACACACACACACACACACACACACCACACACACACACACACACACACACACACACACACACACACACACACACACACCACACACACACACACACCACACACACACACACACACACACACACACACACACACACAACATTGTTCTAGACATGTGCCACGTGACTGAATCAGTTAACTATATAACAAGTGGTGTATTCAGGGATGTTTTCGAACACAAACATCTCTGTGGTTTGTACGGTGCCTTGTAATCAGTACCAGTTTATTTGTTAACATTCTCAACAGGTTCCAGGTACATTTCTAGGAATAAAATTGCCTCGATGTGCTTGCAGGGATTGAGAATACATGCACCTTGTACATGTACATGGTAGACTACATCAGAGTGTGACTGGTGATCTGAAGGAGATGGTTATCTCACTTTGATGGTGAAGTCATTGGAGTGCTGGAGTTATGTGCTCTACAAAACACTCCACAACACTCCACCATATTCCACAACACTGTAAACAACAGTATATATATATATATACATATATATATATATATTAACAGTAATAACACTTCTCAACATTGCTCTACAAATCACTCCACAACACTGAGCAACAGTGAAATATTATTATTATTATACAGCATTTATAGGGCGCCGTGTGTCTGAATAACAAATCTGCAATCGTAGAGTATAAATAAAATACATTAAATGACCTAAAACATATTAAATAGAAATATTAAATAGAAAGGTAAACGAATATGATTTAAAAGTAGCATATAAAAATTACATAAAATGTCAGTTAGATAAACCTGAATAAAAATAAATATATATATATTTACAAGTGTATATATTAGACATGAATTAAATTAATTAGCCGTTTAAATACCTAAAATAAATAATGTGCTTAAATTAAATAAATACATATATTATGCTAATTAAAAAATAATAAATAAATAAATAACTGCAACCTAAATACACTCTATACAACACTATAAAATACTACAAAACACAGAATATTCTACAGCACTCCACAAAACTCCACAACACAGTGTACCACAGTGAAATACTAAGCAACACCTTGACACAACACTACACAGCAGTCAAACACTCTACTACACAACGTTGCAGAATGCTACACAACACTACTGTGGTGTCCGTACAACATAACATTTTGTTCTTCATAACACTACAATACTCCACTTAGTACTTTACACAATGCTCCACGCAGCACTCACAACTCTGCAACACTACATACAGTAATGTATACATGATACTATTTCCAACACTTGACAATACTCTACACAGCACTGTACACAATGATACAACACTCCACAAAACTCACTTGTCTACACAATACTTTACCCAACAACAACACACTTTGTACAACACTGTACACAGCACTCTACACAACACTGTGCACAGCACTCTACACAACACTGTGCACAGCACTCTACACAACACTGTGCACAGCACTCTACACAACACTCTGCACAGCACTCTACACAACACTGTGCACAACACTCTACACAACACTACCCAACACTGCGCAGCACTCTACACAACACTCTGTACAGCACTCAACACAACAATGTACAGAGCACTCTACACAAGACTGTACACAGCACTTTACACAACACTGTGCACAGCACTCTACACAACACTGTGCACAGCACTCTACACAACACTCTACACAACACTGTGCACAGCACTCTACACAGCACTACACAACACTGTGCACAGCACTCTACACAACACTACACAGCACTCTACACAACACTCTACACAACACTGTGCACAGCACTCTACACAGCACTACACAACACTGTGCACAGCACTCTACACAACACTACACAGCACTCTACACAATACTCTACACAACACTGTACACAGCACTCTACACAACACTGTACACAGAACTCTACACAACACTGTACACAGCACTCTACACATCACTGTGCATAGCACTCTACACAGCACTCTACACAACACTGCAAAAACTACTCAACAATCTACACATCTCTATGCAACACTATACAACACTCAGGCTGCAGTGTGTCCCATCTGTAGCTTCCTGGTGATGTGTTTAGAGAAGTCCACAGCCATTACACCAATCAATGCCACTTAGAACTAGAGCAGTAGAATGCCATCCTTAGGCAACAAATTAATGATTCCATCAAAGAGTCTTTGTTTAGGTGGGCCTGCCTCTCACTGTGTGGGTGTATTCCCTGATGACGAAACTGAAGCAAGAAGAGATGTTGTCTAAATGACAGCTGAAACTGGGCTGTTTCTGTACTACTTCAGACCATTCACTATGTTAATTGGTGGCAATTACAGGCAGTTAACAAATGGCAATCATTACTACTTGAAAGGTATATTGTTTTATTGTAGTACTAGGGGAAACTGCTCACTTATTCACCTGATAACTGATGCAGTATCAAAATCATTTTGAGTATGCATAAATTCAGAATATGTATTTTTCTGGGCGTAATCGCAGCAGGGTTGGGTTCAGTTGCACTACCAATGTTGCTCCCCTCTGGGCACATCAGTGACCTAAGGGTAACGTCCATGTGATGTGTTTAGGCCAACTTGTTCTTCCTTCTGGTTGTCTGTTGCTCAATATCAGCAGCCCCTTCTCTCCATTTTTTATCTTCCTATTTTTTTTACAGATCCCTCTTCACATCTCGGCTGTGGTATTCCTATTTTCCTGCAGCCTTGGTGTTTTTTCCACCTCTGCCTTCTTTGGTAGTTTGCCTGCATCCATTCTTACCAACTGGCCTGCCCACATCACCCGGTTTCTCACCCATCTTTCCAATCATCTTCCCTCAACCTATATTATTCCCTTTCGTGTAAAGTCAGTTTCTTTAGCTGTGCTGAATGACTTCTAACCAACCGAATGTACTGGTCCAAAGGGCGATGTCCACTTTAGATTTCTGTGTGATGTTCATCATGTAATTCACTCCTCATGTGTGCTTTAGTTCCAGGCCTCCCCAGGGCCAAGTATGTCTGAGCTGGCTGTAGATACAACCAGGTAGTCAGGTGCTGTAGATACAACCAGGTAGTCAGGTGCTGTTGATACAACCAGGTAGTCAGGTGCTGTAGATACAACCAGGTAGTCAGGTGCTGTAGATACAACCAGGTAGTCAGGTGCTGTAGATACAACCAGGTAGTCAGGTGCTGTAGATACAACCAGGTAGTCAGGTGCTGTTGATACAACCAGGTAGTCAGGTGCTGTAGATACAACCAGGTAGTCAGGTGCTGTAGATACAACCAGGTAGTCAGGTGCTGTAGATACAACCAGGTAGTCAGGTGCTGTAGATACAACCAGGTAGTCAGGTGCTGTAGATACAACCAGGTAGTCAGGTGCAGTCCTTTGTCCATTAACTGTTTTCCTTCTCGTAATAGCAAACTTCATTTACAGACTGAAAGTGTAGTTTTTATTCAGTGCGCAAATTATGTAACGTAACAGAGAAACATCTGGCTTCCGCGCTTTGCTCTACTTCATAAATAAGACCGAAACTGGTATTAGTAGCGCACACAGTGTGTTTGTTTTCATGTAATAACTATGTAATGTTTTATACAATGTAAATAGTTTTCGGATATTTTGTTTTGTTGAACACTTTAAAACATTTTATATGACCAATATTTAGTAAATATTTGTATAAATATTCCATTTAGCGAGGACACAAATTATCACTGTTACAGTATTTTAATATATGTAAACGTGTTCACGTAGTGGCACCCTCTGGATGAAAGCAGTTCGTACTATTATAATTGTATGATATAACAATTACAGTCTATGTACTTTTGAGTGAAGTCATATAAATTATGCTGAAAACATTGTGTTTGATATATTATACCAAAAATAATATGTGTAAGGAAAGGGTCAAGGAGGGAGGATGAGGAAGGGAAGGGAAACGATGGGAGGGAAGGAAAAGGGAAGAGAGACACAAATGCTTGTAGTGGATATCGACCTAACGGGGATTTAACGATATAATTTTGGCTACTACATCTGATGCCTGTGGCTTAACCTTTTCGCAGTTATCTAGCAACGCTCGCCTCTGTGATCAATGCAGGGGGTTGTGTTGATCACATCCGAACAGGAACCTTTGTTGCTGAATTCCTGCCGTAATTAGCAGTATTATGGGATGGCACCACGAGAGGAATGAATTAGTTAGGATCTGGCGCATCGTAGAACGCTTCAGCGGACATCTTCGTTGGCAGCTTGTGGGCAGAATCGCCGAGTAGTTTATATGCCCGCCGACTCATCTGGTGTCTCGCTGAAATGTTTTCCTCGCACTCTTTTAAATGGGGCAACTGTGTCTCTTATCTTTGCCGTGCACCGTTTTTGCCGGTGCTAATTCTTATGCAGGACAGCGCCGGGCAGAGGAAGTTATTGATCTGTGGTCGTGCTGATTGCTGTGATCTCTGTAGACGGTTCAGCACACGGCCACATCCAGCTGCCCTGAGAATCACAACCAGAACTTGAGCCTACAAGCCGAATCATATTTCCAGAGCATATTGGGAACCTTATGTTTGGTCTTTGGTCTAATTATTTTCTTCTTGTTATTTATTATGTTATTATTACTATCAAGTTTGGTCTTTTTTAGGTTTTGTGACGGTCTGAATTTCCTTTGTAATGTCTTGCCTTTTATATCCTTACACAAGGATATAGTGTAGATATTTTTGACAGACATGGAAATGAGTGCGTTTTGTTGAGGTCTGAGAGAGTACTTCAATTAAATTCCATTGTTATGTGTGACTGGTTTACCACAGAAATGTCTCAGTATTTTGTATTTGTCACAAAAAGGTCTTAAATTTGAATTTGTTTTCTTCAAATAACCTAGCATGTCATTGTGGAAAGTCAATAGGTTCAGTTTTTCATTAAATAATTTTTGAAATGATCTGAATGATAACATTTAATTGATAACTAACATTCAATTGTGGCTACAAGAAAAGCCTGTATTTGCTGTATTGATTTATATGAGAAATAAATAATTTTTAAGTAGTTTATGTACTTATGATGGTCAAAATAAATACTGTCTGTCTGTGTATGTGTCTGCCTGCCTGCCTGCCTGCCTGCCAGCCTGCCAGCCTGCCTGCCTGCCTGCCTGCCTGCCTGCCTGCCTGCCTGCCTGCCTGCCTGCCTGTCTGCCTGTCTGTCTGTCTGTCATTATGCCACATTTTTTCAAAATGGAAGTTATTTTCTGCACCCCTGCACAGCAAAGTTTACTTACAAGTCTACATATGGACTTGTTTCCAGCTCTGTGGGGGCTTCTTATTGAACATGCTTAGTCGTCAGTTTGGCTGATATATATAAATTCTTTGCCATCCTGTGAGACTTGTGCCTTGATTTAAATAGTTTAGAATGTGCGATATTGAAGAAACTGTGAGAGCAGATATCAAGCTTTCTCGAGGTAATATACCAAGAAAGCATTAGATGTAATAAAAGCAGCTAAATTTGATGGTGAAATATGGAGACTTTTTTACTAACCAGTGTGTCTGCAGAAATTTGTTGGATGAACACACTAAAAATCATTACGTGTGGAGGTAGATAAATTATTTAAATTTTGACAAATTAATAACAATCTGTAATTAAACTTAATCGAAAGTGGAATAACTAGAAGGTATAAAAATTGCTGTTTTTGTAAATTGGCAACTTAGATTTTCTAATTTTTAAATATTTATATGCATCTTTTTATTAGGCATCTTGTTCCTTTTGTTATGCGACAAAATAGTGAGACAGGCAGCTCATAAGTTAGACCTGTTTTGAGCAGCTACCTCTTAATCACAATTTATGTCAACATATAGGTCATTTGCAAGAGACAGAGAGAGGCAGGGGGAGACAGGAGTGTTTGTGACAGTATAATAGTAATTTGTAGTGCAGTCACTTAGTTAGGCCGTCACTGAATAATTAACTGACAGGGAGAGACAGGAGAAAGGGTACAAATGGGGTTCTCAGCAAGGATTGTCTCAAGTTCTAATTATCTTATGTGTATCACATTTATGGTTGCCTGGGATGGAGAACAGTCGTAAAACCAACCAATTCCAGAGTAGTACCTTCTACTACATACTGTAAGTGTAGTGTAGACGTAATGATCAATATTGTGTATTATGCCGCCTTGGTACGCTGCTAGACTGCGACTGCTTGGTTATCCTTTGTGACATTGCAATTGATGCCTTTTCGATATGCCACTTCAGTGCGCAGATTCCATTATCGCCAAGCCATCTTGAAACACGCGCCAATGATTTGATTACCCATGCCACTTGCGTTCGATGATAAGTATTAGTTGGGATCGAAGCAGAAGTGTAGCAACTCAGTAAATACCGGCTACTCACACCGGTGGAATCAGTCATACTGCATCCTCATGCGAGTAGATCGTATTTACAAGACATCTTACGATGTCGTGTTTCCGTGGATTTCTGTGAATTGTCTAGTGTGTTTCCTGTCCTGGAATTATGGACTAATCAATGACCTGTCAATTAACAGTTGCTTGTGATTCTGTTGATGTACACGGCAGTGGACTCCAAAAAGCATCTCTTTGGACCGAGACATTTGGTTAGATACTGAGCAGCTGATTTCCTAAACAAAATGTACTCAGAAGGATTTGTAAATGGATCTCTTTCTGTTATGAAAATATTGAAACAAAATTTTGTCTTCAAATCTTGAAGAACTATAGCCTAGGACACAGAATAGCTTCTTATGGGGGATAATACAACCTGGATATACAAGAAATTATTCATTTTTACAGAGGACAATATCTGATCAAATGGAACAGTTTGGAACTTTACTGAATATGTAAATTATACATAGCAGTGTGATTGCTTTTAAAATACTTGGGCATATTTATGTTCAGCATGGACTGCACAAACATATCTGGGTCCTAGTTGGCTTAACAACTGCCATCTGGACCTTGTTGCTTCCAGAGTTGTGAACATGACACCAGTACTAGTAAATAATATATAAAATATCAAGATAAGTCCGTGACAACGTAATTTAACAAAACTGAATTCATCAATCACATATTTTTGAGATTCCGCGGTTCACCTCAAATTGGGTTAACATTGGAAATGAAAATTATAGTAATGATAGCTGCAATGAGGAGACTAAGCAGCCATACAATCAAACACATGTTAATGTGTCAACTAGAAGTTGCATTCTGAGTTAAAGTGTCATTTTGAACTGTGTCTTTTTTTAAGAAACTACATGTGCAAGGTGAACAATATTTACATGTTGGATCATGCTTGCTACTGTACATGTCACTTTGGCAGTTTAAGCTTTATTCAATAAATTATGCTTTTACAAAAGTACAGCTCACCGTGTCCACCCAGCGTACTAATAAACGTATGGCTTGTGGAGATAGATGTTCATCTGTAGCGAAATTTTATGTTAAAATTCCATATTATGTGAAAAAGTTATATGGAGTTGAGGAAATGTATATACAATGTACGGTGCATGTTGATTTACTAGAAATTGTTATTTAAAATATGGACAGTCTCGGAAAGCAACTGTCATGGTTAATTTCACATATAGTATATATATTGCAACTTTAATCGATCAACCAAAAGCAAATCCATCAAACCCATATTTTTGAGGCGAACGGTTCACCTTGAATTGAGTTTCCAGTGGACACATATTTGACCACCATAGTCCATCCGTCTCCCCACCTGTCTCTGGCAGACTGACGCCCCATACCTCGGAGACCGGACACACTGAAAGGTTATGGACACCACCTCCAGGTCACATGGGGGCCGCCTCGTCACCGATTGGCTCGTTCTGATTAGAACACTTGTACTAAGCAGCTCGGGGCAGTTAACAGCGAAGCAGTCTTCCGGCAATCCACAGCGCTGGGACTAGATGTTACCGGAGGCGGACTTGCTCTGGCAGACAATGCAATCTACCAAGACAAACACGCACAGGTTAACTCAGCTGACAATTACAGCTACAAAACCGACATTTTAAAGTGCACAGAGTTAGCACAGAGTGCTGGGCTAAACATGTTTAAAAACTGACATTTTAAAATTATTTAGATTGATGTAATTCTAACCTTGCAGAAGTTCTTATTAATTTAATACTTTAAAAAATTACTGATGACATTATTTTTGAAGTATTTGTATTTAGCTACATCGAGTAAAATTTGCTTCACAATAATCATGACATTAAATTTGTTTCCTTTTAGAGTAATGTTATCTTTTGGAAATGTTTTTTTTTAGATGTATTATTTTATGTAATAAGCACTGGGCTTTAAAGAACATGTAAGCATAATATTACAGTATGTCGCACACCTTCCCCGAGCTTCATTGTAGTAAGATCAGTAAACTAAAAAATGAAGACACAAGATAAAAAAAACTAGAAAGTGCTTTTGGACGGTGAGGTCAACAGCATGCATAGGATATTGCCCTCTTGTCACTTTACTATACAGGCCCGAAATAGTATCTGTCACCTATGACAGTTGGTCCCATCTACTGGACTCTGGCCTTTAAACAGGCCACCTGCATTTGCTGAATATGTCATATCACAGACAGTCCCTCTAATATCTGTCAGACTTGGCGTTATTTCAGAGTAAGACTGAATGTGCTTAAATTGAACCAATTATTTAATGTTAAAATGTTAAACAATTGACTAATCTTGGTAATTTTTTTTAATATATAATGTTTAGTTTTTTGTAAATTAAATTCATGTAATTGTTTTGTTAAATAACCTGTGAGTAATTAACACACATTGTCATTATGTTATATACAAATATTTGTTATATTTTACTTTTGAAAATTGATACAAATGTTTCAAAGGCATTAGATGAAACAATAAAAACATTCATCATAAAAAAATCAAGAGATACCACCTTGGCATTGTTGACCATTTAAAAAATTTCAATAATGGTTGCCATTACCAAACGTTCAATTTTTTATTGATATCTCGGTCACTGTCTTGGGGTCTGTGGTTCCAAAATGATCACACTACACAAAATATGCAGATTAGAAGCAAACATTAACAAAATATTGAATGTCATGCCTATCTCAGTAAGTATATGGAATAACAACACAAATGAATTGTCTAAACCTGTGTTTTGAGGGTATACAATATTGACGAGGACATTCACATAATTGATGAAACTGCCAAAACAGTTTGTCTGGACCCTTTAACAAGGTCAACCCTTAAAACAGCATGTCTCTGCTGGACTATAGGAATGTCATCTAGGACATGTTGACTGTCATTTATTAATCACCATTGAAAGTTGCTTGACAAATGTGTCGTCATTTTATCACATGTTAGTGGTATGTGAATTTCAGTCAAATTTGGCATTTTTTTCAGCAAATTTGGCAGTATGGATAATCTTAGTTCCACAAACACCCCCGCATGTACTGGCATAATTCTGCCGATACAGCAACGTCAATTATCACTACAACATTACCTTTTCTGTAGATTTCCACAAATCATGTTTTTCGTATTCGTTATTTTCAGTGATCACACATCACAATCTAACCAGCTGATGGAGTGCTTTTAATGCTCCACAATTTTACGATATAATTTGACTATTAACAGTTTAAATGAAGGTCAACGTGACATTCAGCATTCACTAACTGGGACCAGTGTAAGGGTACGTCCTCCTTGGACCATTGGCCTCTGACCTACAAAATTGGCAATATATTAAAAAACATGAAGTGAGTTATTTTGAATTTTTTACTTTTTTCCGTGTACAAACTCAGTGGTGAGACATTATCCAGATGGCGCCACAGTGGCAGAATGTTTGATAACTGGAAAGCGATCGCTACCAGGAAAGTTTCGTGGCAGAATTGGTGACAGGAGAAACAAAATCGTCTAAAGATACAACATTAAGATCAAAGTAACAGGTGGCTTTGGTTTTTTGTTCCAAGCTTAGGTGTAATTTGGTTTATATTAAACAGAGAGCAGTCAAATTCTACTAGCAAGCAATAAAACACATGGATGTTAGAAGTGATATTGTTTGTATCATTATGACTGACATCTAAATATAATTAAGTTCTCAGTTTGTCTGAAAATTACAGTACAAAAACATTGGTGGTGGCTGGAAACATACTGTGTACAAATACATCTACAGTCGTTGCTGATTACAAACTCATTGGGACCCCATGGGCCTGAGAAAACGGGGTCCCCAAAACAAAAATGTAGTCCAAAGATGTGGACTATTAAATGGACTAAATTAATGTCTGGCCTCGACCTCTTTTTGGCTTCTTAGCCACTGGCAATGCCATGATATCAAAAACGCTGACCGGACGCGATGCTAAAGTCGTTCTACCTAGTTTCCGAATTAGCCAATAGGCTAAACGCGCATTAGTGGAAACTACTATACAGTGTTCCATTTTTCACAGTTTGGTCGCTAGGTGGCGGCACCATTTCGTTGTGAAACGAAAGTGCGGTTGTCGATACACAATTTGGATATCTGTTGTATTTCTTTGTAAGCGACCTGTCTAACGTGGGACTAGAAATATCTTTGAAAAACCACAGAATTGCTTCGAGGGGATGCAGTGAAACATAAAAAAAACTGTGTCCATTGTATGCGGTGAAATTTGAAAAACCGCGTCCCGCCTGGAAAATTTGCATAATATCGCCCCAAAACGGCGTCAGCGCGAACACTGCAAACTGATAATTATTTTTGGGTGTCTGAAAATATATTGTCCAAATACATACTGCCATTATGGAATGTATTTTGGACACGTAAAAATAATAACTGTCTTAAAACATACAGTGAAAAATATATTATTAATAGTATACTAACTTCAGGATGTCCAAAAACATACCGTGTCTGATCACACGCAGTTACAATATCATTTTGTTTATTTTATGATAACTTTTGAAGCGTACATGAAGCGTATATGCTAAGATCATCATCCAGCCAAACTAAGCCTATAACAAGATCATTATACGTAGACACAGACATGTTTTATTGTGACAACCTTTCCAGTAATGTCTCATCATCATTAGTTCTACAAAGTAGACCATAACGAGACTCACAAAGGCACCCTACAATAGACATTCTATTCTTGTTATTAATTGGTGTCATTATGAGTCAGAGATATTGATTGTAGTGTCCACTTCCCGGTCAGTTCTAGGCTTTGATGCATCTAAAGGGCAGAGGGCCCGGATATAAATACACAAGACATCTCGTGGTTGGTGCTTGATTTGTGAATGCAAAAGTAAAAATGACATAAATGATGTCTAGTGCTGCATGGCACACAAGTCGGTTTTGCCATTGCTAGCAGATCTGAATTTTGTTTTGCTTTATCTGTATGAATTTGTGATAGGTCTGTCCTTCGGTCCATCTGTCCTTCAGTCCATCTGTCCTTTGGTCCATCTGTCGTTCAGTCCATCCATCCTATATTCCGTTCGTTTGTTTTTCAAGCCATCCATCCTTCGATTCGTCGGTTCGTCCGTCCATTGGTCTGTCAGACGGGCGTATACCAACGAGCATACCACACACAAATACCAGTGGCGCTGTTAAGATGCCCATTTGCATAAAGGGAACGTGTTAGTGATATTGCACCAGAGCCGGAGGCAGTATGGGAGGCATTGCGAGGAATAATTGGGATGAACACATCCCAGCTAGCATCTGTCTCCCGGATTCTTCCTCAGGATAAGGTGTAATCTAGCGAAAGGTTTGATTACAAGCAGGAGGAGCAGAGTGCATAGTTCCCACAGATCCAGTAAGTCCTCGAAAAAGTGGATTTAATCAACTATCTTCCAGGCATGGAGATGTTACCAGTTATGGAATTTGAAAATTACGTTTTCATCTATAATGTTATCTACAAGTTGCTGATATTTGTTGTAGTTTGATGAATATGTTTCGTTGTGTGACTACGATGTCACTTCTAGTATATCTGCATAGTGGTAGTGTGTGTTATTAATAATAATTTCACAACGCGCTTTAAAGGACCATACTCAATTATTTCAAATAGATAATGTTTTTGAAAGCACCATTTCTATAAGTGTGCTGAACATAACCATGCAACAATGATAGAACAACACGAGGCATGAGGTTGTTCAGTTAGCTGAGGTTGTTCAGTTAGCTGAGGTTGTTCAGTTAGCTGAGGTTGTTCAGTTAGCTGAGGTTGTTCAGTTAGCTGCAATCTACTTTGGTTGAACACTTGTGATCCAACATCTGGAGACACTTCAGGCATTCTGAATGGATGTGAAGATCATGCCATGTGGATGTGAAGATCATGCCATGTGGATGTGAAGATCATGCCATGTGGATGTGAAGATCATGCCATGTGGATGTGAAGATCATGCCATGTGGATGTGAAGATCATGCCATGTGGATGTGAAGATCATGACATGTGGATGTGAAGATCATGCCATGTGGATGTGAAGATCATGCCATGTGGATGTGAAGATCATGCCATGTGGATGTGAAGATCATGCCATGTGGATGTGAAGATCATGCCATGTGGATGTGAAGATCATGCCATGCCAATTTTACCAAATAGTATCACTGTACAGATATGCTAATGTAGACAGTTTGGTTTGATTTTCTCATAGGAACATTGTTGAATAGGTTATAGCATGGCTAATGTTGTATGCTATATCACTATGTGTGGTGTTCACTATGTACTGTGTTGTATACAGCATACATTATATGGTTACATGTCTTTATGCTGAGATGTAATCCCGCTGATGAATCATTCCTCTGAGGTGCTATGCAATATGCACCCTGTGCCAGAAACACATTCACGTGGACACATATCCGAGTGCACAAAGTGCGTCTGCTCACCCAGTGATCGCAGTCATGATGAAGTGTTAAACGTGTTGTCATTTTATTCATTTCAATGTGGTTAATGTTTATATGTGTTCTGGAAACATTACACATTACCGTTTATTAGAGGTACAACATGCAAAACAGAACGCTGTTTTAACCGAATAAAAATACTGATTTCAAAGCTGCATAAAAGATCAGTACACAGCAGATGGAGGTATTTCCCACATATAAAAGTATGTCAAAAACGAATGAGCCCCAGAATAGCAACCCTGTTGTCCTAAAGTGCCTGGTTGCTGTTCTGTCAAGAACTGTCTCTTACAGAAGCCAAACACAGGACACAGCATCATGTATAGACACGGCCATCAGCCCATCAACCGCAGCTTATCCTATGTAGATAACTAACCCTCTCAGCTCCTATAACTCTATCTATAATTGAGCTAGCTTTTGTGAATATGTTTGGTTTTCCTCCCAGATGGTTTGCCTCGAGATCAAATCCCAAACATTCAGGGATTAATCTACAACATTTGGAATGAAAAGTAGCACCATAATTGTTTTAAATGCCTCGTATGTCACTTGAAGGTTCTTAGCACTTTTATGTTAAGTAAATTGTTGGCAAAATAAAACAACTTGCAACAGAAACCACACGTGTGTGGAGAATACTTCGGGAAATCAGCCGCTGTGTCTATGGCCTAATAATTCAAATTGTATTTACCACGTGTTTTAGTTTGAGAAGGGCATAGCGCCTCATAAGTCGCACGACTTCAGCCATGTCCCTTCAACAGCAGCAGCAGCGCACCATACTGTGCAAATGTATTATGTTGTTGTTGAAAAACACTGTTTCATTCATTCATTCATTCAGTCAGTCATGGGTGTATTCAGTCTGAATGTACATAGCATCATCTGACACATAATATGTAACAACGTGGGCAGTTTATTGTAGAAAACATGCATAGCAAATGTATATGATATGAACGATCTTCTTGCAGTAAGTGTGGTATGGCTGAATTATTCCCGAAAAAAATGAATTGGTATCGGCATATCTACCTATGTGGGGCACAGTGGTGCAGTGGCTAAAGCTTCAGATTCGACCGAGACCTTGAGCAGAAACGTTCAAACATTGTTGCTTTATTTCACTCAGCTGTATGAATGAGTACCTAGCTATAGACAGTGGTGTATGTTTGTGTACAAATAGTCTTCGCGCATTAATTGCAGTGTGGCTGGATGCTTCCCAGAGAAGTTGAGATAGTGTTTGATTGAACACATCTGCCAGGGTGTAAAGTGTAAAGCACCTTGACAGTCGTGAAGACTGGATGCTGCGCTATACGTAGAACTTACCTTTTTATCATGCAGTAGAAGAACATACTTTTAGATAAGATACCTTATTTAAGGTAAATATGTCATCAATTTGCATTAAAATATAAATGTGTTAAATATTTATATTATATATATGTATATACATGTATATATATATAATATAAAGGAAAAACTAAAAATATATAATTATATTTTCCCAAGCAGACAGCTTCGCCACATTAAGAGATGGCCAAAAAAACTGGCCACGTTAATAACCGGACGTACGTCATGTGTCAACTAATACCGCACTACTTCCTCCTTGCAGGACCACCCAGCCGAGCACCTGAGGAGAAAGGTGACAGCTGGGTCGGGGCGACCTGACGCGACCTACGACCTAGATGATGTCATGTCAACCATGTCAGAAGCTGATGCGAACGACGCAGAGCTGTTCAACCGCGGCAACAGACTGCGCTCCAGTCTGCCCATCGTACGATCCCCGAACAAGTCTCTTGACAAGGCACTGGGTCAGTGATGTCATAGGTCATTTGAGGTCATAGGTTGTGTGAGGTCACAAGTCTTGTGAGGTCACGGTTCATGTGACAGATCAATCACCACTGATGCAGCCCTCCTTTTTATGAATTTTTACCAGTTTGATTTTCAAACATTCAAATGTATTTTTAATTGATATGTAAATAGTAGATGTAGTTGGCATTATGTCATTATTAACTAAACACAGTGCTTAAAACACATTGTACATTCAGTTTGTATACATTTATTTATTTATTTTAAATTGAACTTCCTACTTGGATTATTTGAGTCATCAGTTTGGAAAAAAATTGTTGATACAAGGAGCTGTGGTATTTTTCTTAATAATTATTTTTACATGTAACTACTCCAAATTGAAAATAAACATGTCATTAACCCTTTGATTCCAGGCCTCGTCTACCTCAACATACGAAATGAAACAAAGCGAGCTCTCCTGCCAAATGAGGTGACGTCTATGGACACAGTGCGAGCGTTGTTTGTACGATCATTTCCCGAGTGCCTGTCTATGCGCTGGTTTGAAGAGCATCCACAGTGCAGAATCTACATGAGAGCGGCGGGGACCGATCTCTTCTACGAGCTCGAGGATCTTGGGTAGGCGATTCTCCATACTCCCATGATGCACCAGGATCTATGTTCAATATTACAGTCCCCTCACTAATACGATCATTTTGGTCCGGTCCTGATGATTGTAATAGGTGTAATCCTACATTTTACAAAACAAATATCTATATGTATGCAATTTATTGGTATATTACCATCAACTTCCCCATGTTTAAAAATGTTTTTGATGGATAAAAAGAACAATTTGTTATGCCCATAATAAATTGGAATGCGCGTAATTGCAATCATTATTACTTAGCATTATTTAATATAAAGGTGAGTATACAAATAATAATCTAACTGTTATTATCATAAATATGATCAATAATTATTGTAAAAACAGTTTAATTGACCTTTATTGATATCAGATTGCTCTGGCCAGAAATAATTATATTAATCTGAGTGTATTGTATCATAAAATGTTATGGCAATATGACAATACTAACAGTGCAAGTATTATTAGGAAATATTTGGATATTTACAGGAACCTTTACACCGGGGGGAAACATGTGTGACCCTGTTCAAATGTGGGTCATAAATGCACTAGTCCAGCCCAGGGCACAGGGGCCACCTCTGGGTGGGTTTGGTCCATGGGTGCCACCCAAATATGCAGTCAGAATGTGGCCTAGCAGTGTTGCATGTAACAGTGGTGCCACCTAGTGAATGAGGAACACACCAACTATCATAAATCTAACACAGCTTCAGAAGTAGGTTTCTTGAGCGACCGTAATACAATCCATGTCTGAAGGGAATACACATTGTGTGCTAGATTGATTTGTATGTCAAGGGCTATGATTATTATTATACATTTAATGGTTTCACTTCAATTACATTTTTTCGCATGTCATACCTTTGAATCATTCCTTGAAAAATCAAGCCGAACTAGTATCCAGTACCACCTGCTAGCTCAATTGTGCAAAGTTGTTATTCAATTTTGATTAAATCAGCATGCAAATTGTCCAATTAGCTTAATCCAGTCACACTGTCTCCGTATACAGTGAAATAACATTAATGATTTGGGCACGTTTTGCATAACTTCCATTAATTTTGATGAATACTCTGTGAATCTATCTTGTGCCTGTGTAAGTGGAAGATGAGGCGCGGTGGTCAAGTGGTCAGACTGTTGGTCAAAGGAACCAGGGTTCGAATCCTGGTACCAACCACCGTTTCAGAACTTAGTGGCAATTTTGTTCACATTGCCTGTGTCTTTCAGAAGAGCCCTATACACCATTGGTCCAGGCTTATATCTGGTGTCTATTCTAGGGCAAGGAAAAGATCTCAATCGGGATAGATGTATAACCTGTAGTGAACTCGACCAACTCTAGAGAAGGAGACTGAATTAAACCCACAGCGCAATACTGTGGTAGGATTTTACAGAGTAATTATCCAGATGGGTGTTTTGTTAGTTTCAGTAATCCGTATCACGTGACGTGTTACAGAGACGTGCGGGACCGCAGCATCCTAAAGATCCACGAGCCTGCTCCCACACTTCCCATTGACAGCCCAACGAGCAGCCCCAGCCGGGACCTCCGTCTGAAGGCCCTCCAACAGGGCTACGAGTCGGACTCGAGTGCCTGCTCAGCGCCCCCTAGTGTCGGCTTCCACTCGCCTCGCTGCTACCGAGGCCCTAGCAAGATGGCCGGCAGATCAGAGGTATGTCTAGCAGCAGGTGGTCTTTATACTGTATTCCCTCTACGGTTTAAAAATGGTGGTCCTGGGTCCCCATTGGTCTTCTCTACTACCGAGGACCAAGCAATATGGCCAGCAGATGAAGATTGTTATTATAATTATATGCTTTGAATGTACCATGTCATAAAAAATTTACATACCTACATATGATTTTCAATTTTGATAATTGTCGATTTTTAAGTACTAATTTGGGGGGTAGGAGGATGGTCTGATAGCTAGTACCCTCGGTACGAATAAGTAAATGTTGCTAACTGTGTACAACCCTAAGCCATGCACATCTTGAAGATATCCAAACATAAAAATAATCACTGTTGCAGCCTGATCGAACCAAGACGTTACCAACACAGAACATGTACAAGCAGTCCTACACGGATCAGTCCCCGAGCCCAAGCCCTTCTCCAGCCACATGGTCGCCACGGCAACAACAACCTCCCTACCTGGCCGGGGTCCATAGCAACCAGGGGTCTCCCCACAGGGCAACAACCCTGCCGGCAAACCAGGGTGAGTAGATGGTTTGTGTCACAGATGAAACACTTGCAAATTGTGTCCCGCTTCAGTTGATGGACACAGTGGTGGAGTAGCATCAATAATCAGGCATGGTCAAAGGTCACATCTGATTATTTGTGTTACTCCACCAGTTGTTGTGGATGCTGATCATAAATGTACCATTTTATAGCTGTTTAACACAACTAATAATATAAACAAGTTTAAAGTTGGTGATGGTTTCTGTCACCATTCAGTTTTAACAGTTCAGACGTTCATCTGTCCTTGTGTACATGATGACAAGTAAAATAGTTTTGTCATCATTGCATGCACTGTTGTATATGCGATGACTGCGTCGTTTTATATAAAAATAGTTACATCGTATTTCGCACACATCTGGTTATCAAATCATAATAGTGCCCATGCTTTGGGTAGAGCAGGTCAAGTGCGTGCAAGCGGATGTGCAATAAATACCATTTGTTTGGAAATGGAGTATCATTTCTAATGTAAACTGGGACTGAAATGTGTCAGTGTTGGAACATAAAAATTAACTAGAAGGAAGTTCTTCACACTGTTGTATAGTATGTGATTATTGCACACTTTGGGGTGAAGATATAAACTTCTGGTGATTGCAGAATATTCTGCATAAATTTTCTTACACTGACTATTAACAGTTCCATTAAATGTATTTGCATTAGCGACAATTGTTTCTGCAAAATTTTTATATTTAACACCAGTGATATGTGTACATTAAATGCACGATTTAAAAGTGTGTTTATCCAAAGCAATTTGCAAAAAGAAGATGCGTCACCATTTAACCCAAACAGTCCTTTTGATATGTACATTCACATGTAATGTGAAGTACTTTGATGTGTACTTCCAAATGTACTTTCTTCTGTGTTTTACCAGGAGCTTCCACAACCCACCACCAATCTCTTGCCTACCTCGCAGATGCCACGACCTGTCCACCAGATGGCAGGTTGCCACAGAGTCGCAGTTACCACGACTACCATGTGGAGGAGAAGCCAGGCAGGAATACATCGCCACAGGCTCGCCCGGAGCAAAACAGGTATGGTTAATATTTTAAACCATACATAATTTTAACAGACTGCTCCAATTCCCCGTAATGCATTGCACACATTTCATAACATTGCAAGTTTTATTTATTTTATAAATAATACAATTTTGCACAAGATGTTTCAATATATACTAATAAAAAGTAAAAAAATGAGTTAAATATACTACAGTAGTTAACTTTAAATTAAATGTGTGGAACATCATTATATGCAGTATTTGAGTTTCTTTGCTTAGACTGTGACACATGTGTATGTAAGCTTTATCAGTTGATATTTCCAAGTAGCGCTCACTACAAAACATAAAATACAATGCTTCACAAAAACTTAATGAATCCAATGATACACAATTATTCAGAAGTTGATGCCACCTCCATGTTGATGCCACCGCCATGTTGTGTCATATTTGTTGGACAGTTGGGGAAGTGGGTGGATTGGATGTCTGCATTCAGTTGGGTTCTAATTGGTTAATTATGTTAACTACCATAACTAGCCAACTACCCCCAACAGGCAGGGATAACGTACCAGTTTATAAAGTAGGAAACAAGGCAAGCAAATTCTTTGTTTGACAATTAGAGGCAGAAGGTGGTTTATCAAAATATTCGCACTGGATGATTAACAAAGACTATGTAAATGTTAACAGTTTTTGCCACACGTTTTGTATAGTCAATGATCATCGTAACTTTGAACAAACATACCTAACACATGATCCGTTGCGAATGATTGTCCAGTTTGGACCCTTTACTCATAAAATACCATAACCCACAGGGACTTTGACAAAATATTAGTGTTACATTTATTTTATATGGTCATAAGTTAACCGTTGAAGATTTTATCATTTAGCACAAAGTTTATAGGATAAGTACATAAACAAATATACGTGTGTACACATGCTAGCTTGATTATAGAGAGATTAGCATAAGTCAACTAGTTCCATGGGTTTGCAGTATTCATCAATATAAAGTTGTTGTAAAAGAGGCAGTATACAATAACATATATAAAAAAGTGTATAAATGTAAGAATGTAATACCTTACATGCAGTGACACACACAAGCTTGCACTCGTGTGTGCATGCTCACACGTACAGTGTATAGTATCACAAGTTAGCAATGTTAACTAAATTTTATATATATATTTATCTAGTATATTTTCATAGCTGGGGTGAAATAAAAAATTACCAGTTCAAATACTTGTCTTAAGTTCTTGATGTGGCCACCAGGCGGCGTATGGATAAAATGGAGGCACAGCTCGCCAACCTGACAGCGTGGGTCCACACGGCGGTCATCAAGGGGGGTGGCTCCGACGGTAGTCGCCCCGGCAGCGCCCGGAGCAACAGCAGCATCTCAGAGAGCTCCTACTCCACCAAGAGCAGTAAGTGTAGAAGATAGTAGCATCTCAGAGAGCTCCTATTCCATCAAGAGCAGTAAGTCTACAAGACTGTAGCATCTCAGAGAGCTCTTACTCCACCAAGAGCAGTAAGTGTAGAAGATAATAGCATCTCAAAGAGCTCCTACTCCACCAAGAGCAGTAAGTTTAGAAGACTAGCATCTCAGAGAGCTCTTATTCCACCAAGAGTAGCAGGTGTACATGACTGCAACATTGGAGAAGTTGTGAAGAATTTGTGATGCACCCCCCACCCTACCATATAAGGTCATGGAATGTTGATGTTTTGTCAAACGTGAAAGTTTTCTCATTGCTAGGGGCAATATTCCAAACATCAGTTTAGTAAAAAATATGGCCAGTGTCATTCTATATTGTCAAACTTTACCTTGAATTTGAGCCCATGAGCCAGATACTTGGTTCACACTGTAGTACAAGTGCCTGCTGTTTATCAGAGTATAGGTAAACGTACAGGTGATTTGCTCTGGGTGCGGGATTTGTGAAATATTACGGGGTCTAATAAGGTTTGCATGTTTTCAGAGGGCGGCAGTACCACCCCCACCCCTATACATTCACCCTTGGATGACTTGGGGTGTCAAGGTATATGATTCAACCATGCATGGTTGTGTGATTTCTCTACTTTTATCAGTGTTTTTGCTGTTTGATCTGCCATTTTCAGTTCCTGCATACAAGATGTGACATATTTCTCATTTTGAAAAATAAAAAGGTGCATTGCAGTTTTGTTTTTGTGCTTAATGGGATTACACTGAACCTGTCTAACTCAAATATAGTTAACTAAAATTCCCAGCAGTAACATAATTGTATTTAGAAAAGGAACTTTTTGATTTGTCACATATAAAGATATCAGTACAAGTATAACAATTATATGCATTTAAGACTTAATGTTTTTTATAACCATGCAATGCGTATGCTGGAAAAGATAACAATATCAAGGTTTCAAAAACTTACCTGTGATATAGTGCTTCAGGAATATATTTATCCTGAATTGAATATTGTCAACATTGAAAGAATTGATTATCAAAATGGGATATATGGTCACAGATTTTTATTGTGATCACTTGTGAAAAGTTCTTTGTAACTGGAGTTTTTAGGGTTGATGTCATAACTTTGCATTGACCAGTCATAAGTTTGCATTGATCAGAAAATTTTGTAATATTTTGTGTTGTTTCAAGCCACCCACCCCACCAATATATTGGGTGGTGTAGGACTTTATCGAAAATGACTTCCAACACCACAGTAAAAATCGACCGGTTTAATCTGGTCTGAAATGATTACGAACCACGCTGCCTAGTTCTGATATCCAGCATGCTCCATATGATATGTGGCGTCACAGTAGTGACTTTTTTATTTTCCTGCAATGTATGTAGGTGACCAAACCGCCACCAATCCATACATAATACTACATGTTTTTTGGACTTTGCAAACTTCTGCATCCACCGCTGTGAACTTCACAAGACTGAATTGTTTCTTTTAGTCTTCTGTCATGTTGTGTGCCTGTCGTAGGGTACCATTTATTTTGTGTTGCGATTTTGTTTTTCACACAATTGCAAGTCAGTATCTAGATATACTAATTTTAGCCTGTTTTGTTCATGCAAATGTATGATTCACAGCAACGAGCCACACATCATGGAGTACATGTTGTTCTCAGGAGCGCTGACTGACTAACTCACTGGTGGCTCTTAATGTTACGTTGTTTGATTGCTTATTAATTTTGTCTGAAGTTGCATTGTGGTCATTTTGTGTTTCAAGTTGTCCTCATTGCAGATTTTTAGTTACAGAATCAGCAGTATAATGCAGTCTTTATGTTTAACATTTTGTATTGTCTTAAATATAAGACATTCTATTTACAAAGCTGTTATTCAGTTAATATATGAAGCAGACAGTGACAATAAATTGTTGTATTTAAACTGTTTAAGTTGTATTCACAATGTCATTGTGACACTGGTTAGTGTAGGGTTAGCTGTAAAGGAAACAGTTAATACCTTCAGATGGAATATGAAAATACATATAGGAACTTTGACTGTTAGTCTATGTCTTTTGTTAGAGACACCAAAAGCCGTTGTTCTTTTTCATCAGGTGTCAATACCATGGGAATTAAAAAGGTGCAAAATCACCCAGCTCAATAATTGTTCTGTCACATAATATATGACCAGTTAACAAAACGGTATGAACTGTAAGGAAAGAAGAACATTGGATGTTTTCCTCATGTAGGCATGACTGACTTTTCTGCGGACTCTCACCGTCTTATGACAAATATCCGAATGCAGCAGTCTTTATCGGAGCTGCAACATCAGGCCGTAGAGCTGAGGTCGGAGATCAACCAACTCAGACAGATGCAACTCGCCAACATGGCCGTGATGAGGGACACGATTCAGGACACATTTCTCAAGATAAAGGTGCTGTCTTAGTCTAAATTCACTTTCATAAACTACAGTTGTTAGTAATATTTGCACTTTTTCACGGTCACATTACCTTATATTCCATATGGAGTTTCGACTGCTCTGAGCAATCTTCATCAGATGGCTACTATAAGATGGCGACATAGTAGTCATTCTGTGCAGACGTGTCACTGGTGTGGGTCCCCCAGCTGCATGTAATCATGGTTGTAATCATTAATGTAATCATGACTGTCATAATTGTAATCATGATTGTAAGAAATATTGTAATCACAATTGTTATCATTGTAACAATCATGATTGCATTAATTGTCTGTAATAAGTGGCATAAATGCTAATGTATCGTTTCATAACATGTTTGTAGTCGCGATAACAGTTAAAGTGGCAGTGTAATCGAATAATTAAAAATTTTCATTGATTACGGAATATAATTACTGTATCTTTGGTGAGTGGATTTGCACAGTTGTGATTGGTCAATGTCTCACAGGTGGCTGTTAGGACTGTTCCGGGAGCGAATGACCAGCCGGTGAGACAACAGCGCCAGATGGTGGACAAACAGATCAAGAGTTACAGCGAACTGACACGCAAGGTTGAGGACGACCTCAGGTACACATCTCTTAGACAGTCAGTTATATTTATACGCTAACTTTTTACTATTCAACAATCCATCACATGACCTGTAGCCATGTAAAAATGGATGTCGTACACATGGAACATTCCGACATACTTTTGTATGTATTGTGTTGAAATTCTGGTCCCAGCAGTTTTTTTGTTATGAAAAAACATATGGTAGTGTATTTAAAGTGACAACTCTATTCAGGAATGTTTGATCTAGGACATGTCATACATCAATAGTAACATAATTCACATATATAACCGTTATAAACATTGTTCGTTTCTTTGATGTAACATGTCCATCAATTTGAACTGCAAGTGCCAAGGTCCACTCGCATCTTTCTATGTTCATTTGCTTCCGTGGACCATTCGCCTCTTATCTACCTATTGGCGATGCGTTTCGGAAAACAGCAATTGTTATTTAGAGTTATCCACTTTTCTTGTGGATGATTTGAGTGCTGATATACTCGCCAGATGACACCACTGTAGTAGCAGGCCCTTAGCCAGAAATAATTTTTGGGCAGTCTTGAATTATTGAAAACTCTCTTTTAGCGCACGAATGGCTTGCATGGAAACCTTTCATGTCAATCACAGCCATTATTGGCCAGTTTAGTTTTTTCAGTAACAAAACAGTGTCATTTGAGCCATTTCTTTACATAACACTGATCCATCTGATTTGTTTCACTACCAGTTCATCAATGTGGGCCATAAGACTTGGAACTATTAGTTAATCTAGTGTCCAGCTGGCCCCCTCTAAATTCCACCTCTCATATCAGTTGTAATTACCCATCTTAGCCAGTCATCTGCCAGTCTTAAAGATGGACAGATGGGTCTTTAGCAAAGCCCCTTTGTAGTAGAGAACCAAACAAATGTAGAATGCTGTTCGTAATAGAAAGGTTTGTGTTGCAGAGACCTGGAGGCATCGGTGGAGGGAGTGAAGAATGACGTGCTGAGTAAGAAGTGCCGAGCCAACATGTCGGATGTCGAGTCCATGGCACTCACTCTCAGTAGTGTCGGCAAGACACTCGCGGACCTTAAAAGTAGGGTGCTTCTAACTATAACCAAGCGAGTGTATGTATGTTAATGTTTTCCTCTTAGACGGCTTCCACAGTGGTAACCAAACTTTTACAGGGTCATCAATGACCCATTGAAAGAAAAATAACGCCTTTAATGTTTTTCAAAATTCTCATCTGTTAAGGTGTTGTTAATTGTTTTAGGGTTCATACTGGATGTTATAGACGGTCGTAATCAATTGTTCGTAACGTAAACCAGTTGTAGCACCTTTCAATCAGGGATATTTTATGTAACTAATGTTGATGTGAAAAACTGTTTCAAATTTAGATAGTAACAACCATCATTTATGAATAGTCTGGGACACTGTCTTCTTTGGAGAATGAGCGCTGTTGTTAACATATTTAATTTAACATTATGGTAATTGTATAAACGGTATTATCACGTCGTTTTATCATTTGCTAGTAGAAATGTAAGAAATGCTGGTTGATGTAAGAAATGCAATATTGAAATAGCCTTTAGATAGGTAACAATGTATAGTCCAGTGTCAACTATTACTTTTAATGTGTTTTTTTTCAGCAAAGTTCCCTGCACTTCACGATATGATGAAGAAAGTGATGTCAAGTGAGATGGAGATAGTCGTGAAAGAAGAGAAGTAAATTGTTTTCTGTCAATTGTGCAACAAGGCTTGTTTCGGACAATCTAGTAGGTGGCAGCACTGTATTGAGGGTTCTGAAAATTCAAAAATCCTAGCAATTATGTTGCATATTAGAATCATATCAAAGCAAAGCAAGAATTATATTACTTGCATTAAATTGTGGTGACGCATTTTATATCGATATACCCATAAAAATTACTTACCATGTTGAAAATGTGTTGCCGTATTGTGGTTTCTGTTCTGTTCTGTTCTCATTGGCGAGTAAGTGCTGCCACCAAGTGGAATTCTATAAAGGCGTCATTAAAGCCATTTCTGTTGTATGCTTGGCATAGTCTAGTCTAATTATACAGTTTGTCGTTACCGCTGCATCTGCAGGGTGGATTTTAAATCTATGTTTTCTGTGTTTATAGTTTATGTGACATTAAAATATGTGATATTGGCAAGTAATTAAGAGCCAAAATTAAGACTGCAGAGAAGTGTGACTTTTTCTGCCTGATCTAAGTTCTGGAAGTTTGTGGTTTATGTTGTACTTTATATGTTAATACTGTTTACAAATTTGGATGTATACCTTGTTTGTTTATTTGCCAATGTTATTGTACATGTGATATTCAGTTACTCAACATTCTTTGTGGCTTGTTCTCATATTTTCCTGAAGTAAACATTTCCTGTTGATTACATTTAACTTGCAACATTTTTTATCTTAACGTCACAGCATGTTATTGTTTTCATTGTTAAGTCATATTAAGTTATATAACTGTATCTTTGACATTGACAGCCTAAATTGTTTTAATGAGACACATTTTTTACCTATTTATGCAAATGCTTTTGATTTTCTGGACCTTCCTCGTGAAATGACATATTTTTTTTAACTGTCTAAAAAGTATGCAGCCTATCGTGAGCTAATTTTCAATGTATTATATCCTAATAAAAAGAAAGTCACAGGTGACGTAATCAGTTTACATGATGGTAACCATGGTAACCAGACAGTCTTAGAAAAATCTGATGGGGTGATGTTGTGGAGCGTCCCACGGAAAATTGAATTCACGTATTTCAATTATTTTAATATATTTTGATAAGTAATACGTTAATTTGAGCAATGAAATAGTTTTACTAAATTAAGAGTAATACTGTCAATACAATAAATGTAATAGTTGTTTATTAATATAGTACTGGTTAGAACAAACTATAGGAAAATTCAGTTTTCCATGGGACATTCCACAAAATAATCCCATCAGCTTTTTCTAAGATTATCTGTTACCATCATGCAGACTGTTTAGTATGCCACACTTGTCCGTCTTTTTGTGTAGGTGTAATACACTGGAAATGTTATCAAGATATGATAAATAGCTAATAAGATATGGCAGTTAATTAAAATTCAACATTTTACTGGCAGCCTGTCTTCTTAAGAATATATTGTATGGTATGGTTAATATTGAAAAACAGACATGTTTCATTAACCCAGCTGTGTTGGTAGTATATATATATATAAAGTATATATATAGTGTATATTGCACAAGATGTAATTGATAACAATTGTATAATATGATTTTATGATAAACACAATCAGGCTTTGTTCATTTATACTTTTCTGTTTGAAATGTTCATAGAAATGTACTGAGCAATCTCAGGAATAGTGGGATTTGTCTTGTTGTTTTTATGGCTATTTCAGGTGGTGTTTGTGCTATTATTTTATTGTTTGCTTTCAATGTTTGCGTTGCACCCACGTTTAGATTTATCAAGGATGAACCAGAGAAGGTAGAAAAAGCTTTGAAAAAGCTTAAGAAACTGACTTCGACTTTATATACACTGAAGAGGTGAGGACGTTTGAGACAGAAAAAATCAAACCGATGACTGTTTCATATAAAGCTATATTTTGTTTCTTACAATTGAAGTGTTAAGTGATACTGACAAACTACATAAAATACATTAAGATATTTTCTATAATACAGCAAATTGTTTTATTGTTACCCTTTAAAAAACGTAGCTGATATAATTGTGTCCCTTAAATTCCTGTTTATCATCTAAAAGTAAATGCACATATTGTAGCCTCCTCAACTTGATGTTTTGTTTGTCCAATTTCTGACTTGTATACTAAAAAATTGAATCTACCTTACAGTGACTGACTTGCTCCCTCATTTGTGCAGGTCAATTATATTTTGTTTTGATAAAGTGGTCGGATAATCTGGTTAATTATTTTCTACTTGACCCATTTGAAATTCAATGACAAAATGATGATGGCTTATTTCTGTGTAACTACAAGAAGACTTGCATGTTATCTGATCTAGCAATCAAAATAAATTATGTTGATGATACTCTTTACAAAAGTGCACTTTGATTCAAATAAATGCAAATGTTGGTGTATCTAAAACTCTCGACACAGTGTTTTTAATATAAACAGCCATAATACTGATGGACTTAAAGGAAATAAAAACAAGGCATTAGCTAAAATCCGTTTTCCATGTGCACAGAAAGTTTAATATTGCATGTAACATTCGAGAACATTTAAAAAATACATTTGTAGCATAAATTCGATTTTAAACCCGTCTGTGTAGCGATTCCCGCGGAAAATAAAAATTTAATGAGCTAGGCGATCACGTGGTATCTTAACGTCACACATGACTCGCACTCGCAGCAGGCCGACCCTTTCTATGCATTCAGAGCATGTTTACATGGATAATGTTGGGGTCGAAACGAGTGTCAGAATGAGTTGTTATGCAATAATCCGATGTAATACAAACACTAGTCATCATAGAGGAACAAGCAGTTATCTTACGGTTCCACAAGAATTCAATTTTATTCAAAACAATGAATGCGAATGAGCCTACAAGTCGACTAGGTTTTGCCGAGCTTGGCCCTGCCCCTGGGCTTGTTTTCAGAATAATTATATCGAATGCAACCAACGGGAGATATTGTACACCAATATACATACACAGCAAACATATATCGTATCCAGCTACAGAAAGTAACGTGTAAAATCTCATAATATCACTAGAATATCGATGTACGAAGGAGGAGTTGTACAATTTATCATAACAACTGAAATCAGTCAGCGAATTTCTGCCGGCCTTGATAGCTCAGTTGGTAAACGCGTTGGTTCCTTGGCGTCTGTTTTACAATCGGGCGACGCCGGTTCAATCCTGAAAGGATGCAAACTATTGATTTTCTTTACACTTTTTTTGTTTATGTTTTCACGAAGTAATATAAACCAAATCATTTAATATACTATGATGCACTGTTTGTAAATATTTTTTTATGTTTTTGTAGTAATTATTTATTCGTCACAAAAATGAAAATATGGTCATTATATACAACGGTGTTTCTAAATTGTATTTATCCAGACAGATCACAATCTGTTTTCACATATATAATTACAATATATTTACAATTAATAAATTACATATCCATTACATTATATTTGTTTGGTTAAATAAAATTTAGAAACCGTTATATAATGACCATATTTTCATTTTTGTGGCGAATAAATAATTACTACAAAATAAAAATTATTTACTAACAGTGCATCATAGTATACTAATTGATTTGGTTTATATTACTTCGTGAAAACTTAAACAAAAAAGGTGTAAAGAAAATCAATAGTTTGCATGCTGTCAGGATTGAACCGGCGTCGCCCGATTGTAAAATAAACGACAAGCAACCAACACGCCTACCCACTGAGCTAGCGGGACCAGCGGAAACTCTCTAACTGATTTAAGTTGTTATGGTAAATTGTACAACTCCTTCATATATCGATATTCTAGTGATATTATGAGATTATACACGTTACTTTATGTAGCTGGATACAATATATGTTTGCTATGTATGTTTATTGGTGTAGATTATCTCCCGTTGGTTGCATTCGATATGATTATTCTAAAAACGAGCCCAAGCTCGGCAAAACCTAGTCGACTTGTAGGCCCATTCGCATACGTTGTTTTGAATAAAATTGGATTCATGTGGAACCGTAAGATAACTGCTTGTTCCTCTATGATGACTAGTGTTTGTATTACGTCGAAAAATTGCACAATAACTCATTCTGACGCTCGTTTCGACCCAAAAGCTGTACTTGTAAACATGGTCTGAATGCATGGAAAGGGTCGGCCTGATGCGAGTTCGAGTCATAAGTGACATCACATCTCGGCATCCCGAAAAGCGTGCCAAAAATATGCATATTCGAAAATGTCCGGATGTACAGCATAAAATGTGGAATTTCTAATTCATTGAATTTTTTGATTTTTTTTGCTTGGTGGACGTGGAAATAGATAGCAGGATGTAATATAACATAAATTCAAGCAATAGATGTTTTTATTCCCTTTAACCAATAGTGATGAAATAAACCAATACTGATTGGCTAAATCATTTGTAGCGGGAGTTCTAAATACAGCTGTGTGTCATTTTGTTATCACTACGCAATCTTATCATTATGCAATATATTTTTGTTTTGTGAAGGTTGTGAATTTTCAAAATGTATGACAGGTGAAACATGCAAGAAACACTTTAGCTAACCTAATTTCATAATATTAGTTGAATACTTTTGTAATCTTGTTGATGATGATCAACACCAGCTTTTCAGAATGTTGTGTACACCTTTGTTACAATCCCGCCACACTGTACTACAATAAGTCTCCCCTCCTTCCAGACTTGCCCTGGTGCAAGAGATGCAGCCACTGAATGTGCCTAATCTGAACACAAAGACATCAGCTGCAGGAGAAGAGGACAGGAAGGCTATACTAGAGAGCATACAGGCGATGATTCCCAATCACCAAGCACGACTGGAATCACTTCAGGCAAGGAGTTCTCCATGCTGCCTAGGCCGTTCAGAATAATATTTGCATTTCCACTCAATGAATATTATCTGCAGCCATTCCTAGAAATTCTTATGACAAAGAAAGTACATAATTTACTTACGACCCTATATAAATCTAGGTACAAGGAAACAACTGAAATATGTGCTGTCTGACCCAGTTTCTATACTAGAAATATGTTTGTTTCATATTGGTCTGAAGAATCAGGTAGTGGGTGGAATTTTTGCAACAAAATGCCAAGAAAATAATACAATACCTTCCTACCCTAGCAGTATTTTCCCACAGGAAAATAATAACAAAGAAAATGTGACACATCAATAAAATAATATCTGTGTGACACCGATTTTAAAATTAAACAAACGTAGTTTGTGGTTACCTGTAAGTTGTATTTTTTATTACTAACACTAAATCCGCAATGATGCCCTGTATAAGTCGCAGTCTGGCTACCTTTACTGCACTGTTTTGTGTTCCATATACCATAAGTTATTTCATTGCAGTATTATGTAATATTGCCTTAGTTCATTGTACAATACTCGTTAGATTTACATTGAACCCACCATATGACACCAAACAAAGCATTGCACCAAACATAGCATTGCAGTCATGTTCTTACTTTTTGAATGAACTATTTCAGGTGAATTTTGAATTGTGTTAATACAATATTGTTATATTTACAATATCTCATAATTTATACAAAACCATAATAAATACAAATAAATCTCCGACGACAGAGATCTAATTTAAAAGTAATTGTAAATAAAAACGGCGCAGCTACAACATCACAATTAAATAGAATCATTTTGTGACTTGTTCTCTTGCGTTGCAGAGTGCGGCTGAATCGAGGGAGCGGCTCAAGAAGATGACGAACAGCACGGAGACTCTGCGCTTTGAGAAGTCCCTGGAGTTGGCCCAGCGTCAACTGCGGGAGACGAAGTACGCGGCGGAGAACGAACAGCGCGCCGAGGAAGCCCTCAGCGACCTGTATGGCAAGAGGGGAGTCAAGAAGGAGATCGCTCCAGGGTCAAAGGTTATTCCCTCGAACTCGGCGAGGCAGAACAATCTGCGTGACGGTGAACGGTCGCGGGATCTTCCCAGTCCCCCGAAACCGCCGCGATCGTCGCCGCTGTGTTCCCATGTATCGCCCACTTCCGGTTCGTCAGGGTCGATGACGACGGGCTCAGGGGGTATGACGACATCGGCGAACGGCCGCTCCCTGCAGCACTCACCGTGTTTCCTCACGTCGTCCGTCATGTCGAGTCCGTCGAAGACCAGCATGCAGTCAGCGAACCTCTCCCCGATACTCAGCTCGCCCAACAAACCGCCGATACCGCCGCCGGTTGGCGCGTCGATGTCTGGCAAGGGGCACGTCACCTTCAGCTCGGCCGTCACGGAGATCCGCAGTCCGACCCGCGATCACGCACGGAAGGTGGCTCCGCCGCCACCTCCCCGGAAGAGCAGTCGTGTGGCGGCGTACGTGTCGCCGAGACACAGCCCCGTCGTGCAGCATCACCCGCTGTACGAGAACGTCGAGAAGATGTCCAAGTGGGAGGTGAACACGGAAAAGGTGACGGACCGCCGGGCGATGGTGGAGCCACCGCAGTCTCCCCGGACGTCGGTATCCAGCTCGGCGGCCGGGCCGAGGGTGTGCTCGTCGCCGACGAAACAAATCGTCCTGATGTCGCCGCCGAAGCCGCGCAGACCGCTGACGAAGTTCCAGCAGGATCTAGCGGCCGGGATCTTCTCCGACATCAACAGGCCGGACCTGCAGGAACAGAAGCTGAACGCAGCGGAAGTGGTACGGAACGCCGAGAATTCGTCGGCGGAACTGTCGACCAGCGACAGCGAGAGTTCGACGAGCGCAGACTCCCAGGTGGGGGTGGCCGCGTTACGTCAGCGCCTCAAGATGGTCTCCACCAACGGAACCATACTGGAAGAGGTGTCCTCGCCCAACGGCACGAAGCGATTACCGCCTCCGCCGCCCGAGCGCAAGGCGAGCACACTGATGGGAAATACCCACAATGCACAGGGTGGTATGGCGAACGGTGGTTCCGGAACAATGGCGGAATGGGAGACGCAGCACGGTGCAAATGACAACCAACTGATGGGCGTTATTGTTAAGACTATTACAAAGTACGGCGAGACGGAGATATATTAATGTGTAAAGTGATGCGGAGCAGGGGAAGATGGAGCACGTTTTATGTTTTGTCTGTGGAGATTTAATATCGCGCTGAAATATGTAGGCGTCGCCGTTTTAGATACTTATTGAATTTTATCAGGAATTTTATTATATGTTGCATGGGCCAGTGTTAACAAAGGCCGCGTGATCAAGGGTGGCTGAATCAGAAACTGCAGTTATTGTTTGAGCGTTGTGTATTTGTGTCAATACTGCTGGGTGCGCTTGATGAACTTAAACATAGCAACACTTATTTACCATTGTACAAACGTTGTTAACACAGCCGACTTGAAATCTCTACTTACAGACGTCACGACATGCATAAATAGACTTGTATATAAACCACCAAGACAATTTAGTTTATACATAAACTACGTATTTAATGTACCCGTAATGTAGTTAACGTTTTATTTATTTCATTTTAAAATAAATTTCATGTGTGATTGCGTGTGAGTTGTTGAGGTGTCGGTTTGACCAGTGGCGTTGCCAGTGCATATACTGTGTAAGAGATACAACGGGTTTTTGGTATAACTTCATGGAATCATTTTCAGTTCGTAGGGTTTAACGGTTTACCCGTAACGCCATGGCAGGTCTGTACGTTCGAACACAAAATCGACTTTCTTTGTAAGCATTCAGCCACTATGCAACTACTGCAAAGACTGCTCAATCCTTTACATGTACTACTGTCTATAGTCACGTACTCATTTATACAGCTGAGATAACGTAAAGTGACATCACCAAACCTACGTAACTGCCGCAAGAACTAGTTTCATCTACAATGGTCAGTTGCGTAGCTTTATAGAAAACTTACTTACGTTACTCTACAGGTACTCTATAATTTACTTCCTTTGGTCATTGACCTCGTAACAAATGGCGATTGTTTTACACAAGAAATAACAGTAGTTGGTTGTAGTTGTTTACACACGCGTACCCGATATGGCTTTCTCCTGTCGAAGAAAGATGAGAACAGTGGGCGAATTGGGGAGTGAGCAACTCCACCGAGAAGGAGGTTTAAGATCAAAATACCGTGATCATGATAACTGATGTCTTTGGTTATTTACTTCATGTGTGGGTTTTAGCTGGCTGAAGTGAATTACACTGGAACCCAACCTTGATCGTTTCAACATGGTTTTAGTGTGGAGTTTGCCATCAGTTCAATCAGCAGGCGGTTGCTGATCGTCCAACTTGCCAAAGGCAAAGCGATGACTTTTCATTCTGAGAAGGGTGATTCTACGCGAAAAGTCCGCAGAATGGACTGCGCTCTGCGCACAAAACAGGTAGGGCATTATATTTATATAACTGACCGTGAACACGTGTAGTCACGAAAAAAAAACGTACTTTATTTGCCGAAAAACAAATTATTCGTACGCAAATCGTACGTGTCTATGTGTACGCTGTCCAGTGCTGTTGACTTGTAGTGTGATATGGGTGTGAATAACGTAACGTTACCTCGATATTAATAATTTAGAAGGCAGCAATATCGATGTATTGCCATCTCTCTGTCAGTCACGGCTGCGACTATGAGTGCTCGCATGTTAGAAACTTTAAAAAACAAGGTATAAATGGAATTTATACCTTGTTTTGTCAAGTTTCGTTTTATATCTTAGTTTGGGGCAACTTGTATTCCGATTTCTTGTACATTGACCTATAACATTCGACGCCATAGTGTTGAAGACACTTCTTTGCTAACGACTCTCACGCGACTTGAGATACCCTTACAGTCGTTTGGACTTGTGGCCCACACGAAATCAGTCCTACGATTACACGATGCATTATTCACGGCACAGAAAAAGCATCACCTAAAGCCTCAAAAGCAGTCATAGCATCAATAGGCAATTAAGTTGTTAAGATTACATTACTGCTACAGCCACTTGAAGGCGTGCTGCCGTCCCCAGGGACCGAGATCTTCATACTGATCTTCGCAAGCGAATAGTCTGCCATCATAGGATTATTATTACAAAACGTACTTCAGTTACATTCGAACTATGTGTGTGCAGATAGACAGCACACACTAGCCTACGCCCAGATTTCATGATATCGGATTGCCTATCAAATATCAAGGCACGATGCTACGAGGCATTAGTTTGGGCCATCATATAAATATTATAGAGTATGCCAGCTCATCATGTGACCCCCACACCAGGACAACATCCAACTGCTGGAAGCTGTCCAGAGGCAGGCCGCGAGATATACCACCAAGATAACCTTGATGTACCGTGTGTCATACCACCTTAACAGACACACCGGCAGTGGCGTTTCGTCATCCAACTACACTGGCAACAACATCCCACAACCATGGAATCTAGTTCAATTTATCAGGTACGTTTCTTGTGTTTTTAGCGAGTCTAGTTTTTGAGGAAAAAAAATTGCAGATTGTTCGAGACCTATAGCTAGATAGGGTGGGATGATATTTAGCTCCAGAGGGGAATTTTTACTAAATCGAAGATGCATTAGTATCACTGCTGTAATACGTTGTTGTTTGTTCAACGTTGCGGTCTCTGTTATTTTTCCAATTGTTCTAGTGCATAACGCAGTCATGTCGTCGGTTCAAATGTGTGAAATGTACCTTGTCGCTGACCCACGGTAAAGGTAAATTTGTGGACAGTAAACGCAATGAGACACGGGCATAAGGAAACAATATATAATTAAAAGTGTAGTTAGTTAAGATATATAACTAAAACTACAGTTAGTTAAGGATAATATATTTATTTGGACGGTCGGGGAAGGCAACCTTCCATGATAAAGAGATGTATTTTCCTGTTTAAATGTGATGTCCATTGTCATAACAAAGCTTTTGATCAAAATGATTTTGTTCTACGTTTATTGTTATCGACATTGTAGAATATGGGCTGTTTTGTGGATTAAGCAGATCTAAGGTGGATATGGCGGATGTACGGGAGGTGGGTACCAGTAATAAAACATAATAGTGGGTTGCTATATTGATCAGGCATAGAGTAAGTCGGGGCATAACGCCCATGTTTCAGCCAAACTGTTGCGCAGTGGAATTCTATTGAATCTGTCCACCAATGTGTCGTGTACACAGCTACATATGTTGTCGAGTTACGGTACTGTTTGTGTTACTTATCTCAACAAATATGTTAGTTGTAGAACATTTTGCGAGAGTCGTCAAAAGGGGCGTTTTACCCCACCCTCTAGGTAAAACGCCCATTTATGTGTGGCAAAACGCTCAAGTGAGGGCGTTTGACCCCGTCCTCTAATTATTTAAAAAGTTTATGTTTAAACACCTGTTTATGTAATAGTAGTATTTAAAAAAACAAAAGGATTTGCACTTGTATCATGCTATTGATGTGTGCGTGCGTGCGTGCGTGCGTGTGTGTGGTTATTATTATTATTATTTATGGTTTATTGCAGTAATGTGTGAATAATGTGACGTAACTTATCGCACACTTCCCATCGCTGAGTCATTAGTTCCGCGACCTCTCAGGGAGGGGTGGTGTCAGGGAGGGTTGTGGTCTCAGGGAGAGGTGGTGTCAGGGAAGGGTGGTCTCAGGGAGGGTGCAATTGGAAGATTTTTTGGATCCTCAAGGATCCAAATGTTGGAGGTCATTAAAAAACGCCCCCAAATCAGTATTGCTACGGGCCTGAATGGGTATAGGTATAGGTATAGGTATAGGTACGACGAGAACAAGTAGTGTAAGTGAAAACATTCAACATGTATTTATAGCAAACGGTAATTATCGGTGTGTGCCAATGTTATCATGTGGCTGCCACAATGTCCGACGAACGAGCAAACAGTAATTATTGGTATGTGCCAATGCTAACGTGTGGCTGGCATAATGTCCGACGAACGTGCACACACTAAATATTGGTGTGTGCCAGTGTCATCATGTGGCTGCCACAATGTCCGACGAACGAGCAAACAGTAGTTATTGGTATGTGCCAATGTTAACGTGTGGCTGGCATAATGTCCGACGAACGAGCAAACACTAAGTATTGGAAGTATTGGTGTGTGCCAATGTCATCATGTGGCTGCCACAATGTCCGACGAACGAGCACATAGTAATTATCGGTGTGTGCCAATGTTAACGTGTGGCTGGCATAATGTCCGACGAACGAGCACACACTAAATATTGGTGTGTGCCAATGTCATCATGTGGCTGCCACAATGTCCGACGAACGAGCAAACAGTAATTATTGGTATGTGCCAATGTTAACGTGTGGCTGGCATAATGTCCGACGAACGAGCAAACACTAAGTATTGGAAGTATTTGTGTGTGCCAATGTCATCATGTTGCTGCCACAATGTCCGACGAACGAGCAAACAGTAATTATCGGTGTGTGCCAATGTCAATGTGTGGCTAGCTTCTTTCTATTCACCGTCGCAGTTGTGGCAGACGTAGATTTGTCCGGCTGGTGTACATCCCTCGTGTGACCATTAGCCACAATCACTACACTGAACCCATGTTTCACCAGATCTGCTGTTTCCAAATGGTTCATTGCACACCAAGCAGTGCGATTCCTCGTTGGACGTTTAATCGATGTGAGCCATCTGCTTCCTGGACTTCTTGGTTGTTATACCCAAGGTTCGCACTTGTCCCCGAAAGTTTTGAATGTTCTTGGATTTGATTTTTTTCTCGAGTACTCTCGAATGTTCTTGAAACAGAGTTTCATGAACATTCAAGATCATTAGTGACGAGTTGTCGACGAAATAATTGTATAATTGTAATAATATATTGGCAGCTTTCGTTAACTTCTTCAACTATTTAATTCGTATATAGCTTCCCTTCTTTCTCTGTTCCAACATCATTTTGTAGAGTGACGCGGTGAGGACACGTGCTTGGCATACAACTGCTGTGGATTCGCCAGCAACGGATTTGGACTTTTCAACAACTGCTCTGGGTTCGGCATCAACGGCTTCGGGGTTTACAACAACTGCTGCCTGTTGCTCTGCAGTGGGTTCAAGATGAATAACTGCCGCCCTTGGCTGGTCAACAGCTGCTGTGAGCCGGTCATGGATTACCTCAGCAGGTTCTTGTGGTGCGAATTCGTGATCAAACTTGGTGTCATTGAATGGCCAGGTGCCGCTTGCTAGAAACCCGTTCACGGCGCTCTAGACGGTCGCTGTTGCATTGTATGCCTGACAGAAAGGCGGTACTAGTTCGAACTTTGAGACTGCTCGTCCCCTGAGGCTGACAAGCCAATTGTTGCAAACACGAGAGTATGCCGCTTTGAGTGATTTTAAAAAGGTCTTGTCAAGCGGCTGCAAACGGTGGGTGCAACGAGGGGGGAAAGTAACGAGGATGACGCCATGTTCTTTCGCGAAGTCGACTACTTCAAGGGTCTTATGACTGTCATGGCCACCCATAAGGTGAATGTGTGGAGTTTCTTTCTTGCACCCTGCCACTGAAACGAAGTGGCGGATTCATTTCAAGAAGAGGCCAGAATCTGCGTACCCTGAACCGCGATCGTTGACGTCGCCTATTGCACCAGAAGGAGCTCCATTCATTAGTGTATTCAACATTCATTTTCTAGGGAACACGAAAAGTGGTGGGATAAAGACTCCAATAGCACAGCAGAGTGCTGTTATGTTCTCTCCCCGTTCGCCGCTTGCTACTTTGCGCACCTGCCGCACACCGGTAGTGCATACGATTTTTCCAGGTTTATTACTGTACTAAACCCAGTGTCATGACAATTCAAAATGTTTAGTGGTCCAAACTCTCCTGCTTCCACAACGCCCCGGTAAATATAAAAAAGTGCTTGACCGCTTTCTGGTTGAACCCAATCATTCTTGCCAGACTGCTAGAGGTTGCAAACCTTATTGTCAGATCCGGGTGACGTCTGATGAATCCTGAAAACCATTCCCTCCCAGCAAGCTTGGTGTTTCTGTCGAAACGATGATTCAAACTAGATCGCTCAGCGAGGTCATATGCTATTCTCCTCACATCAGTCATGGTTAGCCCTTACATAGCATTTTCTACCTCACGTATGTACGTGACTAGCTCGTTCTTGTACGTACTCATGCGAAAACACAGGCGAAGTGTTTCCCATGTGTATTGTTCCCGGATGTCTGACGACGCCGTCGAGGTGTCTTCTCAGAGTGCGACGTGGAATTCCGTATTCTTCACTTGCCGCATTAAGGCTTTGCTCTTGATGAACAGCCTCAACTGCAGCATGAAGCTTCTCGTCACCATAGTGTCCCCTAGTTGTCCTGCGTTTGTAAAAACGCACCATCTGAAGAATTTTTTTACATATATATTGACAAGTTATATATACCCCCCACTCACACACACGCACACACACACACACACACATATCCTTTCACCTGTATAATATTATAAACAGCAATAGTCAATCGTGACTTTATGGTTGCACATATTCCCATAGCGCCGTGGGGCATAATGCCCTTCCCGTGCGTTTTGCTCCCTCACTCGCGGTGCGTTTTACCCCAAGCAGTAGCCAATCAAACTTTGTAATTTCCACGAACCTCATATTATCGCCGATCGTTTTCACTTAACAAACAATAATAAAAATAAATCGATAAATATAAATACCTATTGGTATGTTTCCATTCGCTAACTATCATAGAGATATCACAACAATGGCTTGTTCGTCAATTTTTAGTTTTTTGATGTGAACAGTTATAAATATGTAAAACGTAAAACGGCGTGGGCAGATAGCGTGCAGGCCGTAGTGGGTCATACATGCACCATGTGGCGCCTCTGAGATGTACATCTTCTGACAACCTGGAGATGGTCTTTCGCCCCACAAGGGGCCTAATGCCCCGGCTTACACTAATGACATTTTGATATTTCTGGACTTGGGGTAAGTTCAACGCCAGCACATCATCCATGATAGGCGCCTACATGCATCACATCACGTGTACATCCTGCGTTTGTCTCCATCGCCACCTCGGAACGTTCCTATGCTGTGTCCGATGTATCAATCACAGGGAGCGAATAGCCGCCTCTCTGGTAGTATCGATTTTATTAAGCAGGCGCATGGATAGTCCACTTCGTGTAGGTCTGCTGATTACAACGGTCCCACTTACGATTGGCAAAGACATCAATAGAACACGCATCAATACCTGAGTGCCTGACCCAATCAGTCAGTGCCGCATCAATACCTCAGTGCCTGACCCAACGATCGAGAAGGAATGTTTACTCTTAAAGGCTGAAGATTTCGCGATGTGCAATGAAAGTGTGAAATGTATTCTAATTGTAAAGAAATGTGAAGAAGCACCCGACGAAATGCTAATCTGGTCACCCGCTACTGAACGATTTGGTATTGTGCCATTCGCCGGAAAGAGATGATCTTACTTTCGACACATAATATAATTATATTCTCTTGCCAAAACGATATAGAAATATAGATTTCCCTCGCTTGTCCTCATTCGTTGCTCGACGGGGCTTCCGGGAAGGTCCCATCGTCAATGTGTGCTGCTGATTGTTTTCGTGCCGGAGTTGCTTGTGATCACACGACAGCAGTTCCAAGAACATCGCAGGAACGTCTAGTACAACACGTTTGTGCGCAGCGAAGCAATCGATAACAGTTCGGTGCAACCTTTCACTGAGGTCCATCGTTCTTCATTTTATTAAAATTATGTCAAACATTTGCGAATATAGATATATCGCAAAATAGTGTGTTGAAGACTGGACGTGACAAAACTTCTAAAACAAAATAATAAAATAACATGCAACAAATTATTGTCGACAACTACCACACGACGGCTTTATTAAATATAAGTATATATGTTATTATTAGTTAACTGGTCGGCCTGTCTGTTTGTCGGTCGGTCGGTCGGTCGGTCGGACGGTCTGTCTGTCTGTCTGTCTGTCTGTCTGTCTGCCTGCCTGCCTGCCTGCCTGCCTGCCTGCCTGCCTGCCTGTCGGTCGGTCGGTCGTGCGGGCGGTTGTGTATTCGTTCGGTTGGTTGGTTATGTGCCGTTTGATGAAAATAAATAATTCCAAAGCAAACCGTGGAGAGTGCTCGACCGATTCCACCTTTGAAGTCGCTCAGTGCAGCGTGTGACGCGTCGCCAATAAAGATCGCTTTCAACGCTGACCGAATTTCTTTGAAAGAGCAAGAGAATCCGTCGCGTCTCGAACATCAGCTTGTCGCACCAGGTCCGTACTGCTGCCGCTGCTGCCGCTGCCGCTGCTGCTGCTGTTTCCACTGCGATTATGGATAGAGCGCGGTGGCGTGGTAGTTACAGCAGTTTTTGTTTGAAAAGAGAGGTATTCCCAGACCGATTAAGTCAACTAATTGATAGTTTAAAATTAATAATTTATTAAATCAGTGATAAGTAAGCCTAGTATGTTGTTGAATACACCAACATTTCACAATCAGTCACCGGGCTTGGTCGAAACGAAGTGCAAAATGGTTTTTGTACGAATGCATAGGCCAACTTGCCCCATCGTTGTCCTACTGGATGTCCCACACCCCTCCACTTTGTGTCTACAGCACACCGCTCTGCTGTTAATACCGGGAGACCAGTGTCGTGTTCTCTGAGCTGGTTTTCGTTATACCTAACCGATGGATTCCAAACCATAATATTATAGGGAACTGCTTGTCCGCTGGACTGCCCATTTCATGTTATGTTCCCAGGATTCAGTTCTTGGGCCTTTGCTTTTCACTCTACACTACGCCACTAAGCTCTGTTATCCAAAGTCATAATTTGGATCATCACCGTTATGCAGATGACACACATATCTACATTTTATTGGCTGCCTCGGATATATATCACTCCCTAAACCAGCTGAGTGATTGCCTGCAAGCTATATTCCACAGGATGACTGACAGCAAATTAAAGTTAAACTCAAATGAAACAGATTTTCTCACCAGTTGTACTCCAATGCAGCGAGGTAAACTTGGTGGTGTTTTTTTTAATGGGTATCTATCTTGAGTTACTATATCGTACCAGCAACCTATAATAATATATCACTTTCTGTCATTAAAACTATCGCAATAGCTCTTGTAGCAGCATAGTAAACTATTGACATTTTCTATTTTAGAAAACACGTATCAAGGGCAATGCGACACATCAACGTATCCATAATTGTTTGACTCTTTTCTAGCTTAGTGCCACTTGTAAAGTCACTCCATTGACATTGGCGATATCGCATTATTTCCAAGATCTGTACAATTACCTATCAAGCCATTACATCCAAACAACCTGCATACCTACATTTAATGCTCACCCCAGCTAGAAAGACCAGACATATTAGGTCGGCTGGTTCTAATCAACGTGTTGTTCCCAAAGTTAAGATGAACTCTAGAACTCGGTCCTTCTCGGTTGTCGAACCCACTTTGTGGAACTTACTCCCTGTTAGCGTTAAGTCAGTAGGAAATTCTGTTTCATTTAGCCGTCATCTAAAAACCTGTTTTTAATATTGCATATCCTTCTTAGCTACTCCATTCGTCTGTTGACCAATTTTGCTATGCACATGATTATAAGAACCCTTTGGTTTTGTCCTGCCGCTGAGCTCGGAATTTCCGAGGATATTGGCGCTAAAGAAGTAATTTTATTATTATAATTTCACACTGAATATAAAACATAATGCATGTTTATTGCGGTGGATATAAGGATATAGACAATATTGCACACACACAAATTTGACCAAGAAGCTCTGGAAATGCTGTGCTGACTAGAAGTGACCGTTTCCTCATCACATATCGTGTCTGAACCAGCATTTCATATCAATTGTCGCAAAAAATATTCGCAGTATGGATCAATATATTCTCTAGGATATAGGACACCATCTTCGATCGAATAATTTCTCATAACTTCCTGAGCTGAAACGATGACTTGGCGATTAACGTCATAAATCTGTCGTGCCAAGCGAAATGACGTTTCGGCGTCAGTCTGCGACAAGAAGCCATGATTTGATGGCATTGATAGCTTAATGATGTGACATAACAGCCGCAAGATTTGCATACGCCAGGCCGACATGCGATATTTTAAGAGGTCTTTCACAACGGCTAAATGAGTTATCGATTCTGGCATTTGTGGTTGTTGTCAAAGCGTGTATTTCTCTTGAGAAAGTATGTACTGCTAGCATCCTCGCGCACCAGGGGTCGCTGCTGCTGATTACGTCAGTGCCAGCCAGCAGTACCCCCTAACTGATAGCCTTGCGAAACTCTGAATTTAAGCTCAACCTTTGAAATCGCTCACTACATCAGTGGTTGGCGGCAGGTCAGGTGGTCATAATAAAACTAATTTCAACCAACCGTGGCTCATGTTACATGCAATGTTTAGGAAGCAATTATTCGAATACACAATACCGCTCAGCTGCTCGTGCTAATGGGCGAACGGATCATTATATATTAGGATTCCTAGAACTCGTTTATCCGTCTTCAAATTAGGGCGGGTATTTGCGCTGCTCTCTCGGGTGACGCAGTCGCGACTGGCGAAGTCAATTACTAGTTTGACTCGGCTAACTTCCGTAGGAAATCTGCCAGGGCTAGTTTTGCATGGCAAACAGCCCTGGCTTGCGAGGATGACAGCTAGTTCTAGTCGTTGGTCTGGAAATGTATCCGTATCTATCATTATAACTATGTTGTTTTTAACAAAAATGTCACTTGCACCCGTTTGCACGGCAGTATGTGCCTGTCAAGAAATCATTGTCGACGACTTTCGCACGAAGCTTTACGCCATCTGTTATTATATAATAATGATCTGCTATTTCAGTAATAGGTGCTTCTTCTCTTTCATCTTCTTCATTTCGTTCTCTTTCTCCTCATTCTCCTCCTCGTCATCATCCTTCTTCTCTTTCTTCTTCTTCGTTTCCTTCTTCTTCTTCGTTTCCTTCTCTACCTCCTCATTCTCCTCCTCGTCATCACCCTTCACCTTCTTTTCTTTCTTCTTCTTCGTTTCGTTCTCTTCCTCCTCATTCTCCTCCTCGTCATCATCCTTCTCCTTCTTCTTCTTTGTTTCCTTCTCTACCTCCTCACCCTCCCCCTCGTCATCATCCTTCTTCTTCGTTTCGTTCTCTTCCTACTCATTCTCCTCCTCGTCATCATTATTTTCCTTCTTCTCTTTCCTCTTCTTCGTTTCCTTCTCTACCTCCTCATTCTCCTCCTCGTCATCATCCTTCTTCTCTTTCTTCTTCTTCGTTTCCTTTTCTTCCTCCTCATTCTCCTCCTCGTTATCATTCTTCTTCTTCTTGTTTTTTTATTCTTCCTTCGCTTCATATTCAACATGCATTAATCTTCATCATTCGTAATCCCATATTATATAGCATTACCGCACTATTGATTATATAATTATAAATTAAAATTACTTAATTTAAAAACCGACTGTTTGTGCGTTTGTGTATTTTGTAAGTGTAATATACGGACGTGATATTATATATGCATTTATCTTGTAGTAATGCACCAATTGTACTATGGATTGTGTTCGTTTATATGAATTAAATAATCGATGAAATTGCTTTTCAGGGTGGCTCCTAAGGCAGCGACTATAAACATAGTATAATTAGTCTCAGTAGGAGGCTCCCGTCCCTTATATTACATATTCGTTTCATTCTCTACCATACATTTTGTATTTACCACTTTGTCGACTCGAATGTAAACATATTGTATGGTTTTTATTACGATTATTGTGTATTTTGGAGAAATACATAATTCCTGTTTCCTATACAACATGGATGCTGTGCGTACTCGTTAAGATAATGATAAACCCGTTAATTTCTGGATATAAAACAGTGTTACACTATAATGTTTTTTAAATGAGATAAAAGGCTGAATTTCCTAAACATCCATGGTGGTCATCCTTCCCTTGAAGGCGTCTAGGTTTGGGGATGTGACTACGGACTCAAGCAGTAGGTTACATAGGCGTATACCAGTCGGGAAGGAGTGCTTAAAGACATCAGTCCTGCAGTAGGGATGTGATAGTGCAGGATGTAGCCTACTGTTGCCGGTGTAGATGGATGAATAAAGGTAGTTGTTGGTATGTCTATCAGGTGGTGTGACACACGATACATCATGGTTATCTTGGCGGTTGTTCTTCGGTGTTTTGGGGATTTCCAGCCAAGGTTCAGTCGGACTACTGGTGGTACTGTTGTTGCCAGTCACGAACGCATGTTACTTTTGCACAATGTAAAGGGAACAGTGTGAAATGTCCCTGCATTTGCCACATATACCATAGATATAACGACCATCGGATAACTGCAACAGTGTGACCAAATTCCAACTTGAAAATCAACTCTATTGTACTGTATAATGTTTAAATCACTTATTTCAATACATGTGTGACCAGAACGTGTCGATAATAAATATGGGTTGAAAACGCGTCCGAAATTGTACTTTTGGAAAACCAGATTTGTTGTTTTGTGAGAGGAAACATTTCTTGCCACACCACATATCCCATGGTTGTGTGTTCTCTCGTTTACTACCACAGACGTGCTCGCCATCTGTGCCACATATGGTCACGTGAAAAGGGTTTGCAGATGGCATGTCAATGCAAATGATTATGACGGGTGTCGATACTGCAACATAAGTGTCCGGAGATATATCAAAGTCGCTTGTTGATTCTCTTTAATGATTCTGCACAACTACACTTTTATTAATACGAAATTCACATCGCCAATACAACCACGAAAACCTACAACAACACCCCAATTGCGATTAGCCAACCCGTAACTAAATGCGTAATGGTCGGACATAATAAATGTCAACATAACATCAGATCAATTTTCACTGCGTGCTCGTCAGTCGTCCCACCACTGCAACGGCAACGGCAACGACAACGACAACCACAGGACAATGAGACCAAGAGTGATTCGTTGGCCTCGAGCGCGGAAGAACCTTCATAGCTCTTAAAACGTTCATTATATCCGTCAGCTCCCGCCCGATGGACAGAAGCGCCAAACTCAATCACGACTGTCCCGTATTTGAGCAAAGGTACGTGTTGATCAGCTCAAGTTTAGAGAAACTCGTTGATTACGCTCTAACGCTCCTACTCGCAAACGAGAATTAGAGGCCCGACTTGGGTTGCGCAACTGTCCAACCCGAGCACAGTTTGCATGTTGTACGTCTGAACATTGCACACAGTAAAGTGTGTGTGCTTGACGTCATACAAAGATGTCTGAACTATGAACAGCAGCTGTTGTGGTCAAAATACTCATGATTATTAATATTCTGCAATTTAGATCGCAAAACACGTGTAGCGTGTTTATACTTGCACACGTGTAGATGTGTGTTTTCAACTTCAGCGGGATGCAAAAAACATTTGCCGTAAATCGCAGAGTGCTTGAGCAAAACATACATACACACGCACCGTTCACAAACGTGCACTCAATCATGCAAACACTCACTTACGCTTGCACGGACGTAGCTGCACGCACGGAAGGGTAGGTCATCATGCTTCCCTGAAGCTCCTCTGAAGAGAACGCTAATGTTACCATTTCAATTCGCAATGCTTACGTTGGCTCCTGGAGGGACGGAAATGAGAGGGTCTACCGAGATAAATGCCAGCGCTGCCATGAAACCTCATTAGTTTCATTAATCATGGGTAGCAGAAAAACAGTAGGCTGTTGTCTTTGATAATAGCGTCGATGCATCTCGCAGCGAACGAACATTACAGCGATTAAAGAGCAATGTACTGTTGTGATTGAAACGGAGCCGAGTGTAATTTTTCGGGAGATGACATCGCGTTGACCTGGACTGCATGGAGCCGCTGGCTGGACCTCGGAAACTCACGGATGGAAACTGTTGGCATTGATAGCGGCAGACACGCTAGGCGATGTTGTAGTATATACCCGTGTATTTTGCGAAGACTTCTGTACTAATATAAGTGTATAACACTGTGTTTTTTTATTATTTAACCGGCATAGTATCCCTATTCTGATCAAGAGTTACTATCTAGATTGGTGTCTCCCAGTCTCTGTATTTGTGTTTCACAATATCCGTCTCAGTATCTTACAGTCTCTGTCTGTATATCTGTCTGACTGTCTGCCTGTCTATCGCTCTCTGACTCTCTGTCTCTCTTTCTCTCTGTTTGTTCTTAACTCTCTCCCAAACACTGTGTCTCTCTCCTTGTGTATGCATTTCCGAGTATGTATGTTTGTATGTCTGTTTGTCCGACTGTCCGTCTGTATGTCTGTCTGTCTGTCTGTCTGTCTGTCTGTCTGTCTGTCTGTCTGTCTGTCTGTCTGTCTGTCTGTCTGTCTGTCTGTCTGTCTGCCTCTCTCTTTAGAAACGAACATATGTCATTTGAATCGCACCAGAGTTGGAAGCCAAACGGCGTAAAACGTCGGAGTCACGGTTGACGTCATAGCCGTAAACTCCATCGCATTTATTCGGTCAACCTGCAATTGAGAGTTGAGACGTGTCATAACATTTATTGTCTCGCACACTCACCACCAGCGCCGTCGTTGATTAGGTCACTACTTTCCAACTTGATTATAAAAATGAACGCCTGGCAGAGTTGATTGTCTCAACTGATTATCACGTCGATTGGCTTATGTTAAGATATTTTTGTCGGGAGTTAGAGATTATTCGACAGGGTAACAGAACTGATTATTCCACTGCTTTAGACATCATACTTTTGTGAAAGCGTGACACATTTTTGTGCAAGCGATAGACATTAAACAACTTCACAAACGCGACCGTGATTCTAAACAAACGATACCATCCATAACTGCATGTCCTACTTCACGAATTGTACGCACGCACACACACACACACACACACACTCTCTCTCTCTCTCTCTCTCTCTCTCTCTCTCTCTCTCTCTCTCTCTCTCTCTCTCTCTCTCTCTCTCTCTCTCTCTCTCTCTCTCTCTCTCAGTTTGTCTGTCTTCAAGTGTGGTGATGGGTGACTGCGCCCCATGGTCAACTCCTAGCCCCGTCCCTGGTACCAGAACACGGCATAATGTATAGTGAATATTATATCACAAACGGTGTTCTATTCTATTATACTTGCCCGTACCGACAGCGGCGATGCCAGCGGTGTCTGTGTCCACTGCGATAAGGCTCAACAGCCAATTAATCGGCGAGGTCGATATTTTAATAGAAGCGGCGACACACGCCACGCGGGCGCCAATCACTGCGTCAGTCGCCATCCGTGAATTATCGGCCGGGGGAGGCCCGAGGTAGAACACAGCGCGCAAACCAGCATTAGCGTGCACTTAGCCGGGATATAATAGAACGTCCGTATAGGAGTGAAATTGAGTTTCTGCTGTGAAGAGCTGCGCCACACGGGATATTAACCGAATTCCATCCCCTCAACGGAACGTCCTGATCACGGGGAACTTCTGGTGAATAGGGAATCAGTGGTTATGCGTAGTTGTATCCGCGTTACATTTGTCAAGGCGTAGCAGAAATCCGGTTTCGAGAGTCGCATAATTTTGTGACACGAATGTCGTCTATTACGCAGAGAAATCAAGCAACATTAGTGTTTAAATGGTGCACGTCGGTGTTGGGATATCCTATCATTCACGTCGCGTTAGATGTGACAGGACGGTAAGTCATGTTTTCGTTTGAAATATTGATGTGTATGATGTGAACGTTAAGGAACAACGCATGCTCGGACGTGGGTAATCGTGATGTGACGATAGCAGCCTGCAAGATGGGGATGCATAGGACGAACTGTTTATGTTGGATGGTTTAGTAATGTTTAGTAGTGTATCTGGAAACTAACAACACGTGGGACTGTGTTGTATCAGGTAAGCACACGCACACACAAAAATATTCACACGCCCGCACACGCGCGCGCGCACTCGCGTTCGCAGACACTCAGTCTCACGCACGCACGCACGCACGAACGCACACAAATATACATGCGCACGCACGCATATACTATCACACACAAACGCGCGCGCGCGCGCACACACACACACACACACGGCGCGTGCGATATGGTCAGAACACATTATATCGAATGTCATTAGCAACTATATAGTCTAACCGTTTCAAAATGAAATGTTACTCTCAATGGAAACCACATTATATTTTCGCATTCGCTGTAATATGTATAAAACAAAAGTGTCTGCAACAGTCCCTATTGTGCATGACAATGGTGATTTCGTCATGTATACAGGTTACCGCGTAATACATCCTCGGCGAGTCATCTTAATGATGTCGTCTATATTCATAACGTCTCTTAATATTCCCTTGACGAATGCCTTATTCTATAAACATTAGGCATCGACGATGCAGTAGGCGCATGTTCGCCCAAAATTATAAAAACAACATTCGGACGGCCTAGGCACGTTAGGGATGAATGTAGGCAGACGGTCGTTTGAGGAATAGAACTTGCAACTATTCTTGTTGAATGACTTTACAACACTCCGCATGCTACAGGCATCTTGGATTCGTTTGTTTGGAACCTAACTATACTGAAAGTGACGTTGCACCAACTATACTTTCCAACTCGTCTTACAGTTTTCGGCTTTACCATGCATGTTTTACTGTGAAATTTCACATTTGAAGAGGTTAGTTTCAAAACCAGACATATCCAATTATGCAAATGTTTGAGTGAACCCCTTTATAGTAAGTCAATATTTGCAATAAACCCATACTATTTATGCTATATCGGCGTTTAATTTCATCGTCGTATGTAGCAATGCACAAGTAAAATTCGACCCCATCACAACCAAAGTCATAGCAATTGCAGATTACTTTACAATAATAATTATTAAAATGATGGGTTAAAATGCTAACGAGGCCATAACGAGGTAAGGAAAAGGTGAGGGTTTTACAAAGAATCGGTGCGTCCAGCGAGAGAGCATCAATCTTGAACAAACTCCCGAACAGAACTAAAAAGTAAATGTGTATGTTCTTAATCGCAGGAGAGATCTGTGCATGCAGCTATGTCGGATTCTGAGATGTAATGAATGATGTCTCATGTTGCAGACAATGGAGCATTTGTGACACTGGGGTGATACGAGAAAGATGCCAGTGATGGAGATGCCACCAGACGTGGTAGTCGAAGCCACGGCCGACATATTCGGCCCATTGTGCTTCTGCTTGGAGGCGATAATCGTCGTCATCAACATATTTCCCATAGCGACAGCGTACGTGTGGAAGTCCTCCCACGACCGACTCGCCATCGATGAACTGATAGTCGCCCTCAGCATCACGGACATCCTCTCCGTACTCGTGCCCAGTCCGCTGGCTCTCATGTCGTACTTCACGACTCAGTGGTACGGCGGAGTGAGGACCTGCAACTTGTTCCAGTTGACGACGACGTGGTTCCAGCTGGCGTCTATGGCCCTCGTCACGTTTATGTGCGTCGACCGTATGTTGGTGCTGCGGTTGGTGACCGGAAGCGGTAAGCCGTGCGCCGGAAGTACCGGTCAAACTCGCGTCCGCGCGTGCGTACTGGCGGCGTACGTTTGCTCGCTCGTGCTGGTGGTTCTGCCGGTGTTCGGACTAGCCCCGCCGGCGTTGTCTGCGTCGGGGAAGTCCTGCAAACCGTGGCTGGTCGCCACGCCACACACGCGCAAGGAACACACTTTCTATATATGTTTCCTGTTGGTTGGTTACACGAATCTTCTCGTTGCTCTCGCGGTGTGTGGCACAGTACTTGTGGCGCTGTGGCGCTTCTGGCACCAGTTCGAGCAGACGAACAGTTTAGCTACCAGGAGGAATGAAGCGATGTTGCAGGTATGTCAGAGGATACCGAAAAGCATACGCATAAGTCAAATGTGAAGCAGTCGATAGGAGGCTAATCATCATATGTCACGCTGTCACATGACATACACGCACTTTCGCACGCGCAGACGCACGCATACGTGTGTGTGTGTGCGCGCGTACGTGTGTGCGTGCGTATGTGTTTATGTGTGTGTGCCCGCGTGTCTCCGTGTGCGTGCGTGCGTGCTTGCATGCGTGCGTGCGTACGATTCGTGATGTAGGACATGCAGTTATGGATGGTATCGTGTGTCTAAATTTTATTAGAAACACGGTCACGTTTTTGAAGTTGTTTTACATCTATCGCTTGCACAAAAGTTTGTCACGCTTTCACAAATGTATGATGTTTAAAATGATAAGTTCTATTACCCTGTCGAATAATCTCTAACTCCCGACGAAAACTCTTAACATAAGCCAATCGATGTGATAATCAGTTGAGACAATCAACTCTGCCAGACGTCCATTTTTATAATCAAGTTGGAAAGTAGTGACCAAATCAACGACGGCGCTGACGGTGAGTGTGCGAGACAATAAATGTCATAACACGTCTCAACTCTCAATTGCAGGTTGACCGAAGAAGTGTGATGGAGTTTACGGCTATGACGTCAACCGTGACTCTGACGTTTTACGCCGCTTGGCTTCCAACTCTGGTGCGATTCAAATTACATATGTTCGATTCTAATCCATATATGGTATTTTGGTGAATAGCAGTTTTGTTGTTGAAATTGTTACCATTGATCAGACAATTGTAAAACTGGTAAATTTCTTGCCGTCTTTGTCTGATCGTAATTAGACAATAACAATTCTACCGATTAGTTTTAGAGTAACTTTTGAATGAACACAGATGATTCATAATTTTTATTTTGCGTAGGAAACAATTATACAATTAGCAGTGCCTGAGAAGAAAATACGGAAATTGTTTAACTACTCGTTGTGTTTGTAAACAAACTGGTTTCCAAAATTTAGTCGCGAAAGAAGTTACCCTATTATCAGTTACCCGATGTAGCCTACCGTAAATTAAAGGAGCACATCACAGAGCAGGCGTGCATTTAATTAAATTCGTTGTTCAAGATACATTTGTTACAGCTACATGTTGCCGGTCTACTTAACAAGATTTAACAAGATTGCCATCCAGAAAATTACTCTGGATGGCAGGTGGACAAGGAAGCCTTTTGGCTTATCGAGAGTCCAATACTTTTTATCTACATGTATCCCGCCTTTTTAAGGTGTGTGTCGATTTTATTTTTAAACATATTCACGCTACTAGCACCAACACAATCAGGAGATAATCTGTTCCATTCATTTACAGTCCTTTGTGAGAATGAGAACTTTCTTATATCTAATCTACACTGCTCCTTTACTAATGTAGCTTCATGTCCTCTGGTCCTTCTATTTTTCTTAACTGAGAAAAAAATGTTTCTATCAATATTTTCATAACCATTCAATATTTTAAACACTTCTATGTGATCTCCTCTCAATCTCCTGGTCTCTAATGTTGTTAAACCACATTCTTTTAGGCGTATTTCGTAACTAAGATCCTCAGATTTGGTATCATTTTAGTCGCTCTCCTCTGTACTCTTTCTAGCATATCTATGTCCTTCTTGCGATATGGCCTCCATGCTTGTATACAATATTCTAAATGAGGCCTCACTATTGTTTTGTACAGCGGTACTATTAATTCTTTTTTCTTATACGCTATATTTCGCCTAATTAATCCAAGGATTTGATTTCCCTTTGACGCTGCAATTCCGCACTGCTCTGAAACCTTCATATCAGCACTAATGGTTAACCCCAAGTCCTTTTCTTTTACAGTAGTACTTAGAACAGTACCCCCCATTTTATAGTTTACCTCTTCATTCCCATGACCTGTGTGGAGGCATTTACATTTCCCAAAATTGAACAGCATTTGCCACTTTTCAGACCATTTGATCAACCTATCAAGATCATCTTGTAAATGCTGTCTGTCTCCATCACTTTTAATCCTTCTAAACACTTTTGTATCATCCGCAAATTTTAACACCTTGCTTGTTATATCATCGTCCAAATCGTTGATATATATTAAGAATAATATAGGTCCTAGTACTGATCCCTGTGGTACCCCACTCAATACCGATTTCCAGTTTGAAGCCTCCCCATCAACTACTACACGTTGCCTTCTGTCATTCAGCCATTTTTCTATCCAGTTTATTATACCATTTCCTATGCCATGGGCCTTTAGCTTAAGGAGTAATCTTTGATGTGGTACTTTGTCGAAAGCTTTTTGAAAATCTAAATAGATGATATCTACTGGTGATCCCTCATCTACCCACCTAGTGATGTCTTCCAAAAAACATAACATATTTGTTAAGCATGACCTCGCTTTTAAAAACCCATGTTGAGATGGGTTTATCAAGTTATGTTTAACAAGAAAATCCACCATGTGATCTTTAATTAGTCTCTCTAATAATTTGCAAATCACTGATGTTAAACTCACTGGTCTATAGTTCTCTGACTTGTTTCTCGAACCTTTTTTAAATAACGGTATAATGTTTGCCTCTTTCCATTCTAAAGGAACCACTCCCTCTTCTAATGACAAATTGAAAACTGTTGCAAGCGGTACGCTAATTTGTTCTACAATTTCCAATAGTAGTTTGGGCGGAATCCCGTCCACTCCAGGTGATTTATTATCTTTCATAGCCCTTATTTTCTTAGCTACCATTTCCGAGGTTACAACTAACTGTCCTAAATAGTCTGAATCTGCCCCTTGAACTTAGCCTCTGGTACTGGCAGTGAACTAATATCTTCCCTGGTAAACACTGAACTAAAATACTCATTCAGGTCTTCTGCCATTAAGAATCCCTCTGATATTGTATTTCCAGCACTATCTTCTAGAGGACCGACCTTATCCTGAACTTTCTGTTTGCTTCGAATATACGCATAAAAACTCTTACTGTCATGTTTTATATTACTAGCTAATTTTTTTTCATAGCTTCTCTTTGAATTTCTAATTTCAGCTGTAGCTTGATTAAGTGCTTCTTTATAAATGTTGTAGTCTTCATCATTTCCAGTACATCTATATGACTTCCACATCATTTGTTTATACTTAATTTTTCTAATGGCTTCTTTCGATAAGTGTTTCTTTTTAGACCGTTTCCCTTGTTTTTTGAAAGGTACAAATTTATCGACTATGCACTTAATTTCACTATTTAAGATATTCCAGCATTCGGTTGCTGTCTTATTCTTCAGTGTGTTATTCCAGTCTATCTTTGCTAAATATTTCCTCATGTCCTTATACCTTCCTTTGTGGAAATTTCTCCTATACTGCTTTTTACTATTCCTTTCTGATTTTACTTTGATGGTAAAATGTATCTGGTTGTGATCACTACTCCCCAGTGGCTCACATATCTTGACATTGTCAACTAATTCTTTCTGTGAGGACAAAACTAAGTCTAACACATTCTCTCCCCTGGTTGGTTCTAGCACATGTTGAGAAAGGAAACTATCTTGTACTAAAACTAAAAACTTGTGGTCCTCACTCCCCATACTCTGTAGAGATTTCCATTGTATATGCCCATGGTTAAAGTCCCCCATAATAATACAGTTCCGTTTGCTTACTTCCCTTATAGCGTTTTGTATTTTTCATTCTCTTCTATGCTTATGTTTGGACTTCGATAAACTAACCCAACTGTTAACGTTGAGTTTCCTGTAACTATGTTACACCAAACAGCTTCTTCGCAATCTGCTTCTCTTTCTAATTTTATTTCATAAGCCTGGATAGATTCTTTAATATATAAAATAACTCCACCTCCCTTTCTTCCTATTCTATCTTTCCTAAACATTACATATCCTGTTAGTCCCAATTCGGCATCTGATATATCAGTGGTGGCCCACGATTCGGTTATACCTATTATGTGAGGGTCAATATCTTCTACCATAATGTTTAGTTCACTTCTTTTGTTTACTATGCTCCTTGCATTTAAACAAATGCATTTATATCCTGATTCAGAACAGTTTTCCAGGCTGTTCTTTGCCGATTTATTTCTGCTGTCTTTATCTATGCCTCCAGTTTCAGGCTTCTCTGTGAATCCCCCCTGCGAATCTAGTTTAAATAGATGCAGCCTGTCCCACTGTCAACAGATTGCAGCAAGTTCTCTGAGAAAACTGCTGCCCCCTTTCCACTTAGATGTAGGCCATCTCTCATGTACATATCTTCCCTCCCAACAAAGTATCCCCATAAATCTACGAATCCCACCCCCTCTTCTTCCACAATACAATGTTTTACGATAATGCCGTTAGTAAGTGTTGGTCTTACATATGTAGCGCTGGAAACCGCGTAGGAAAAATCGTTCATGGCGCTTAGTCCATTTGGAGCACGGGTTGTGGCTGCAGCAAACGCAGCGGCGGTAATGTGTTCTTTTGTAGATCGAGACTTTTCGATTTGCGAGTCTAATTACTATCGCAGTAAAAAGAAAGCATATCGCCTTCGTCATATAGTCTGACTTACGATATATCTAAAACTGAATCCCGTGCAAATGGGTTACCAAGAGCGATTGTTTGCATGAATCTATACGGTGTCAGTCGACAGAAAATCATGGGTGGAAATTTCATTTTAAACAGATTGCGGCCATTTCGTCACATACAAGTTCCGCATATCTTAATAAATGCGTCGCCTAAAACCATAACTTTGGTGGCAACATATAGGTTACAAATTTAAAAGTGTTTCATATACGTTCCTTTTGACCGACATTTTGAATGAATCTGCTATTTTTCAAGATGGCTGTTGTCAGAACCAATAATATTTCAACATATATCTTGTTAATTACGTCAAATAACACAATAGTTAGAATGACAGTTTATACACAAGTTTGTGGTTAGCGACTTTTATGAACAATTGTCATCAAAGGTGCATTTTATCGCCACATTTTAAGACTTAAATCACGTAGAGCCATCAGGTTGATGTCGAAATATATGCGACGATTGCAAACATGTCGCTGTTATCCTTCTCCGACTTTCATATCCACGTTTACACCATACCATGTGGGCGCCAGAAATTCCCCAGTGTGACCCCATGGGCAAAGTAATTTCAAACATTATTGCATTGACTTGTTCTTGCTTACCCCATAAATTAATGCCAAGGATTTCCGAAGCGTTGGCACAACCTGATGACACTCACCCCCAGTCAGTGCATGAAAGACAGGCAGTGCAATTGCACTGTCGACACCCAGCATGTGTGCAATAACAGTGGTATAAAATAACTTCTCTTTACCGATCACTAGCAGAAGACACTCGCAGCCAATTTCGCTAGCAACGCTGACAGCTCGCAGCGCAACGACAGTGTCAACAGTTTTTTTTATGACGATCTTCTTTTCCCTGTTTGACACCATCTGCAACATGCAGAAGAATCCGAATGTCAGCCTTTTGTTTTCGTGTACGCGATGACAGGCGATCAATGTTCGTTGTCTACGATACCTTAACAAGTGAATTTGTTTTGTTTTGTTGTCTCTCACTCATTGATGTCAGGAATAATGGCTGCTGGATAGGTAACTGTTTTTTCTCCGTGTGCCCTTCCCTCGTTTTTCTGTGGCTTTCTTGAGGCTGTCACATACACAATGAAGACACGTTGAACACGAAAGAGCTAGGTGTTGTCACGGAGAGTTTCTTGGTTAACGATGGTCATTAGTCCTTCCTTCTGCGCGCAGACACAGTCAAACTGTGAGGCAGCAGATCTCATAACCACTGAAGCAGGTCAGATTTTGCACCGAGCCTCAAGTGGTCGTTGTCTGACAGTGACGGAGGGAATCATTATCGGGCTGACAAAAATTGATTGTCGATGTCAATTATGCGTGCACGACACAATGTTGAAACCAAGAGAACATCTGTAGTCTGCCAGGGAGTAAAGTGTAAAGTTCTTTGAGCAGTCCTGAGGAATGGATACTGCGCTATATAAGAACTTACCTTTATTTTAAAAATGACCGATATATAAATATCGGCTAAAGTCATATGTCATCAATCTTAAATCGCTTAACACAAACCAATGCATTTGCACACACATTGCGTCTCAATGTAACGCAGTTGTTAAGATATGACAACATTGGTTCTAACGAACACCATAATTAAAAATGGCGGATGCCAATGCCGGAGAAGGTCAAAAGTAAAATATTTGAAACCTATGACACAAAAACCTATTTAATGTATCACAATTGCGTTTCTTTGTGAAATAGTTAGTAAGATATGCGGAGATTGGATTAGATAGCTATTTTTCTTAAATGGCTGCAATTAAAAATCAACAACACTACAACACCACAGTAATAGAAAGATAAGAACATATACAATTAATATTGTAGTTCACATTACACAATACCTAACGTTGTACGTCTGTGTGCGGCGTAACAAGAGCGTTGTTTTTATACGACTATCACTGTTCCAAGGTGTTGACGACGCTACAGAAGTGTGGGCGGACAGTTCCCGGTCAAGCAATGCAGTACGGCCTCCTGAGTACGACTTTAACCGGTTTGATCAACCCCATCATATACGCCGCCTTCTCCCCCGCTTACCGCCGCGGCTACTGTTGCTCTGTCGGCGCCGTCTCAAGGTTCTTCTTCGGTTGCCCCTTGACGCGGGCTCAGATCATCAGAGGTACCTGAGTGTGTGTGTGTGTGCGCGCATGCGCACGCGTGCGTGTCTGTGAGTTTGTGTGTGTATGTGTGGATGTGTGTGCGCGGGCGCGCTTGTGTGTGTGTGTGTGTGATTGATTGTGTGTGCGTGTGTGCGTGCGTACCTGTGTGCGTGCTCGCGAGGGCGGGTATGGCGGGCGGGCAGGAAGATGGACGGACGGTAGGGAAAGGCAGGCAGGCAGGCAGGCAGGCAGGCAGGCAGGCAGACTGAACTACTGACAGACTTACATACTGACCGACAGACAGACCGACAGACAGACAGACAGGCAGGCAGGCAGGCAGGCAGGCAGGCAGGCAGGCAGGCAGGCAGGCAGGCAGGCAGGCAGGCAGGCAGGCAGGCAGGCAGACATGAATGGTTTCCTAAGTTGAAAAGCATTGCACCCTTTTGACTTAACATTCGAAACAGTTTCTCCGATTGCTTCTTATCATTAATGTGATCTGTTCCAGCCACGACACCTGGCGGCAGCGCAGCATCGTTCGCGGCGCTCCTATCTTCACGTATCAGCGACGTCAGCGACACAGCGTCAGTGGGTCGCTTGTCAAACTCACAGTCACACTCGAGTGACGTAGTTCTGTTGGGGGCTGGCGCGCGCATTCCCGCAGTGACTGACGCTTACAGCCGCGTGCATGTCTCCGATATCGACGCCTCGCCTAACGTACGCGGTGACGTCACTGCACATGCCTACCGCCTCACTGCGGCTGCGCTGTACAGAGACTTTTATGGCTCAGAGCTAAGTATGGTATCGGACGATGGCAAAAAGGCAAAACGAGACGGGACTGAAGGCGATGAGGAATATAATGGCGAATATGCTGAGCAAGGCGACCGTCTGATTCATACGGTGACCGTTGAAGAAAGTGCCATATAAAGAGAAAAGCAGCTCTTTGCACTGACATCTTGGTGATGATTGGCCTATATTTACAACGTTTGAAACCGATTCAATATTATGTATTATGTTCCCATAAGTATTACACGTACACGCAATATGCCCACATGCATGACAATTGACCTTATCACCAGTTCCACAACTTGCATATAAACATGACGATATCACACGGTCGTTTATTCGTTTTATATGCAATAATGTTTCAGTTGCGCGTACTATTTTGGTATGAAACTGTTTTAAATCAGTTCTCAGTTGCTGTGATACAAAAAAGGCAGCAGCGTCAACAACACTGGCGTCGTCATGGTTACCAACAAATATACCACTTAGCTTCCAGTCCACTTTTAATATTACAATCAAATTGTAGCAGTGGTGATATAGGGCGTGTCCACTTCATTGTTGTCCTCACTTGAACAGGTTTGAAGAAAGTGTCATATAAAGAATAGGGTTTCAAGGATGCTAGGTGTCGTAAATAGACTAAAATGGTTACAAAGAATATAAATATCGTATTGAATGAATGAACGTTTATTCAACAACAACAACATAATACATGCACGGTATGGTCTGCTGCTGCTGCTGCTGCTGCTGCTGCTGCTGAAAGGACATAGCTGAAGTCATAGACTTATATGTTGCTATACCCTTCTCAAACTAAAAAAATATAGTATTGTATAACACACTAATATTGCCACACATAAACGTCGGCGTTACTGATTGTGGCTACAAATGTAACCAAATTCAGAAACTTCAAAAAAGAACTCATTATTAGATATTAGTGTTAGAAAATATAAATCACACACTGAACCACTGTTTAAAAGTCTTAACTAATTAAAAATAGAACACATTAAAATCGCAAGAACTAAAATTGTATTATCAATTCGTGCATAACAAACTCCCTGTTTACCTTCAAAAATTGCCGCTTCATGAGAACAACTGCATTCACAATTTCAACACACGTGGACAATACAATATACAAACAATCAGGGTACAAAACGAATTTGCGAAACAAAGTCTCAGATACACCTTGCCTCGTACTATCAATAATGCACCTGATTTAATAACAAGTAAAATCTACACTCACAGCTTACATGGGTTTGCAATGTATGTTAAACATCATTATTTGCAGACTTATTTACCTGTATGTACTTTACGAAATTGTTACATTTGTCATTATGAGTGAAAAGCAAATATGAATACACTTTTATGTGTACCTCTTTGGATGAAAACCCAATCGCCTAAAATCATGTATAATGTCATGTTCTAAGCTTTGTCTGACTTGCTCTGTTAACCGATTTATTTTACAATTTGTTTATACACCAGGATTTGTCATCAATATAACTGATGGCTCCCATGAGAGCGGCTATTTTGTCTTAGTGGGAGTCTCCCTGACCCACACGTGATACTTTGTATACCATGTGATTACTATATTTTGCTTTTACACACTTACTTATTGAGTGATACGTGTATGGGTCTTAATAAAGAATTTCTCTCTCTCTGTCTGTCTGAACCACGTTTTTATGTTTTGAAATTTCAATGAAATTATTCACATAAACTGCTCTACTCTCCATCAATTGAAATACTTCAGTTTTTTTACATTATTTCAAAAAAGTTCAAAAATTGAACGGGTTCAGTGATTTCAGTATTAGGTAAGAACAACTATAACATAACATAACATAGAATAGCATTAAGGAAAATAGTGCATTAGTTGTACTGTGACTGTACGCATAGGACCGCGTCAACCAGGTCACTGGCGAAAAATCACTCGGGCTTCACATTTTTGAAGGCTACGAAACGCATTTCTTTTAATTGGCAATTTATCACCGCTTCAAAATAATATAGCTGCCACTGTATTACGGCTACGTATGAGAAATACTAAACTTAAAATATGTACGCTAAAATGTCATGTTGCAATACGATTGGAGATAACCGAACACCAGCCGACAGAGGACACAAAAGATACTCCACCCCTCCTTCTGTTATAATTCTCGTTGTTTGAATGTAGCCGACTGCTCTGCTTCCTGTACGGAATCCGATCTGTTTTGCCTTTAGATGATAATAAATGTTTGCATGAATTATGTTCAGTATCATCTTGTTGAAAGTTTGCTTGCAGCGGTGGAGTTCAGACTAATTAAACTTGTAATTCTTTACAGTACTGCTTAAATCTCCTGCATTTCATAGCGGAATTATGACAGAACAGACCACTGTCGGAGAAAGAGGGGGATGGAGGGGAGAAAGGGCGGAGAGAGGGAGAGAGGGGAGGGAGAGATAGAGAGGGGGAGAGGGAGATAGTGAGAGGAGAGGGAGAGGGAGAGAGAGAGAGAGAGAAAGGCTGGAAGCGGGGGAGAGAGAGGGGAGAGAGGGATAGGAGAGAGTGAGAGAGAGAGAGAGAGAGAGGGAGGGGGAGGGAGGGAGGGATGGAGGAGGTAGGGGAGGGAGGGAGGGAGGGAGAGATAGTTATATATACGTGGAGGGGGGGAGAGAGGGAGAGAGAGAGGGGGGAGGGAGGGAGGGATGGAGGGAGGTAGGGAGGGAGGGAGGGAGGGAGAGAGAGAGAGAGATAGTTATATACGTGTGTGCGTGCGTATGTGTTTATGTGTGTGTGCCCGCGTGTCTCCGTGTACGTGCGTGCGTATGTGCGTATGTGCGTATGTGCGTGTGTGCGTGTGTGCGTGCGTACAATTCGTGAAGTAGGACATGGAGTTGTGGATGGTATCGTTTGTCTAAATTTGATTAGAATCACGGTCGCGTTTGTGAAGTTGTTTTACGTCTATCGCTTGCACAAAAATGTGTCACGCTTTCACAAAAGTATGATGTCTAAAGCAGTGGAATAATCAGTTCTGTTACCCTGTCGAATAATCTCTAACTCCCGACAAAAACCTCTTAACATAAGCCAATCGACGTGATAATCAGTTGAGACAATCAACTCTGCCAGGCGTTCATTTGTATAATCAAGTTGGAAAGTAGTGACCTAATCAACGACGGCGCTGGTGGTGAGTGTGCGAAACAATAAATGTCATAACACGTCTCAACTCTCAATTGCAGGTTGACCGAAGAAGTGTGATGGAGTTTACGGCTATGACGTCAACCGTGACTCTGACGTTTTACGCCGCTTGGCTTCCAACTCTGGTGCGATTCAAATTACACATGTTCGTTTCTAATCCATATATGTTACTTTGGTGAATAGCAGTTTTGTTGTTGAAATTGTTACCATTGATCAGACAATTGTAAAACTGGTAAATTTCTTGCCGTCTTTGTCTGGTCATAATTAGACAATAACAATCCTACCGAGTAGTTTTTTGTCCGTGTGCCCTTCCCTCTTTTTTCTGTGGCTTTCTTGAGGCTGTCACATACACAATGACGACACGTTGAACACGAAAGAGCTAGGTGTTGTTATGGAGAGTTACTTGGTCAACGATGCTCATTAGTCCTTCCTTCTGCCCGCAGACACAGTCCAACTGTGAGGCAACATATCTCATAGCCAATGAAGCAGGTCAGATTTTGTACCGAGCCTCATATGGCCGTTGTCCTACAGTAACGGAGGGAATCATCATCGGGCTGGCAAAAATTTATTGTCGATGTCAATTATACGTGCACGACACAATGTTGAAACCAAGAGAACATCTGTTGTTGTGTGTGTAATTTCCCCTTTTCGAATGACGAGACGCAGTCTGTTCTTTAGAATTGCTTCAGTCACTATTATTGAGCGGTCCACAAAGTATTTCTTGAAAAACTCCCTGGGCTTATCTTCTCCAAGACTGTCCCTATTGCTGACGGAGTCAACATCTGCTACTTACGCCACAAAAAACGTGTGGTAGTAACTAGGCGATCTCCAATATCCGATATCAATATCCGAGAAAAGTCTACGCATTTCTGTCATAATCACGGAAATGGATTTCACTTCAGAAAAATGGCAGATATGATTGTTGGAAAAGAAGAAATTTAACACATATGAACTCGTCGTATATAAAACAAAGCTTGTGTATTGACATAACAGTCGTGGCTCTATGTTATGTAGTTCTTATAATGTGGACAAAAATAGCTTTGGAGGGAATCATCTTTGTGGAGCGCAGTAGCGCAGCGATAAGAGCTTCGAACGCTCGACTGAGAGAACGCGGGTTCGAATCCTATGCGGCGGTGTCGAATCTTGGGCAAGTTTGTTTACTCTACATTGCTTCAGTTCACTCAGCTGTATGAATGAGTACCTGACTATAGTCAGTGGTTGATATTTATGAACGAATAATTCTCGTGCATTAATTGCAGCGTGGCTGAAAGCTTCCCTGAGAAGTCGAGATGGTGTTTGATTGAACAGGTCCGCCAGGGTATAAAGCGCTTTGAGTAGTCATGAGGAATGAATACTGCGCTATAAGAACTTACCTTTATTTTAAATGACCGATATATAAATATTGACGAAAGTCATATGTTATTAATCTTAAGTCGCTTAACACAAACCAATGCATTGGCACACACATTGCGGCTCAATGTGAGCGGGCGTGTGGGTGGGTGGCCGGCCGACAGGCAGGCAGGCAGGCAAGCAGGCAGGCAGGCAGGCAGGCAGGCAGGCAGGCAGGCAGGCAGGCAGGCAGGCAGGCAGGCAGGCAGGCAGGCAGGCAGGCAGGCAGGCAGGCAGGCAGGCAGGCAGGCAGGCAGGCAGGCAGGCAGGCAGGCAGGCAGGCAGGCAGGCAGGCAGGCAGGCAGGCAGGCAGGCAGGCAGGCAGGCAGGCAGGCACGCAGGCAGGCAGGCACGCAGGCAGGCAGGCACGCTGGCACGCAGGCACGCAGGCACGCAGGCACGCAGGCACGCAGGCACGCAGGCACGCAGGCACGCAGGCACGCAGGCACGCAGGCACGCAGGCACGCAGGCACGCAGGCAGGCACGCAGACTGATCTATTGACAGACTGACATATTGACAGACAGACAGACAGACAGACAGACAGACAGGACAGACATACATACAAACATACATACATACATACATACATACATGAATGGTTTCCTAAGTTGAAACGCATTGCACCCTTTTGACTTAACATTCGAAACCGATTCTCCAATTGCTTCTTGTCATTAATGTGATCTGTTCCAGCCACAACACCTGGCGGCAGCGCAGCATCGTTCGCGGCGCTCCTATCTTCACGTATCAGCGACGTCAGCGACACAGCGTCAGTGGGTCGCTTGTCAAACTCACAATCACACTCGAGTGACGTAGTTCTGTTGGGGGCTGGCGCGCGCATTCCCGCAGTGACTGACGCTTACGGCCGCGTGCATGTCTCAGATATCGACGCCTCGCCTAACGTACGCGATGACGTCACTGCACGTGCCTACCGCCTCACTGCGGCTGCGCTGTACAGAGACTTTTATGGCTCAGAGCTAAGTATGGTATCGGACGTTGGCAAAAAGGCAAAACGAGGCGCGACTGAAGGCGATGAGGAATACAATGGCGAATATGCTGAGCAAGGCGACCGTCTGATTCATACGGTGACCGTTGAAGAAAGTGCCATATAAAGAGAAAAGCAGCTCTTTGCACTGACGTCTTGGCGATGATTGGCTTATATTTACAACGTTTGAAACCGATTCAATATTATGTATTATGTTCCCATAAGTATTACACGTACACGCAATATGCCCACATGCATGACAATTGACCTGATCACCAGTTCCACAACTTGCATATAAATATGACGATATCACATAGTCGTTTATTCGTTTTATATGCAATAATGTTTCAGTTACGCGTACTATTTTGGTACGGAATTGTTTTAAGTCAGTTCTCAGTTGCTGTGATATAACAAAAACAGCAGCAGCAGCAGAAGCAATGGCGTTGTCATGGTTATCAACAAATATACCACTTAGCTTCCAGTCCACTTTTAATATTACATTAAAATTGTAGCAGTGGTGATATAGTGAGTGTCCACTTCACTGTTGTCCTCCTTGAACAGGTTTGAAGAAAGTGTCATATAAAGGGTTTCAAGGATGCTAGGTGTCGTAAATAGACTAAAATGGTTACAAAGAATATAAAGATCGTATTGAATGTATATACTCTCCATCAATTTCCCTGATATAACGCATGTGTTTGCAAACGAATATTGTTGATCAAGTTGCTATGCGGTCTCGATCTAACTACGGACCACAATTGTGCTAACTAACAGTTTGTTCGCAACCTCTGCAAGACCTTTCCGGAAATGGCCGTCTCAGTGGACGCCATGCATTTATCGCTTTTAGATTATCAACGAACGGGTACGGAAGAAGAGTACGTGTTTATACGCGAGTTATGCTTTTGAGTCCGGATAACCGACGTCATGATACACTTTCAGCCATACAGAACATACTACAAACGTACCTCAACACTTAGCGTTACTAGTGAATACGATATACTTCAGTTTTTTTATACATTATTTCAAACAAGTGTTTACTTTGAACGGTTTCTGTGATTGTCTAGATAGGTAAGAACAGCTATAACATAACATCACAAGGAAAATAGCATTAGTTGTACAGTGACTGTACGCATAGGACCGCGTCAACCAGGTCACTGGCAAAAAATCACTCGGGCTTCACATTTTTGAAGGCTACGAAACGCACTTCGTTTAATTGGCAATTTATCACCGCTTCAAAATGATATAGCTGCCATTGTATTATGGCTACGTATGAGAAATACTAAACTTAAAATATGTACGCTAAAATGTCATGTTGCAATACGATTGGAGATAACCGAACACCAGCCGACAGAGGACACAAAACATACTCCACACCTCCTTCTGTTATCATTCTCGTTGTTTGAATGTAGCCGACTGCTCTGCTTCTTGTACGGAATCCGATCCGTTTTGCTTTTAGATGATAATAAATGTTTGCATGAATTCTGTTCAGTATCATCTTGTTGAAAGTTTGCTTGTAATTCTTTCCAGTACTTAAATCCAGTATTTGAATCTCCTGCATTTGCTAGCGGAATTATGACAGAACTGACAACTGTCAGAGAGAGAGAGAGAGAGAGAGAGAGAGAGAGAGAGAGAGAGAGAGAGAGAGAGAGAGAGAGAGAGAGAGAGAGAGAGAGAGAGAGAGAGAGAGAGAGAGAGGGGGAGAGGAGAGATCAAGAGAAGGAGAGAGAGAGAGAGAGAGAAGGAGAGACAGATAGGGGGAGAGAGAGAGAGGGAGAGAGGGATAGGGAGAGAGAGAGAGGTGGTAGAGGGAGAGCCTAATAAGAGACTGGTCAGTTATAAAAAAGACGATGGGATGAAAAGGAAAAAATTTTTTTGTGGCAAACGAGAAAGTAGACCTAAAAACTAACATTGGCATGTTGAAGACCACAAGTAATCAAAATACATGTGTACAAGAAATCATCAGATACGTAACAACCCATACACCCAGAAACAATACGAAAAGGTTCAGTACTAGCAAGCACACACCAACCAGTGACAGACGTGCATTAAATGTCTGCTGAGTGACACAGTGTATAGATACATCGCCGCTCGTATAAAGGGAACTAAGTATCCGGCGAGTGACGCCACCTGCCATGTTTGTGGCAAATTAAGTCACTTGGCTAAGATGTGCAAAACGACTCTTCAACATTTTAATAGGCGAAGAGGCGATTATGCACACTATGGGCAGTAAACGTAAAACACACGACTGACAATAACTGGTAGAGGGTCGTTTCACATGGACACAGGGTCGAGCCAGAGCAGACGGTTGGCGGTGTTGATTAGTCATGAGTTTAATACTAAAAGCGTTTTCCGCGTCATGCTAAATGACAGGACAGCTGTTCTTCGATATCTGTTTTACATTGCATGTAATAATATAAAACGTGTGACCTATTCAGTAACTATTTCAGTTAATTTGTGACACTTGGTGTACGTTTTTATTTCAGGGTGTCATTTATCTTCAAAAAATGTATAAGTGTACATGCATCATCTAACACATTTATGATATAGCATTAGTTGTACAAACATTCCCTTCAATGCAGGTGAAGATAGCATAAAGTATCTTCACCCAACCTGGATATCGCCCCTATTACCACAAAGAGGTTGTACAGATATGATTATACGTGCAGTTAAATGCGGTTTAAAACTTCTGCGTTGTGACACAATAAACCTCTTTTAAGTCGGATTCAATCGGACCGGGAGATTTATTCCGAGTTATACGAAAGTCCGACTTAACCGAATACATATATCCCAGCTTTAACACTAAAAGCAGTCCTCTAAAAGTCCTTAGGTGTCTGTTAACGACACCTGAACGTATGTGTATATTGTGGCAATTGTACAGATGCTGATGTCCACATGCGGCAAACACAACAGTACGCAGTATTGGAATAGCTATGTGATCCTTTGGCACGAATCTCTAATGTCACAGCCGATTGTTAAAGTCGGTCATCTTGCTCTGCGTAAGTCTTTGTTGAGATTGCCTCATGAGAATGTCCTCGCACTTGTCAGTCAGCTATTCGATCTCATTGTTGCCGAACATCAAGCCATAGTGTTGTAACGTCCGCAAGGCAGCATGTGCGTCATTGAGTTTCTGTATCTTATCTTCTATCTTCTGGGTGTCATAGGATTTCGATATTCTGCTCGTCACGTAGAGTGGCCGATGTTCCTGCTGTTTCGTCACCACCAACGTAATCTACCATCTTTCATCTGGTTCTTGTACTCCAAGCAACCAACTGAACTTGTCGAATATTATGATCCGACCTAGGCGAAACAAAACAAATTATTTCGGATCAAAGGGAACGACCCAGTTCGTCCGAGTTAGGCGAGAAGGCTTTCGACTCGGTGCAAACTCAAGCAATATTGACTTCCCTTCAAGAACAGGGGATAGAAGACGTTTACATCGAACTACTAAAAGACATCTACACCAACAGCTCGGTGACAGTCCACCTACACAAAAATAGCAAGCTGTTTACGGCAACACTCGAAAGCAAGTTCCGAAGACTGACCCGGGAAACCAGACGCTTGAGGATAGACGGAGAATAGCCATCTTTGCTTGATATAGTTGATATAGTTTTCTCTTTGTTGATTATTCATCTCTAGCATGTATATAGCTTTGTATATCCAGGGGTGTGGAGATCTCACCCTTGGGCATTTTGAAAAAAATGACAAAATCCAAAATGACCGCCAGAATCAACCTATTATCATATCTTTGCAACCAGACAAGATATACACATGATTAAAATTTTGTTTTATATGTTTCCAGACATGAATAATTCGATTACACCATAATTTATATGAAAAATTTAAAGAAAACAAAATGGCGGTCTAAAATGGTTGCCTAGTATGCCAACTGTCACATATTTTCAACAAGGTAACATACACACACAATCGAAACGTCTTTTTACATGTTTTCTGACATAAGAAATTCCACAGTTCCATGATTGTATTTGTTAAATGTAAAGAACGCAATGAAAACGGTTGCGAAAATGCAACAAACGATATATTTCGAGTTCACACTCTACTATCTATGATCTATGGAAAGCTTACCGGATGACATACGTGCGCAATTCACCAACGGACAACACACGATGCACCACAACGTTGGTCTGTTCATTGGCATTTGAAGTGACATGGCTATTGAAACTGTCTTCATGAGGTATGGTCATGGACAGAATTGGATCATTGGAATAACTCTGAAACCGGAAACTCTCAAAACCTGGCCTTACAGCTTACAGCTTGGGCTGATGAATATTATCACCGGGCAAGTTGTGAATCACTCCTCGGTCAATGTCGACAAGGCGACATTGCTTGGAAAAACACAGATGGAGTGTTTTGAACGCAGTTGGCCTGGTGCATTTCACGATTCAATACCAACAATGGTGACCACCTTTACCCAAGAAACACATTAAAGTCGAAGATGCTAAAGTGTTTGACATGGAAACCATCTTTGCAAGAGCCATGGGCACGCGATCTTGACACAACCAAGCTAATGGGCCACGAAGTATCACCTATCCCTATATCTATGTTCGATGAAAATGGAAATATGAGGGATGGCAAAACGAAATCCAATCTCAAGAATGCGCTCAAGTTGGAAGTTCAAGACGGCTGACTTAACAAGATGTGTAGGCAACGTTCCTCGGTGGGTGCGATGTCCTCGTGGGTAGTGCCTTGGCCAGCATCTGGCACTATACACGACTACCTTGTCCGGTTCCGCAGTTACATACACAGTTACTTAGCGAAAACTTACGCTACCTGGTGTTCGACAGATACGTTGAAGGCAGTACTATGGAGGCAACCCGACGCGGCAGGGACAAAGGAGCAAGCAGGGTCTACACAGCAGATCAACTGATTGCTCTCATCGTCGAGGATTTGGGTTCGCACAAGGCTGACTTTCAAAAGCATAAACTAGTCGTCACTGGCAGAGACCCGGTTCCCGTAGAAATCGCAAATGGTTGTGTAAACAAACGTCAAGACATGGCTACAACGCAGGAGGAGGAAGACACTCTTATTGTGCAACAAGTTCCACGTGTAGAGGATAGTACCGTCCTGGTCGTTGCAGATGACACCGACATCTTTGTTCTCCTGTTGTATTTCTCTCACCAGGGCAATATCCTGCAAAATTCTAATGGTTTCGCCAATTCAAGGACCAATTGTCCTAGATAGCAACGCAGCTGCAGAAGAGCACAGCTCCGTCGTCCCAGATCTACTAGCTGCTCACGGTCTGACAGGTTGCGATACTGTGGCGTCATACTTTGGCGTTGGCGAGGTTACAGCTCTGAAAATTCTGAAACATGGCCAACGTTCTCTCAACTTATTGGGAAACACAGGCGGACCACCTTTTTCGGAAGTAGTGGACCAGGCCACACACGTCTTGTTGGCCTACTATGTTCAGCAAAGATGTCATTCGATGACGGAAGCACGCCAACAAATGTGGTTTTCTAAAGTAAGCAGAAGCAAGGCTTCCGCACCAAAGCTGTGGTCATGACCACCCAAAAGCGTTCTAACAAAATGTAGCCAGAGCCCATCTGCAAGTAGCAATTTGGCTTCATGCTTTGGACCTAAACCCACCTGTACTAGACCCTACATCTTACGGTTGGTCGCTGGAAGAAGGGACTACTGCGCTCAGTTCGTCTAGTGTGCCCCCAGACACCTCGTTAGCCCCAACTGGGTTGCTAAAGATGACCAAGTGCTCGTGTCGAAGTGAAATACCAACAAGTGCAGCTGCAACAGCTCTGACATGGCATGGATACCATTTTGCGCAAATGAGAGTGGCACGTAAGTTCTACATGATGGAGATGAAGAGGACTGGTGCTTAGAAAGGTAAGAATTTAACGAAACGATGATCTTATGTAATTCTCCTGATATATGACACATAAAAAATAAATATTCTCATATTCTTATATTTTTTCCGCATCGTCGGCAACAATTTGTAGCATACTTATGGCCGCCATTTTGTTTTCTTTAAATTTTGTTCATATCAATTAGATAGAACAAGTTCTGCTACTCTTGTTCATGAGAAAACCTACTCTTGCTTGGCCGCTGTTCGCCGTGGAATGGTATAGTAGATGGCATCTTTGTAAGGTAGTGAAGCATTCCTCTCTTCTTCTGACTTTTCCGATCCCGACCACATCCCATACCAACCTGGTTTCCCTAAGTTCTTCCTCCAGTTCTCGTATCTGTTCATCGTAACCGGAAGTCGGGCTAAAAAGTAGGTTTAAAAAAACTGGGGTTCATTTGGAACCGGGACCTCAAAAAGTCATCGGACAGGTGTACGGTAACTTGACCTTTTTTAAAAATTAATTTACTCTTGCACTGCACCGCGCCAATTTGGAATTTTTGTGCTCCCTTGTGCAAGGTGAAATTGTTTCCCTATCTTTTAACATGGGTTGAACTCCGCCATAGCCTGTCCCAAGCCAAGTTGAAAAGGGAGGAGGGTTGGGCGTAGAGCCAGTAACCCAACCCCGTAAAAACAAACCCTACTACAGAAACGACGAGAAGAAGCCATTCCGGTACACTTTCAAGGGGAAGAAGAGAAGGCACATCCATAAATGTGGATGCATCTGCATCTACAGAGCCGTCAGGAAGCTCGACCCCCGATTAACAATATCTTTAACGCCAAAACTAAAACCAGAGTAGGCACATGGAACGTTCGAACTTTCAGAGCGGGCGGATGGAGCAGGTGCTGAAGGAAATAAAGGCTTACCACCTAGATATTCTAGGCGTAAGCGAGATGAGATGGACAGGACAGAGACGCTTCAACAGCGGAGATAAAACTGTACTCTTCTCCGGAAATGAAGATCACCACGTCCATGGAGTTGGCATCATCCCGAATAAGGATGCTACGAAAGCACTGATAGGGTGGAAGCCAGTTAGTGAACGCATCATCACAGCGAGGTTCAACACCAGGCATATCAAAGTCACCGTAGTGCAAGTATATGCCCCAACCGAAGTCGCCACAGACGAGGAAAAGGACACCTTTTACGACCAACTCCAGAACGTGCTTGACGAGATACCAAACTTTAACATTAAAGTGGTGGTAGGAGACTTTAACGCGAAGCTGGATGGAGACAGAAGAGAAATGTATACTACGGTTGGACTTCACGGTTCAGCTGGAAATCCGAATGATAATGGTGAACGATTGCTCTCGATGAGCACCGCCAGTGGTATCAGCATTGGCAACACCTCCTTCAAACATAAACGCATTCACAAGAAAACCTGGATCTCACCATGGCAATACATCGAATGAGATTGATTACATCTGCATTAGTAGTAGATGGCGTACATCTCTACATGACGTCCGAACATATAGAGGGGCAGATGTTGGCTCTGACCACAACCTTGTGATTGGTAAGATTAAGAAACTAAGAACAGATTCCAAGCGCTACAACACTCAACCGACTTAGAAGAGCAATGGCAGCTATTCCTTCAAGCCGTAATGGAGAGCGCGAATGTAATGTTAGGTAGGAGAAGAGGGTCCAACAGAGAACAGTGGATTACTGAAGACTATGGAAACGGATTGATAAAAGGAAATATATGAAGATCAGAAGAAATCAAGCAGCTAGAAACCTCCAACAATGGAGATCATCAGATGAGGAATACAGGAAACTGGATAAGGAAGTAAAAAAGTGCTGTAGGACAGATAAGAGGAAATGGTTAGAAGAGAAAGGTAAAGAAACACAAACAGCAGCAGAACGGAATGACTCGAACTCGCTGTATATTGTGAGAGAACTAACTAGCGCGAAAAGCAATTCCAACATACCAATACAAGACAAAGATGGCAGAGTGCTTCTAACAAGCGAAGAACAAGCCACGAGGTGGATTGAACACTTCCGAGAAATACTAAATCAACCAACACCTACCACACTCTTCAACTTCGAACAGGAACCAAACAAAAAAGAGGTCGATGTCACCACCAATGACATCACCAGGGCAGAAGTCTCCAAAGCCATCGATTGCCTCAAGAACAACAAGGCAGCGGGCCTTGATGAAGTATCGGCCGAACTATTGAAACATGGCAAGGATGGGGTTGTAGACGAGTTAACCTACTTGTTCAATCTGATCTGGTCTCACGAGGAAGTTCCTGATGATTGGAGACGAGGAGTGATCGTGACGTAACCAAAGAAGGGGTGCCTGGGCGATTGCAATAACTGGCGAGGAATAACATTGATGTCAGTACATGGAAAGGTGTTCTGCAGTGTGATCCTAAACCGGCTGAAGGCAGCAGTTGACCAACACGTCCGGGAGGAACAAGATGATTTTCGAAGAGGAAGGTCATGCTGTGAGCAGATCATCACATTGCGAAACATCATCGAGCAAAGCAGAGAGTTCCAGATACCTCTTTTAGTCAATTTCATTGACTTTAAGAAGGCTTTCGACAGTGTCCACAAAGATTCGCCATGGCAAATCCTGAAGCTATACGGCGTACCAAACAAATATATAAACATTTTCAAATCGCTATACCGAAACACCAACTGCTGCATCAAGACTAACGATGGCTACACAGACATGTTCGATACAGAGACAGGTGTACGTCAAGGTTGCATCCTGTCCCCTTTCCTTTTTGTTGTTGTTATCGACTTCATCATGAGAAAAACTTAGGTGTTAATTGAATAAATAATAGATTGACAGACCTTGACTTTGCCGATGATATTGCACTGCTCAGCCACACGCCGGAGATCCTGCAAGAGATGACCAATAATTTAAACGAAAATGGAGAGAGGGTCGGATTATGAATCAGCTATGGGAAGACAAAAACATTGTCAGTTGGTGATGGAACTGACCACCACATTGTGATCGGTCAGCAAGAGTTGCAATGCGTCAAGAACTTCCCTTACCTCGGAAGCTACATCTCTATAAAAGGCGACGCGGAAGTAAATGTACGAGCGAGGATAGGCAAGGCATCAGCAGTGTTCCAAAGACTACGTCCAATATGGTCCAGTAACACCATCAGAAAGGGCATAGAACTACATCTTTACATGTCAATCGTAATACCAACAGCGATATATACCTGTGAAACGTGGAAAAATACTGCGAGGATATCAAAAAAGCTAGACATATTCCACCGACGATGTCTACGGTTCATATTGGGCATATCGTGGAGAGAGCACATCACCAATGAAGAAGTGATGAGGAGGGCAGGTCAGGATAGCCTGCATTACATAGTTAAGTCTCGACGACGAAGACTAGCGGGACATATCCTACGCCTACCAAGAGAGAGAACAGCACATATAGCAATGGAATGGGTGCCTGAAGGTGGAAACAGAAGGAGAGACTAAGACCTGGCGCAAGACATTTAAAGAAGATCTGGCAGAAATGGAAATTACCTGGAATGTGGCCAAAGAAATTGCGAAAGACCGCAGTAGATGGAGAAAGCTCGCCGCCCGATGTCCTGAAAGGAACAGGAAGAACTAAGTCTAAGTAAGTGCACTGCTTCGCGCATACCCAGAAGTCTGTTTAACATCACATATTACTTTGGTTAACCTACTATATGCAGAAAGGCATAATTTCGAAAATTCATCTTTTGACGTTGACCTCGTTTAACCTTCACTCCACAGTTAGAGCACCGCTTTACAACAACAAAATCGAATATTCGTCATTTCACGGTGACCTTTTTTGACCTAAGCTCCACTCGTACCAGATCAGGTAGCACTTCCATGTCGTACCTGGTTTTGACGGGGTGAAAATAAGCTTTCCAAGAATATATGACTTGGCCTTCTTCTAATTAAGCAAAGTAGATATGTAACCATTTAATACAAGACGTTTGCGGAAACGCACAATTTCGAAAAATGAATCAGTTGACGGTGACCTTGTTTGACATTGGATTCACGCTTACTGCACCTTTGCAGCTATACGACAGTCCTCGTTGGGACGGGGAGATATAGATCTTTCAAAGGATATAACAAATGGGTGTGTGTAGGTGGAAGGGGGGCATATAAATCGGTCCGATAAGTTGTTCTACCGCTCGCCCAATAGTTAAATTTACTATCGATACTGTTGCATCGCAATATCGACTACTGGTAGCGATGCATCGATAGTTCGATGTATTGTTACACCCGTATAAGCTAGTAGTGGACAATTTTGATACAGTTTACAGTGTATTTCCCTTTCCGGCTATCCGTTTAACGTGCTGACTTTTACGTCTATTTGTAGCGGGGTTATTGTTTTGTAGTATGCTGGTGAATACATGTGTTTACTAGAAGTTGCCGTTTGTCGTTCCTGCGTATTATAACCCCACGCAACATCACATTTTGACGACGAGGATGGCCAAAACCGATATGAACATGTGCTAAAAGGTATTAGCACACATACACGTCGATGACAGTTTGAACTGACGTTCTAAGCAGCCGTAAGTAGCTACACATGGCGATGGGAAATCATTGCCGTTGGTGAATTTGACACGCCAACGCCGCATCCGGGAATCGACATATTGACGTTATCTTGTTACTCAGTTCTGAGTCAGCATGGCAGCTGTAATAAGTGGAATGACGGGTGTGCCTGTGTTCGAATTTAACACAACTGATATTTCTGGACTGGCGAATAAGTGGAAAAACTGGAAGTCTTCCTTCGAGATCTATGTCATCGCATCTGGTGTGACAGATAATACCCAGAAGAGAGCATATGGGGGACAGCAACTGCAGAAGCTGTATCAGACCCTGCCTGACACCGGGAACGCCAATGACTACGACAGATGCCTAGATGCACTGGACAAATACTATGAACTGACGAAAAATGTACCCAAGGAGCAACAGATCTTCCTAGCTACTGCACTGTAAGGATGTGAAACTATAAACAATTTCATTGTCAGATTGAAAATAAAGGTCAAACATTGTGAATATAGAGATGAAAAAGATAACCAGATCAGAGATCGGGTCCTGTGTTTTATGCGTGACAAGGCATTGAAGAGTAAACTCTATCGAACAGGAAAATTTCACCCTTGCTAAACTTGAGGAAGTCGTGACTATTTTTGATGGAGGTTTTGCTTTTGGCGGCCGTTGGTGCCAGGGAGGAAGCAAACGCCGTCTACATCAGACAGTCCTGTAGTATCACCACTAACAAATTCCACTGGACACATGGGAAAAGACTGTAGGAAGTCGAACAATCACGCATGTGGGAAGTGTCAGTTCCAGGAGCTGGAGAATTCGATGCAGCACGATTGCTGGTGGTCAGAGGCGACCATGCCGCTCAATTGGGAAGGGAGACTGCCGAGGAGCTCGGAGTGCTCAGAGTTGGCCTGACAGTAAACGCTTGCTCAGCAGACAGACTATACAAGGAGAAGCTGAGAGACATGTATCCACAATTGTTCAATGGTCTCGGCAAACTGTACAATTATCAACTCAAGCTGAACATAGCTGAGAGTGTGACGCCAGTGGCCCAGTCAATCAGAAGAATACCGTTCAGTAGAAGGGAGTAAGTAGTGTGAAAGCTGAAAGAGTTGGAAAACATGGATATCATTGAAAAAGTTGATGGTCCTACACAGTGGGTGAATCCCCTAGTCACTGTGGAGAAGGCGAATGGAGATGTCCGGTTATGCCTGGATGTGCGAGAAGCGAACAGGGCCATAACAAAGCAGCGCCAACCCATCCCTACAGTAGAAGAGTCATTGCAAGAGATGGGGGAAAGGAAATTGTTCACAAAGCTCGACTTGAACATGGTATTCCACCAGATGTAGTTACATAAAGACTCCCGGGATATCACCACATTCGAGGCACCGAATGGTCTCTACAGGTACAAATGCCTAGTACTCAGAGTGAACATGGCCTCTGAGAAATTCAACTACATAATCAGACAGGTGGTGCAGGACTGTCCTGGAGCGTTCAACATCCACGGTGACCTGATCGTTGGAGGTGCCGATGATGACCAACATAATGAGCGACTGCTGGGTGTTGTGAAGAAGTTTGCAGAAAACGGCCTGACGTTCAACTTTGCCTTGAAAAACTGGACTTCAGAGTTGATACGGTCAACTTCATGGGTCATGCCAGGTCAGCAAAGGTCTGCAGGTAACAGATGACAAGATCAAGGCAATGACAGCAGCTGAAGTAAGGAGCATTCTCAGTTCAGCACTGTTCAGCTCCAAGTTTATTCCAGACTTTGCTACGATCACACAGACGCTGTGGGAGCTGACATATGACAAAGTGAAGTGGAAATGGACCAAGGAAGAAGAAAAGGCGTTCGATGAGGTGAAGAGACGACTCACAGAAGCACAGCCTACTACAGGCTACGCGCGTCGCGACTGATGCTTCGCCAGTTGGTCTGGGAGATGTCCTTCAACAAAGGTAAGAAGTTGGGCTAAGTAGGCTGCTAATAGAAGGAAGCGAGACCGATCTGGTGTCAGTATAGAAGACTACGCCTACTCGGTTGTGGTAGACTCTGTCCCAGCATCTATGACGGCAGCGCAAATCGAACGCGAGTCGCCCGAAGATTCGTTGTTATCATAAATACGACGTGGAGTCCAAGAAGACAACTGGAATGACCTTGAGCATACAACGTTCAAGGCTTTGCGAGATGAGTTGTGGGTTGTGGGACAGATTGTGATGAGAGGACGTCGCATCGTGATCCCAAAGACGTTACAAAGACGATACTTGGTCCTGGCTCATGAGGGACACCAAGGCATTGTGATCACTAAGGCCAGGTTGTGGGAGAAAGTGTGATGGCCGAGAATGAACAGGGGCGTTGAAGCTCTTGTCAAGGGCTGCTATCCATGCCAATTGGTGGGTGGCCGACAACGTCCCGAACCAATAAGGTCGACACCACTGCCAAAGGGTCCATGGGATGACATCGCAATTGATATATGTGCAATTGATATATGTTGCAGAAAACAATCGTTAAACAGTTTAAGACGCAATGAGAGAACAAGGACTTTTTGAAGTAAAACAAAAGAGAGATTTAGTGTATTCCCGTTTCCGGCTACCCGTTTATCTTGCTGATTTTTCCGTGTATTTGGAGCTGGGTTATTGTTTTGTAATATGCTGGTGAATACATGTGTTAACTAGAAGTTGTCGTTTGCCATTTCTACTTATACTAACCCCACGCAACACCTCACAGGTGTTTGTTGTTGCACCCATTATCGGGAGTCTCACAAATTAAAGCTGCGTTCCAATCACCTCGTGCTTATCGGGTATACCACGTGGTGAACTCAAACGTTGAAAATCATCCCCACTTAATCACTAGTAAATTGAGTCACGCACGCCCTGCTGCGGTTCACGTTGTCGTATTGATGCAAAACAAGAGCACCATTACCTCTCCGGTTCTTACGTGACTCACATGTAAACATCATTGTTATGTTTGGTTAGCTAACTACTGTGTTCGCAAGGCAGTAAAGCTTTTTCCAACTAGCCAAACCAATCCGTTTTCTCAAGCCTGTAACATAGCCGCTCCCTGCATGTTATATACATACGTAGCCTATGTATTACGGACGGATGCCGTTGACTTCGGTTTTCTCCGGTGCTGTTCGGATTAGATAATAAACGACGGCCATGTTTCGTTCAGACTGATAAATGGTGTGTTTCATTTAAAAGCAGCAATCATACAATGGCGACGAGAATTAAGCGAACCTGCTAAGCCTACAAGTAAGCAACCGCCTACTGTACCGAATCACCATGGCTGTTCCGATCAATGTGGCCCAACTACCGCCCTTCGATGCACAAAACGAGCCTTCAACAACGGCTGAACGTTGGAAAAAGTGGATACGAAACTTTGACAGGATGGCCAGTGCGTCAGGATGCACCGATGACAAGCAAAAACGCGATTTGCTGTTACACACCGCGGGCGAAGGCGTTCATGACATTTATGATACATTCCCCGAAACAGAAACAGGTACGTCGTCGTCGTTTCAAAAGACAAAAGAACTACTGACGGACTATTTCACGCTTAAATCAAACGTCCCGTACAACAGGCACATGTTTCATCGCGCTGAACAGCATGAAGGCGAAACCGTCGGGCAGTTCGTAACACGGTTACGACAGCTGACATCGTCATGCGATTACGGGAACAATGTCGATGAGTACATCAGAGATCAAGTAATCGATAGGTGTCACTCTGATTCGTTGCGTACCAAACTCCTGGCCGCAGGAAAGATCTCACGCTAAACAGGGCGATCGAGATAGCGCAAACGAGAGAATCGTCAGAACGCCAGGCTAAAGACATGGCTCGTGGCACAGCAAACAACACAGTGTATGCTGCATTCAACAGGTCAGCACGCATACCATTCGAAACGCACACTCGTAAACCGGTCAACAGACATTCTAACACTCAACAACGTCACGATCGGTGTACTCGCTGTGGCTTACAGGGCCATACAAGTGACGAATGCAAGTGCACACGTGATAAAGTCACTCCAAATGTGGAGTGCGTGGACATTTCGCTGTCATGTGCCGAAGCAAACCAAGGCAGCAGTCACAGCGCAGCTCACAGACGTGGCAAAAGAAACGTGCACAGCCAGTCAATCCAATACGGTACATGGCAGAATCAGCTGCCCATAGTGACAACCCAGCAGACTACCTGTCTAGACATCCAGCATCAAAAGTCAGCCAAGCGCAGCGTATGGCTGAGGACTTCATCAATCACATTGCTGACAGCTCTACGCCAAATGCCATCACCCTCGACGAAATTAAGGTGCACACCAGACAAGTTGCGACCTTAAACAAGGTCATCGAGGTCATCCGCACAGGTCGTTGGTATGACACAGCTAACAACGAGTCAGCTGACATTGCTGCATTCCGGAAAGTGAGGGATGAACTGACAGTGGGAGAAAATGGAGACTTTCTGCTACGAGATTCTCGCATTGTCATCCCGACAGCACTTCGCAGTCGTGTCATACAGTTGGCACATGAGGGTCATCAGGGCATCTGCAAGACCATAGCTGTGATCAGAAGCAAAGTGTGGTTTCCAGGCATAGACAAGGAAACGGAAGCAGTCGTCATGAGTTGCATTCCGTGTGTTGCAAACTCCAACCGCCGCCAGATGGAGCCACTAAACATGACTACTCTACTGCGAGGCCCGTGGATCAATCTGAGCATTGATTTCTGCGGCCCAATACCGACAGGCGAATATTTACTCTGCGTCACAGATGAATATTCAAGATATCCAGTCGTTCACGTGACCAGAAGCACCAATGCAGAGACAGTTATGCCGATCATGGAGTCCATTTTTGCCATGTTCGGATATCCAGAAACGATAAAGTCGGACAATGGCCCACCATTCCAGAGTAATGCGTGGTCACAGTTTTTGCAGTCGTGTGGCGTCCGTCATCGCAAAATCACACCGTTATGGCCGATGGCGAATGCACAAGTGGAGAACTTCAACAGGCCGATGATGAAGGCAATACGTTCAGCCATCATTCAACATCGCAACTGGCGTCGCGAACTGCAGCAGTGTCTTCGAAACTATCGATCTACTCCGCATAGTTCTTCGCTGTTCACACCTCACCGACTACTGTTTGGTCGAGAACCGAGAACTAAGCTACCTGAGCTGCCAACGCTTCAGAGCGTGCACCCAGAAGATGAAGTCGTTTGCAGACAAGACGCTCGTGCAAAAGCGAGAATGAAAGAGTACTCAGACGATCGTGCACACGCTTCACATGTGAACCTACAAGTGGGAGAGGTTGTGCTTGTACAGCAGCCTAGAGTGAACAAACTCTCTACTCCGTTCGCACCGACACCGCTCATTGTCAGTGCAATGAAAGGACCAATGGTCACCGCCGTGCGTGGTGAATGGTCCACGGTGACGCGAAATGTGTCTAAGTTCCGTCGCGTGCGAGGCTTGTCGCCCGATGAAATCGCACGACATCATCCCGAGGACACAGCTGCGGACGACGACCCGCCAACAGATGATGAGTCGTCTGAGACCCGTCACGATGACGAAGAGGTGCTTAAGCCACCTGCTCTGCAAGCTGTCCGTCCACAACGAGCTCGAAAAAAGCGACAGCGCTTAATCGAGCAAATCTAGAAATTGGGTGTAGGCGGATCGCTGCCCGTTCTAGATATAGTTAGTTACACGATATAAGGGTGCAGGCGGATCGCTGCCTTTCATATCCGTTATCTAGTTAAGTGTTCAGTTAAATAACATGGCATGTTTGTGCATTCATCTGTTTTCACAACGAACACTTTTCACAGCGAACACTTATTAGGAATCCGTGTCACAAACTTTATTGCAGTTCAATGTTCCTTTAATTAATTAACAAATGTGACTAAGTAATCAAGGTAGAGAGGGATGTAATATAGCCGCTCCCTGCATGTTATATACATACGTAGCCTATGTATTACAGACGGATCCCGTTGACTTCGGTTTTCTCCGCTGTTCGGATTAGATAATAAACGACGGCCATGTTTCGTTCAGTCTGATAAATGGTGTGTTTCATTTAAAAGCAGCAATCATACAAAACCGAGAATCGTGATCCATTTACCGTGTTCGCTCGCGTGGAACGAGGAAACCGATCAAACGCAGCCAGTTCACGAGGCCCAGATTCTACAGCAGGCTGACGGGTGTAATGTTTGTGCAGAGTAAAAAAAATTCTCAGAGACTACGTGATGAATAGTGTAAACATAGTTGACTAAACTATTTTGAATAGCTAACTAGATTATTAACATTATTATTAAATAAATTCTGATATGGCGCCTTGCAAGCGGCAAGTCAAAGCAATGCGACACTTGGTGTGCGAAGACTGCCACAGCTTGATGGATTTTGATTTGTCCGGCTGTGGGAAGTCATGGGCAGATACTAAGGAAGGCGGACTCACCTTTCAGTGCGTGGTGTGTTGGAAGGTGTCTGCGGAAAGTGGTAGTTAGGTTAACAGATATTGCGAAGAGGGTGGAGATGAGAATATTAACAACGAGGCAGGGGAGAATTGGGAATACTGTGAGACTGAAGGAGCAGAGTAGTGGCAAGAAGAATGAGGAAAGGAGACTGAGTGAAGGGAAGGTGATTGGAGGAGAAGAAATTGGCAAATCGACGGCAGGAAACGTGACAGGCGTGAAGGTGACAGGGGAGAAAGTGACCGTAGAGAAGGAGGTAGGAGGGAAAATGGGACGGGAGAAGAGAGAATAACATGCAATGGGTGGAACGTTGACGGGACGAAAGGAAGTGAGAGTAAATGTGACAGAAGGGAAGTCGATAAAAGGGACGATAACAGGAAGAAAGGTGACTAGACAAAAAACGACAGGAAAGAAAGGAGAGAAGACGCCAGGGGGGAAGACAACAATCAGACAGATGCAAACCAGAGAAGGAGCTACTCTGAAGCAGTGATTGAGGGGGCAATGAGAAAAGTGAGGATGTTCATGGGCTACTCTATTCTGAGAAAGACAGATAAGACAATAAGCGAGGGGAAGACATCGTTGTTTGTTTACCGGGGGCTAGGACAGAACATGTGACTGAAAGGGTAGGTAAGGTATTGGGGCATGGCAAGGGAGGGTCTATACTAGTACACGTAGGGACAAATAAAGCAGACAAGGAGGGAACATCTAGGATAGTACAAAATTACAGACATTTAGTGAGGAAGTTAAAAAAGACATGAGTCGAACAGATTATTTTCTCAGGAATTTTGCCAGTAATGGGAGGAAGGGGATCAACATATAGAAACTGCAAGAGGATGGCGATCAACGCACTGGTTGAGCAGATATATGATGAAGAGGGGGTGGGATTCATAGATTAATGGGGATACTTTGTTGGAAGGGACGATATGTACATGAAAGATGGTCTCCATCTGAATGAAAAGGAGGCAGCAGTTTTCTCAGAGAACCATTTATTTAAACTATATGCGCGGGGGAGATTTACAGAGAAGCCTGAAACTGGAGGCATAAATAAAGACAGCACAAATAAATCACCAAAGAACAGGCTGGAAAAGTGTTCTGAAGCTGGATATAATTGCAGCTGTTTAACTGCAAGGGCATAGTAAACAAAAGAGGCGAACTAAATATTATGGTAGAAGATACTGACCCTCACATAATAGGTATAACCCAATCATGGGCCACCAGCGTTATATTAGAAGCCGAATTGGGACTGACAGGCTATGTAATGTTTAGGAATGATAGAATAGGAAGAAGGGGAGGTGGACATATTTTATATATTAAAGAATCTATCCAGGCTTATGAAATAAAATTAGAAAGGAAGCAGATTGCGAAGAAGCTAGTTAGTGTAACATAGTTACAGGAAACTCAACTTTAACGGTTGGGTTAGTTTATCGAAATCCAAACATAAGCATTGAAGAGATTGAAAAAGTACAAAACGCTACAAGGGATGTGAACAAGCGGGACAACATTATTTTAAACGTGATCGTATACTATTGAAGTCTCTACAGAGTATGGGGAGTGAGAATAACAAGCTTTTAGTTTTAGTACAAGATAATTTCCTTTCTCAACATATGCTAAAACCAACCATGGGCGAGAAAGTGTTATACATAGTTTTGTCCTCACAGAATGAATTAGTTGACAATGTCAAGATATGTGAGCCACAGGGGAGTTGCGATCACAACCGGATAAACTTTACCATCAAAGTAAAATAAGAAAGGAATTGTAAAAAATAGTACAGGAGAAATTTCCACAAAGGAATAACACAGCAACAGAATGGTGGAATTTCTTTAAGTGCATCGTCGATAAATTTGTTCCCTTGAAAAAACAAGGGAAACGGTCCAGAAAGAAACACTGATCGAAAGAAACCATTAGAGAAATTAAGTACAAACACATTATGTGGAAGTCATATAGACGTACTGAAAATTATGAAGGCTACAACATTTATAAAGAAGCATTTAACCAAGCTACAACTGAAATTATACTATTTAGGACAGTTAATTGTAACCCCGGAAATTGTAGCTAAGAAAATAGGGGCTATGAAGGATAATAAATCACCTGGAATGGATGGGATTCCACTCAAACTATTAATGGAAATTGTAGAATAAATTAGCATGCCGCTTGGAACAGGCTTCAAATTGAAATTATATGAGTGTGTGGGTTTTTTAATGGAAAGAAGCAAACAAAAATTTAAAAATGGTTGCAGAAACAAGTCAGATAACTACAGACGAGTGCGCTTAGCATCGGTAATTTGTAAATTATTAGAAAGACTAATTAAAGATCACATGGTGGATTTTCTTGTTAAACATAACTTGATGAACCCATCTCAACATGGGTTTCTAAAAGTGAGGTCATGCTTAACAAATTTGCTATGTATTTGGAAGATATCACTAAATGGGTAGATATTATTTACTTAGATTTTCAGAACGTTTTCAACAAAGAGCCACATCAAAGATTAATTTGTTGTACAAGTTTACTTTTCGGTACCGCCTGATAGGTTGGAGCATAAATAACATTTCTGGTCCGAAGGTACAACGATCCTCCTCCTGGGGGGCCGTGGAGAGCACCTTTAAGCATCAATTCTGAAACGGCCCTAACGTCTGAACCCTTTCATCCTACATCAATATATTATACCTCCATGGATTCGAAATTTGGAGTAGCAACTTTTATGTTTATTCAGTGTTTCCGGGCAGGCAGCCATATTGAAGTTATTTGCAAAATATAATAATTTTCACGATAATTTTCCTAACTATTTCTACCCTTAGCCAATGCCAATAAATTTTGCTATATAGATCGCCTAACCTAGATTAAGATGCAAAGGAACCCCGAACTCCTGCCAAGCAAAAATAATTGATACTATTTGGGAGAAAGTAACTAATTTTGCATGCTTTTTGCTATCATGTCAGAGCCATATTAGTAGTAACTATTAGGTTATGTATTTTGTGCGTATATGCAACTATATTGATATTGTTTGCGAAAAATCGTAACATCTTGTAATGTTAATGGTTGTTTCTCATTAAAAATAATAAAATAAACCATGTAATTTTGGACGGTGTACTTGTTGAGTTTTTCTGCTTGTATGTTGTGTCATAGCATGCTTTGCATATTAAACATGCAATCCACATAACAGTTAGAGTAGCTTGTCTCAGAAACAAAACGATTCGTCTAGTTGGCGAATGAGTGGATCAGTGCTCCACCATTGATAACAAAACGTTGTAAGAATCCGGTCACACACAAATGAGACGTTACTGGTTTCGAGAATGCATTCCAAAAGTCAGACTTAGGGCTTCCGTTGCGGTTCCACTGACAGGACAATGCAGGAGGTGGGGGGGGATTCATGCCAGAATAGAACAAGTTCCTCCAATTCTTATTCTCTGATCTCACTTATAATGAAAGCTTGACCGTACTAGTTAACGTGATCTGTGATGTGCTGGATTCTCCTCTTCGTCGCTTTAGTTTTCTGCTAGCTTTGTTATTGGATACGTTGTTTTGATTGGTGTGGTAAAATACTAGGCTTTCGAATTCAGCACTTTGTTCATGAATCAGTCGTGTTACTCCTTTCCCTTCGAATCAAGCTCACTAACATACGAAACGCACACCTTGTTTTCCAACGTAAGTTCCTCAAGCTCTTTTTCAAAATGACATTCTCTATTAATCAAGGCTTCAAATAAATTCGTAAGGTGGCGTCAAAAACGTTCCTGGTATGCATAGCCTTCTACGTAGCACTTCACTGTAATCGTCTTCGTTATTATCATTGGTAAACTCTCCAACTACACTGCTGTTCTCCGGGCCAGCCCCTGTCTAGCATTCTAACAGGTGCTGAGCAATGCCGATTACATCGCACACTCCCTTTGCCAGTCGCTTGGCCAGTCGTTATGGTCGAGAACCGTCAAATACTCCTCGTTATCGTCTACTGACCTTCGTCGCACCCATCTTGCATGCATGCTCGGAAGAAATACATCGAGTTCTCGAATGAAAAGTGGAATCCACCGGACATAATTCTGGTTATTGAGAGAAAAGAATAAAGGTGCGAGAAGGCTTCTGTGTGTCAACCATAGGTTGAATTTACTGTCTCGGTGTGCTCGGATGAACATGAAGCTGATCTGTTTGGAACTTGTGGACCAGTATGATATTACTATAAAACTCGCTCGTGCAACAATGGCGATTCTATATTCAAGAGGCAGCCCAGTTCCACTATCCTTGTGTACCCGGGTTATAACATTATTCTAGTGCAACAACTATCAAATGTTCTTGATTGAATAAACTTGGCTGTGTCAACGCACAAACTACATACAACATACAAGTTGCTACTCTTTATTTTGAATCCACAGACATATCACACTTTGATGTATAATGAACGGTTAAGCAATTAGACCCGTTTCATGTTGTTCGCTTAAAAGGACCCCATTATACACATCAACTTGAATAATAAGTCACTTCTGGAACTTAATTTAGATTAGGCAACGTTTACTCTTAAATTGATCGTCTACGGGTGGAAATAGTGAGGTAAGTTAGCATTAGAATAACACGAATTTTTTTTTTTTTGGTAAATAACATCAATACGGTTGTTATGGCGCATAAAATAACATGGTAGCAGTCAACATGAAATATTAGTTATTTTCTCCCGTATAGTATCAATCAATTTTCGCTAGGTAGGCGTTCGGTGTTTTTTTAAGTTAATCTAGGTTAGCCGATGTATATCATTAAATTGATTGGCTAACGGTGGGAATACTTAGGAAAATTATTCGTGAAAATTACATGATTTTACAGTGTTTCGCAAATAATGACTGCCTCCACGCAAATAATGACTGCCTCCACGCAAACATTGAAAAAAGTTGATGTATGGTGAACGGTTCAGATGTTATGGCAGTTTCAAGATTGTTGCTTAAAGACGCCCCATTGGCATCCCGGGGGGGGGGTGATCTTTGTACACTCGGACCAATTTTTTTATTTATGCTTCAACATACCAGGCAGTACTGAAAAGTAAACTTCTACAACAACTTGAAATTACTGAGGGTCTGGTGAAATGACTGAGGGTCTGGTGAACCCACTATAATTGTGGTGCATTTCTGATCGGAGCCATCTTGACAAAGAACACATTTTACATTGTGCATTTGTGGGCTAGCGGGAGGTAGACAGTTTTATTTGTTACAATATTGACGGCAATATCATGTTTAATCTGTGATTAGTAGGCTTAAATCTTGCTGTGTTGAACCATCCACAATACGTCGGTTACTAAACATTGTGTATATGTTGACGTGTTCGGCACAGGGCACGTCACGGTGGTGTACAGGGAGTTATAATAATTATACATGTTGGAATATGTAGCTCACGCACAGGGCATCGGAACCGGGGTTAGTGGGGCTGAGTCTCCCATCAGTTTGATGGGGGGCTGGATATAGGATTAGTCCCCACTATTTAGGGATGGGGTACATTTTGGGGTGGAATTGGAGGTTTTAGGAGAGCCTCCTGGTGGGACAATTTTGATGCTGTTTGTCACCAAAACAAATATTCAACGGCACCTCCCTCACCCCTCATCCCGTCTTCCGATGTTATATTCCGACAAATGCTAGCTAACGAATCACATGGTGTCAAGGAGGTACTAATGTGAATTCTCTTTTTAATGTACTGCAGCTAAATGAGGCTGCTGATGAAGATTTTCAACCAATACGTCATTCGACATATTATGATCTTGACAATTTTAAACTACTAGCAGAAACAAATATCGAACGGTTTAGTATACTTAGCTCAAACATAGAATCTATTAATGCAAAATTCAGCGAAATTGAAGCCTTCTTAGAGGAACTTAACCAGATGAAATTAAAATTTAGTGTAATATGCTTTCAGGAATGCTGGCTCTCAGATAATGATGATCTATCACACCTACAAATCGATGGATATCATTGCATTACACAAGACAAAACATGTAGCACTAAAGGCGGGCTACTCATTTACTTAAGCAACAAATACAATTTCAAAGTTATTTTGTCCCTAAATCAGTTTCAACATTGGGCAGGACAATTTATTAACATAAGTGGAGGTGGGCTCTTAAAAGACATTATTATTGGAAATATTTACCGACCTCCAAGAGACCTCAGTGAAAATTATAAACAGTTTTTTAGCGAATTCACACCAATTATCTCATCCTTTGACAAATCAAAATCCGACATCATTATTGCCGGTGATTTCAATATGAACCTTCTTAAAATTAACGAAAGAGAGGTTTTTGGTGATTTTTTTGATTTATTAATATCTTATAGCTTTTACCCCCATATTACACTCCCTACAAGATTTACAAATAATAATGGAACACTAATAGATAACTTGTTTTGTAAATTAACCGATCCTGCAATAACACCAAAATCAGGTATTTTAACGAAACAATTATCGGACCACCAACCATATTTTACCTTTCTAAACAAAGTTCCCCACAAAGAACCACCACCTAAATATATTTAAATTAGCATACAAAATCAAGAAGCAATTTCCAAATTCATAAATGAAATCACCTCATCAGATGTTTATAATAAACTTGATCAGTCACCTTTTGTTAATCCAAACATAAACTATAAAATTTTACATGAATTAATCAAATGCGCAAAAAACAAGCATATGCCATATAAAACAGTTAAGTTCAAAAAATACAAGCACAAAAAATCAACATGGATTACATTTGACCTGCTCAAATCAATACGATACAGAGACAAATTATATAAGAAACTCAAAATGACTCTGCCTGATTCACCTGAAAATTTAGCAATTCGGACTAACCTGATAACGTATAATATCATACTTAAAAAAAGTATACGAACAGCCAAACAACTGCATTATGAATCTTCTTTTAATAAATACAAAAATAATATTAAAAAAAACTTGGGAAACTATAAGCGATATTCTGTCCAGAACACGAGAAAAGAAAACTTTCCCTAAATCGTTTATATATAAAATGACGAAATTATAACAAACAAAATGATTATTGCAAACACGTTTAATACATTCTTTACCACTATTGGCTCAAATTTGACTAAACAAATCGGCAATCCTACTAATAGAAATTACAGATATTATCTGAATGAGCAGTACAGTAATTCATTTAATTTTGAAAGTATTGACGAAGAAACTATATCTAAAACAATAGCTAATATGCAACCAAAAACAAGTTGTGGGTATGACGGTATTTCGTCACGATTACTAAAATTAGCTAAACCAGCGGTGATAAAATCATTAACATTAATTACAAATCAAATATTAGCTACAGGTATCTTCCCTGATAAACTTAAAATCGCTAAAGTAATTCCAATCTTTAAAAAAGGTGACAATACCCAATTCAGCAATTACAGACCAATATCATTATTACCAGCTATATCAAAAGTAGTTGAAAAGATAATTTACAACCAACTAGATTCCTTTTTCAAAAGGCAAAATCTCTTGTTCGAAAACCAATATGGATTTAGAACGGAACATAGCATTGAATTTGCTGTTCTTGAATTAACTGACAGGATAATAACACACATGGATAGAAATGAAATTCCTATAAATATTTACCTGGATCTTTCAAAAGCTTTTGATACCCTGGATCATAAGATATTACTAAACAAATTAGAATACTATGGCGTAAAAGGAGTAGCATTAAGTTTAATTAGAAATTACTTAAGACAGAAAACAGTATGTTGAAATAGAGGAAGTAAAATCAGAAATGCGTAATATTTCAACTGGCGTACCTCAAGGCTCAATTTTAGGCCCTCTGTTGTTTATTGTATACATTAATGACTTTGCCAAGGCCAGCCAAAAGTTTAACTTTATAATGTATGCTGATGATACCACCCTGTCAGGTACTCTTGACTCATTTCCAACATATGAACAAAATGGAAACGTAGACGTTGCTATAAATAGAGAACTGGGAAAAATTAGTGATTGGCTAAAACTTAACAAATTATCTCTAAACTTAAGCAAAACTAAGTATATGCTTTTCACAACAGCCAGAAGAAAAAATGTGACTTCTCCATTATTAATCATAGATAATACTACTATTAATAGAGTGGCAGAATTTAATTTTCTTGGAATAACTTTTAATTAACAACTTAACTGGAAAAATCACATTGACAAAATTTCAAATACGGTTTCAAGGACGTTAGGTGTATTGAATAGACTAAAACAGTTATTACCTCTTAATATAAAGATTATATTGTACAATACACTGATATTGCCACACTTAAACTACGGCCTTACTGCTTGGGGTTACAAATGTGACAGAATACAGAAACTTCAAAAGAAACTTGTTCGAATTATTAGTGTAAGCAAATATAATGCTCACACTGAACCACTGTTTAAAAGTCTTAAATTGTTAAAAGTAGAACACATATTGAAATCACAAGAACTAAAACTATATTATAAATACGTACATAACAAACTTCCTGTTTACCTTCAAAATTTACCGCTTCATCAAAACAATAGCATTCACAATTTCAACACACGTGGGCAATATTGCGAAGTTGGTGGTCGACAACGTCCGTGAGTTACATAACTTGGCAGGCTGTAATTGTGCGACGATGTGTTTCATTCGGGCTCTTTGGCCTGGCTCCAGGGGTGTCACTCCCCGATTGCCGGATGCAACATATTCCTTAATAAGACGTTTGGGACTGTCTGCGACACGTCCAACCTTGCGTAGCAAACGAGGGGGCACGCGCAAACAGCGCGCGATCCCAACGCGGATTACTCGCCATTTGGAGTATGCTACACGAGCTGCAAATGTTGCAGCCCATCTGGTAAATTTACCCTGCATTAAACATCATACATGTGACGTTCCACTGACGTTGTGTTGTCTCAACGCTCGGTCAGTTCGAAATAAAGCTTTGTCGCTGGCAGACCTGGTAATTTCAAGGGACATCGACGTATTAGCGTTGACAGAAACCTGGCTTGGAACAGTCACTGACAATCAGGTGATAAAAGAACTTGTGCCATCTGGCTATACATTTCAACATACCTCTCGCTACAAGTTCGATGCCGCGTCAAAACCTGCACAGAAGCGCGGTGGTGGAGTGGGCTTAATGTATAAGTCCGGCATGAAAGTTGAGAATGTGACATCAAGTCATAATAGGCCTAAATTTACCCATTTTGAACATGCCGACTATTATATTACGACACGTGGCGCCAAGTTGAGATTGGGTGTTATATACCGTCCGCCACCGTCTAAACGAAACGCCTTTACAACGTCTGTTTTCTTCGAGCAGTGGTCAGCATACTTGGACACCGTGATGCTGGACCCGCATGACATCGTTATTACCGGCGATCTGAACTTCCATCTTGACATTATATCAGATCCTGACGCACGGCATTTTTCTGAGACGCTCGCTGACCGTGGCATGAACCAAATAATTACAGATGCCACGCACAATAAAGGTCACCTCCTGGATGTAGTTATCGTTCGAAACAACAGTGCAATAGTTACTACACGACCGAGTGTGTATGACCCGTGCTTATGTGACACACATGGAAATCCATCCGGTGATCACATGGCCATAATGTTCTGTGTAAATGCCACAAAGCCTGCTCGAATGCGTAAAGAGATAGTTTTTCGACGATTGCGTCATATACGTCTTCCTGATTTCAAACGTGACATTACCTCTTTGCTACATGACATAAACAGTGAGGCATCCGTTAGTGACATGGTTGCCACATATAATAATGGCTTACGTCGGCTTGTTGACAAACATGCCCCACTGCGGAAGACGACCATAACATTGCGACCGGACTGTCCGTGGTACACTGACGAGCTTCGTGACGAGAAACAGCGTCGACGGCGAGCTGAGCGCAAATGGCTGCAAACTCGTCTTGAGGTACATCGACAGGCGTATCGCGCTCAATGTGTGGTCTTCAACAACATGCTGGTTACCACAAAGAGAAACTACTACACGGCTAAGATCGCCAACTGCAAAAATGACAAAAAACAACTATTTTGCATCACAAGAAACCTCATGGGCAATAGTGGCATAACGACAATGCCATCGTATGTGTGTCCGGTGGACATGGCACAACGCTTTGGTGATCACTTTATTGAGAAAGTTTCTAACATCAGAAAATACATCGTCGACTGCGGTGAGAATCGTTCGGACATTACGTTGGCTGCTATGAGCAACGACGCGGCATTCAGTGGTGTTCCACTGGTCTGCTTTGAGACAGTCACTGAATCGGACGTTGAACGATTAGTTGCATCCGTTCCGGTTAAGTCGTGTGAATTAGACCCAGTACCGACGTGGCTGCTAAAACAATGTTCGCATGAGTTAGTTCCACTAATCACCGCTACGATAAATGCGTCTCTCACCTCAGCAAATGTACCTGCTGACTTCAAGCATGCAATCGTTAAACCACTCCTGAAAAAACTTACGCTGGATAAAGACATTTTGAGCAACTACCGGCCAGTGTCGAACTTGCCATTTGTGTCGAAATTGGTTGAGAAAGTCGTTGCAAAACAAATTGGCACGCACGTTGATGAACATGCTCTGCACGACCCTTTTCAGTCTGCGTACCGTCGTGGACACTCCACAGAAACAGCTCTACTCCGTGTCAAGAATGACATTGCCGCGACACTGGATAGGAAATGTACAACAATTCTCGTGATGCTTGATTTGTCGTCCGCGTTTGACACAGTCGATCATCAGTTGTTGATGACTCGACTTGAACACTCATTCGGTATCACCGATAAGGCGCTTGCGTGGCTGAAATCATACATTAGCGAACGGTATCAGAAAGTGGCAGTGGGAAGTGCCGAGTCGGTTGAGTCAATCTTGGCGTGTGGCATCCCCCAAGGGTCGGTGTTGGGCCCTACATTGTATTGCATGTACACCAAACCTATCGGAGATATTGTTGCTAAACACGGCATGGAGCATCACAGTTATGCTGATGACATTCAAATCTACCTCACGGTTGAACGAGATGAATCAATTGTTGCGGCACTGGCTAAGGTGGAATTGTGTTGCGGAAGTGGCTGCATGGTTGACTAGAAACCAGTTAAAACTGAACACAGAGAAATCCGAGGCGATCGTTTTTTCTCCAGCGAAGAAACGCTGCAGTCTGCCTGCCAATGTATACATCACAGTAGCCGGCCATCGAATTCAACCATCATCGTGCGTGCGCAGTTTGGGTGTGCTATTTGATAGCAACCTGAAAATGGAACAGCAGATTGCCAACACTGTGAAAAGCTGCTACTATCATATTAGAAACATTGGGCGAATTCGGCCACATCTGACGGAAGAATCATGCAAGACACTTGTTCACGCACTAGTGACATCCCGTTTAGATTATGGGAATGCACTTCTTTATGGTCTCCAACACACGGTGATGCAACGTCTACAAAGGGTGCAGAACTGTGCCGCTCGCCTAATTACTGGCACGAGGAAATACAAACACATCACACCCTTGTTGCAACGTTTACACTGGCTACCCGTTCATTTGAGACCGACCTACAAAATGCTGGTGTTTAGGTATTGTGCCTTGAATGGTCTAGCGCTGGACTACATAAGTGAGTTAATTGGCTACCGTCCCATCAACAGAACTCTACGATCTACCTCGCAGCCTCGCCTTTTGTTCGTACCGGCCTCACAAACTGTTACTCATGGTGATCATCGTTTCGCGGTTTGCTCGGCGGTTCTATGGAACAATTTGCCTCCTACACTCAGGACAGCAACATCATTACAAGTGTTTAAAACACTTTTGAAGACTCACCTTTTTAAACAAGCGTTTTTATAATTCACCGACGAGGACATTTTATGTGCTTTCTATTGATACATATATTTTTTATTTTATTAGTTTCTTAACATATTTATGGTTATTCTTCTTGTATAAATGAAGGTATTTATAGTAGTTTTTTTTAAGAATGTCTTAATTTGTTTAAACGTTTTTTTAATGATCACTTTTTTTTTATAAATAATTATATTTAAGGTAATGGTATATTTTTTACATATTTATTTCTTAGTTAGCATTTTTTTTTTTTTTTTTAATGTATAATACTATTATATACGTGTGCATGTATGTAAAGCGCCCGAGGGCAATTTTAATTGATTGGGCGCTATATAAGTACTTTTATTTATTTATTTAATATACACACAATCAGGGTACAACACGAATTTGCGAAACAAAGCCTCAGATACACCTTGCCGCATACTATAAATAATGCACCTGATTTAATAAAAAATAAAGTTTACACCCACAGCTCACACGGGTTTGCAAGGTATGTTACACATTATTATTTGCAGACGTATACATCTGTATGTACATTACAACATTTTTATATTTGCCATAATGAGTGAATAACAAACAGGAATACATATTTTATATGTACCTCTTTGGATGAATAACCAGTCGTCCATTATCATGTATGGTGTCATGTTATAGGCCTTGCTTTGACTTAATCTGTTGACCGATTATTGCTACTTTTTATACACCAGGACTTGTCATTATTATGACTGGGTGGCTCCCATGAGAGCGGCTTTCTTGCCTTAGTGGGAATCTCCCTGACCCTCACGTAATAATTTATATACAATTCTGTGATCATTATGCTTTTACATACTCACGTATTGAGTTATATGTATATGGGTCAAAATAAAAACTACAGTCTGTCTGTCTGACAATGGAGTGGTGCTGGCGCTCCTGTTCAGCCCACCGGGCATTACTATCGTTTCAATGCCAGCGTCAAGCTTGTGGTTTTGTTGGTTTTTACGGCAGCTATTTGTGCCACAGCACTGACTGATAAAGGCCATCGAATCTGCTTACTGTAGCGTACCGAAGATACGTGGCAGCATGGTCACGCGTTTACTGCGCAGCGATACATGGACACTGATCGTGAATTGGTTATTAATTTCACGACGGACCGTCAAGAGATTGTAAGAGTCACATACACCCACCATTGGATTAGTTGCAAGGTAGGAATTCTCCTAATCCAAAGGAATCTAATTTTATAACAACGGAGAAATGAGATCATGCAGTCATATTCAAGATTTATAATACAGGTATGGGCTTGCAAACAAATATGGAGCAGATCTTTCTAAGCACGTCTGTGTAGGTTGGGTAACTTCACTTATCGTAAAATTGTATTCTGGGTTAAAATACCATTTTAAGCAGTTTTTAAGTAAGTATATATACTGCATGAATAATAAACACCGACACATTCTGCAGCTCGATGTGGTATTTTGTCAAGTTGTTTACTTTGTGCGGCGGTAGCATGGGGATTCAGTATCGGCGATACGTACACGACGTTTGGTTAGATTGGCAAGCTTGTTTGATTTAATGTTTGCATTCAGTTTCTGTGTCAGTATGCTGATTGAAAAAATGTCCTATGGACACATCTCGCCGGTGCGTTAGGTTTGACTCTTTCCAGTAAGAGGTACCTCTGATACAAGACATTTGGTGGGACTTCATCAAAGGCTTCGGCAAAATGAAGCAGGCTTGTATATGCAGGAAGTTCAAATATGTTGAGAATTGTGTGCTCCATGAATTTGCAGAGAGTGCATGTTAGTCATGTGAACACCTAGCTTGCACAGTGAGATTTCCATGTATCGTTGATGCCAACGCTGTAAGACAGCCACCATGGAGTATGCATGTGATACACGACTATTTAAAAATGCGTGAGATCTTGGGAGGTGTTTTCTCAGCAGCTTAGTTTTCGCTAACCGATTGCAGTGTGGCTGAACGCTTACCAGGGAAGTCGAGTTGTTGTAAGTGTTGTAATCGCAAAGTTTACAGTATAGGGCCTGCTCGATTAAAGAATCAATTATGGAAATCAAATTGAATAATACTACTACTAATAATAATAAGAGTTGCACTGTTCCAGTGTCGAAGTCAGCCATGGATTGCTCGTGTGGCCACGGCTTCAAAAGAACATTCGTCAAAGTGCTAATTGTATCGACCATACTCGCAGTCTACTGCGGCGTCAATATACTGTTCACAAGACATCGTGCCGACCAATACACAATTGTTATGTCTGCCAACATGGGCGATCGCACTATTGTGCCAACTGGAAGCCTAGCAGAGGCATATGTAAGTATACAGTGCAACACGCTTGTAACGAACACGGACACAACACATTGACGGATATAACGAAACAATTACCTACGTACATATGTTTCCCTATCTTTTCTATTATAAGCATATTACGAACATGTGTATAACGAATTCACGGTTATTACACCTTACAGCATACCGACTGTCATACAAAAGAGGGGGTAAAAAAAAAACCATCATACAACATTCGTGTAACATCCGTATTTAGTTATCCTGCATTATGTATGCTAATATGGAAGTAACTAAAACACGGTACATGTACAACAGATACAACGGGTGGGTGGGTAGGTGGGATTCAAAATTTTGTAGTAAAATACAAGTTGTCACGATGGCGAAGCAAATTGAAGTGACGAGAAACACTGCATCGTCTCCTGCCCACACATTTTTTCCCGTGCCCGCTGCTGGCCAATAGGATGCCGCGTAACTGACACGGCTTATTAAGCGTTGAGGCGATTCAAAGGGGTGTGCAGACTAGGAGGGGGAACAGGTTGTATAACCACCTAGCTTAACCGCTAGGCGCTCGCTCTGTTGTTACACAAAAATTATTTTCATCCTGAAGGCCAAACATTCATTTCGTGTACTATTCTACTCGGTACCCCCCGCCCCCCTATTCCCGGTGTATCCGTGTGATGTTCTTGCAGCCCTTTCTCTGTTTGTACCACTGTGCACATATAATATAAACAATAGTCAACATCTTGTGCACAGCCAGGTACATCCAGATTACAGATTGATGGACCACACATGTTATGTACGACACATTTTTTGTACATATATAATAATCATACTAGACATTTACCAAAAAAAAACTTGATTGCTGTTATATTAAATTACAGCATACATACTGTCATATGTTTACAGTATATAAAACATAAGGTAAAAATATACCTGGTGTGCAGACTGCACACCTTTCTATAGTACTAGCTACAGTAATTCCAGCTTGATATATACAAAAGTGGGGGTAAAAAAACCCTGGCCTCCCATGTTCACATGTGGTGGCTACCACCCCCACTAAAGGGCTGCATATAGGCCAGACCTGATAAGTCGGCCCTGTCAACTAGCACTGACAGGTGTAATCGGACACGGACACTGACAAATGTAAAAGTTCCTCCCAAAACGTCTGACACAAGAAGAAACGGGGGTATGGGCTTGTGGAAGGCTGACTTGTCATGCCTGTCCCTCTCCCAACAAAAGGAATAGGCTGCCTCACGGCCCCCCCCCCTCTGCCAAGAGACGAACAAACACTTCAAGACTGCCTCACCACATATAGAATTTCGCCCTTTCGTCCTAGCGTTTGTGCTTGCCACGAGTTACAAAGTCCGGGTAGCCAAAGTCGGTCAGACCGCAGCTCCATCGAAAGTGCAGATTCATCCCGGTCTGTATTGTAGGTCAATCGCCTCCGGTACCACTTGCTCATTGCTGCCAGGACCGCGGACAAGCAACCTTTGCTTGACCATTGTAGACTCGCCATGAAACACAATTGTTATATATGGTTAGTTGTGAATTATCAGAGGCTGATGCTTTACGTGGACGGTTTGCTAGATTGATTCCACTCTAATATATTTCTGATATGAGTTTGAATGCCAGCGACCCATAGCTTTGATTTGTTCCGATGAGAAGCCAGCCTTTGCTGCCCATGTCGCTGCCCCTATCCTGAAAGAGTGTGATGAAATTTTCTTGCCTGCTAACTCAGTGTTACTTAGCACTTCCTTAAGGTATATTTGGCAAAAGCGGTCTTCTGCACCGGCAATTTATTGGCACTGCGAAAAAGGGGACCTTGATCATTTCCCCTGAGCTTGATATATTCCACCATCCTCCGGTACAGACAAGTTGTCTTTCCCGTGGGGAAGACATCCAGGCTGAAAGGACGACCCACACTGTGTTTGTACATATGGAAGACCAGGCGTAATTTGGCAGGTTTTATGCGACACTGTGTCACAGACAGATTATGCAGGCTAGCCGTAACCTCACTTATCCTAAGAAAACCGAAAGAACACGAGGCTGGACATAGCGCGGAGCAAGACCACTGAGTAAGATGAACAATGGAACTGACTTAATGATGAGGGACAGGTCACGTGAGCTGACAGGCTGGCGTTGGTCAACATTAGGGCAGGCATGTGCTACGCCTTTTACAATTTTCACAACTAAATAGTCGTTTGTTGGGTCGGGGTAGCGACAGGCTTTGTGGCGTTCCGAGATAGCCGATAGGAAAGTCCTAATAGTACTGGGTGCCTTGCCCTCATCTTTGAGATACAGAACAAAGGCGATTACTGTGTTTGGGGAAGCAGGCAGGTACCTCCTTTTCCTATCTAATGTTTGTACAAAGGTTACAAACCTTTTCCAGTTACTCTCGTAACGTCTAGCACTGCTTAGTGCGAAGGCCGAGCCCATGGTGCTCACTGCGCTGTGTACCAGGGAAGCCAGTGAGTGGGAACTAGTTTTGGGTGGTTGTGTAGGCTGGGTTGAACGCTGTGTGCACATTCTACCTGTAACCGTGAGATAAGATCAGCAACATTGATCTTTCCTGGGATGTGCTTAGCACGAAAACATGTTATACGACAGACATGCAACAATCAATTTTCGGAGCAAACACATCAGCTGTGTGTCCTTGGCAGTTTGCCTGTTAATCACTTCCACCACTGCTGTGTTGTCTGAAAGGAACATGACCTGTTGATTAGACCACTTTGGCCCCCAGCTCCTGACGGCCAGTAAGATTGGCAGTTCTTTCACAGCAATGTGCATAGAGCCCCAGGATGGGGGAAACTGCCCCTGTAACCACTGATCCCCCACTACAGCTCCAAATGCAAAGCCGCTTGCATCCGTTGTGAGCTGCAATACATCTGATGATGTCCATCTGTTTGGTAGAAAAGATAAAGTGCCATTAAAGGTGTGCAGAAATTCCAGCCAAGCCGATATGTCCTTTCGAGCCTCAACAGTTACACGGATGCGATGGTTGGCTCTTGTCTTTCCCCTGGTTAGGTCGACTATTCTCCTTAGAAAACATCGGCCAGGTGCGATGGCCCTGCAGGCGAACGAGAGAGAGCCGGACAAAGATTGTACCTCTCTAAGGGTGGCTTTCTTTCTCCTGGCCATGCTTTGCAACTTTTGGCGTAGTGATTGCACCTTGTCTAGAGGCAAAGCAAGGGTTTGATTCATAGTGTTAACCTCAATACCATGAAGTGTGACTATCGTGGAAGGTAACACCGTTTTAGCCTGCTTTATTGGTAAGTTAACCATATCACTAAGCTAAAAAAAACGAGAAAGACTAGTATGACATTCATGGAGTGTTTTTCCGGAAAAAACAAAATCGTCAAGTATGTGACTCATATTGCTGACATGAAATTTATTCTGACAAATCCATTGCAATGCATTAGACAGGAGCTCGAAAGTTTGACATGAATTACTGCACCCCATGGCAAGACACACATCAAAATACCTTTGTCCCAGAAACTTGAAGCCAAGCAACCTATAATCAAGGGGGGAAACAGGTATTATCCGAAATGCATCTTGCAGGTCAGCCTTTGCGATATAGGCTCCTTTACCCAACGACAGAAGCTGTTCAATACAATGATCTAACATTTGGAAAGTGACCCCTGTGAATTCGGGAGATATGTGTGAGTTAACGGAGTTGTACTTTGGGAAACTAAGGTCATGTATAAGCCGAAATTCACCCTGCGCTTTCTTAGGTATTAAACCTAAAGGAGAGTATACCATGTTTGGGAAAATAAAAACACTAACAAAGTTAATTTCATATTATTATCGGACGACAAAGAGATACACAAGATCATTATGCTAAATCATAGGAAATTCTTTTCTATTTTATAATTTTTTTTGTAAAGAATGTTGCTGTTTACAGGTACTTATTTTTATGAACTTTAATGATATAGTAAACGGTATTGACTTGACTATGCCTGCTCTAAAGGCACTTATCAATTGTTCACATTTTGTAAGCTGTTTTTTATTTTTTTTCCAAAAATGACCAGATCTGAGTCAGGCTCTAGATAATAAATTGCCTTCCTGATCACAAAAGGCTTGCATTCCTTTGATGTTTGCACAGCTGTGATGTAGCCCAGTTTTATACTACCACCTTAGACATTGGCTGCTAATTGCTTAATATCTACTGGTAATCGCCTTTCATCAACTGGATCTGGTGAACATGGTCATCTTTATGGTGATCTTTGCATCTGAACTGAAGGTGGTGACAATTAACACTGTTGCAGATTACATGCTTTGTAATTTAATTTAATTATCCAATAACCCAGCACAATATTACCCATTTACAGAAGGTAATTGGAAAGAAAATACGAACAACACAGTAACTGGAAAATAAGTTAGCAGTACACATATAAACATACTTTTGATTAAAAAGTTAACGAAGTTAACATTCTGAGCGCAGCGCTCCTAAATTAAAATAATTAGGAGCAAAACATATTTTTAGGATCAAACATGCTTTGACTAATTAAAAAGTTGGCTTATAAATGTTGTAATTTGCATAGACACCAATTATTTTACTGATTAAACTTTTTTCACGTCTTTTTCATTTTAAACATATTTATTATTTTCAAAAATTTAATTTTTATAACATTACGCTATCATTCTCCAAAATGGTGTTCATGTAATTCCATTAATGTAAAAAATACTTAATTTGTTTATAAAACAATTTAATCAACTTATCAAAAACAGCTTAATTTAATTGAACAAATATATTTATTTTCAATTAAGACGCTTTACATATAATTATTTTATGGATTCCGGTGGTGATTGTTACTGGCTGCTTAATTATTTATTACCTGCTGCCATCAGTTAGCATTACCTTAGATTATTTTACATTCGTAAATTTACATTCCTGTAAAATTACATTTATGCAACAGTAAACATGATGTTCACTCTGAAACATTCAAACTAAGCAGATGGCTGTCAAGATTTTCAGAAACAGCCGACATTGTATAACATGATTTTGTGATAAACAATTTATTAGACTTAAGAGCTTTTAAAAATAATGCCTATGGCAACATACATACTACTGAACATATGTATTATAGCAATGACAACATAGATGTGTTCAGAACCGATGTTGAAATAAACTAATATGACATCACAATTATTCGACTGGACATAACCCATAGCCATCAGATATGCCTTGAAGTGGAAATATGTATACATCATAGCATAATTACGCAACACTGTTTACAGTTGGACGGATTAACCAGAACAAGACAAAACAAGAGAAAGTGGTGAATCTTCCTTTAAAACATTCTCATCAGAATAATATCTTCAGAACCAGGCAATCCCACTAATATGACAAGCTGCCGATTCTACAGTGTCAATCTCTTATCTAGTTTTCCTCGGAAAAGTTTGAGCTTTAACACCAGGTGCTTGGTTTTCTTAGCTTTAACTTTTGTAACCTCAGGAAAACAATTGTGTGACAAAATTATGTCTGTGTTTAGTCACCTATGGTCACTCTGTGACACAGATGCAGCACAACTGATTATCTTAACAGGCAAAAATGTGTAGCACTAGTGTAAAAATTGTTATCACTTTTAAAATCCGACAGTACACACACGTCAACAAATTAATTCAATATTATCAATGTATTAATTTATTATGCATTTAAATCATGCTACCAATCTAAAATTGACAACACACACCAGGTTTTTTGATAAAATCACACAAAACCAAGAAAACATAAATTCTCGAAAAAATATTAACAAACCTGAAATGCTACAATTTACCTGTTGTATCAATATTAATCCAGATTTTTAAAAACATTTATTTGATCGTACAATGCGACAGTAACAAACTGGGATAGTCAATAACTTATATAGGTCTCTAAAGAGGTTATGTTGGAATTGTCCGAGAGAAGATTTGAACATTTTAAATGTTGTATTTATATGCTTCGAGTACTAAAAGCAGATAAGGTCAAGAAACTGCTATGGCTTTTGAAGGGAGACAGACTGTTCCTCTGTCCAGAATGATACAGCGTAGTAATTTGTAAGTCAGCTGAATTGGCTCTGTTGAACATTGGAAACTGTTGAACATCAAAGGGTATTGCGGTTCGGTTGACTCGGCCCACCTCGGCAGTATTGACAATAAGGCTTGTTATGAAACGGGATGTTTTGTTTACAATTTGAACATGCCATAGGTGGAAACTTTCAAATTGCGATCACTGTTATGGACTCGCTAGACACAATTTGGCAAGCATATACCTTCAACACAGTTGTTATACTCTGAAGAATACTATGTTAATAAATAAAAATGGGCCAAGTCCTTTAGACTAATACGTCTATATGTGACCCCGGCTGACCAAATTAGTGATAAGTCGGAAAAATTGTAACATTGTTTTCTTACATCCTTGTAATGGTTTGGTAGGGTGCTTTACACGGTTTCAAAAAATATGACTGCTACAAAAATTTGCAAAGTTATGGAGCATTGAACATGGTAGGGATCAAAAAGTGAAAATGAAGAAAACGGCTGTTGAAGTTTTACATTATATATGCAAATGGATTGCATGGAAATATTACATGCACAACATTCAAATGTGGCACACAGTATGTAATATGTATGTTATGTTGCAATGATACACTGGAAGTACAAATGTGCTGCTACAAAGACTTATCAAGTTATGCCAGATTATGTCTTCATGTGTAAAACTAAGAGGACAGATTATTTGAGAGCAAAAGGTAGACTCACTGTTTGACACAGTTTAAAACCTACAGGCAACTGTCCAGTTTAACAGGGGTCTAGTGGCTTAATGCTGTCTGTTGACACAAGCTACTGCCAGTGACCAATTACAGATTAGTCACAGTTTCCATCAAACAATAGCAGGCAGAGAATCTTAGCTCCACAGCTGGGTGTAATACACAACCAGAGCCACCACTGATTCATGGTCAAGTAGATTAGCTCAATGCACCAACTAAAACAATACACAACACTGTGAGTGACAGTGTCCAGAGTGAGGCCTAAGCAGTGTCCTCATTGCTGAATAGATCAGTTAAACCTGCCAAGTGGGTGACATTCTGCACAAGTGTTCATTAATCCTTAGTGATTGTTCAGAACACCAGACTGACCACATACCTAAACAAAGCGAATGTAATAGGTGAAGAACAGGCAGTGTTCAAATAGGGGTATTGGTTGAATTGTATTTGTCTCAACGCAAAAGGCTTTATTGTGCCTTCATCAATTATAAGAAAGCATTTGATTTAGTAGACCGGTCCTCCCTGTGGTCTAAGATAATTTCATACGGTATTAATGGTATTGTGTTGAAAGCTGCATACAACATATACAAAAATGGGTCAGCTGGACGGTGATAGACCGTTTGAAATTGAAGCCTTTGTAAAACTTTTGTCTCGACTTCACCGAAGGCGGTGTCCTGCTGTCAGAACTTCGAAGGTGTTACTCACCTAACTTACAAATATATAGGGAGCTAATGGAGAGGCCCATCATAATCCATAGCACTACAAAATGAAGTATCTGAAAGTCACACTTCATATACTGAGTGACACATCTCGTACTGTCTCTCTTCACTGTCGCAATGTCCAATAGTTTCCTATCACAACTCCCGTGTACAATATACCAAAGCTATATATCCAACACCACAACATTATGTATTATCATTGGATAGGTAATTGAATAATCTTTCAGATGAATGCAACTTGTAGCAGCAGAAAATGAAGCATACAAAAGTTACACCGCAAACAATGACATGCATTCTCAAAATGTGATTCATTCAAAAATTAGTGCTATATAATAGTAGTTTGTCAAAATGCAAACAAACTCAAAGACAGTTGCAGCTTACTGTCCACCAAGCAACAGCAGAGCAGTTTTATAATAATAATAATCCACAAGTTAACTGGCAGTGATCTTCCTTTTATCATTCATGCGATGTTTATTGTGAACAGGGCGGACAAATGGTTATCATATGTAGACAGGTACAGAAAGAAACTGAAATTTTCTATAAAAAGAACACGTTTGCCTATCAATGACATGTATTTCCTATTGTTGCTGTTTCTGCCAGGCAGAAACAGTTTCTGCCCGGCATAAATCAAACAACCCTGTAGGTAATTATTAATCAAATGTTTTTTGGTGAATCATAGTTACAGATCATTAAGGGTTATGATGGAAGTAAAATGTTTACATGTTTACTGAACATTTTTGTTTCTATGTTTGTCACTTACAGGTTTCTACAGACAATACATCTTTAACCAATAGACACCACAGTCACACCATTTTATAATAATTAAATGAACATCAACATAAACACAACTTGCAATTATAGAAAATCAATAGTTTTGAAGATACAGTTTAAAAGTGTTAGGCAACTGTTCAGTCTAACAGGGGTCAAGTGTGTCTACTCTGCCTGGGTGCTGTGACCAATTAAAGATTAGTCAAGGTCTCAATGGCCTAGGCTGTAGAGATTAGTCACAGCTTTTGACTTTCTGGAACATTACACAACATCAACTGTTGGGGGTGGTCTCAAGGGCCCTTCTCAAAACCACATCACTAGATAATGTAAACCTTTTGCACTTCAGGGGCCCCTTAGGTGCCCTTAGAATGATTCAATCAAACACAGATTTCTTGTATATAGTGGCAGCACCCTAAGATACATCTATGCAAAATTAGAAAAAAAGTTGATGAACAGTATTTTAAAAAAATAGGATAAATGTTACATTTTTACCAGTTTTTGGGTCCTTGGAGGCCCTAGGGAGCCCTTAAAATGATTCAATCAAATACAGATTTCTCGTGCATAGTGGCAATGCCCCAAGATATGTCTATGCAAAATTAGAGAAAAAGTTGCTGAACAGTTTCTGAGATCCGGCAGCTAACGGCGGACGCAGAGTGATGGCAATAGTCCCTTGGACCTTCGGCCAAAGGACTAATAATATATTAATACATTTTTGGGTATTCATGACTTGTTAAGCATAATGAATAAATGTTATTTACACGAAATGTGAATATGGGATGGGAAATACGGTGGTAGAAAAATACAGAAAAAAAGAAAGTTTTTAATGGTTTGGTCGCATTCTAAAATAATAATTATTAATATCTTAGTGCTTTTCTTATAAATATCACCATATATGCATAGTAGCAATCTCTTTTGGGGAAGTTTTGGTTGGCTCTGAAAAGAGCCTTTGTTTTTTCCTTGGCTCTTAAGAGCCGTTGTTTTTGTTCTCGATCTGTTCGTCCTCTACACGGGGTACAATTGGGCGACGTGGTTCACGATGTGGTGAAATGCTGCATCCCTGTAGCGCCAAATAAACTATTGGAGGTAGGTGTCAAGCAGCGGCCCATTCTTCCTCGTTCCCGACATCCTCTTGAACTTCCTTTTCACCTGCGTCCACCCGCTTTCAATGGTGTTCGTGTGGAGTGTCGAAAACGTTGGGGTCCACGTAGTGCTGGCTGTGAGGTGCCGTATGCACGCCACTCGTCGGTTATGATCGTCGCACCAGGCAGAACCCACTGCGGCATCCCTCTGTTGAACCGGGACTAGGAAAATCGCCCCATGATCCGCTCTGTCGACGCCGCCAAGCACCCATACCTCGTCGATGCGACGTCCGCGGTTGAATTTTCTTTTTCCGAACTTGCTTTCGTCGATTTCAACTGTGTGGCCGACACCGCCGATGCAGATGTGTTGAGCACATATGTCGCGCATGAAATTGCTCCAATCTACCAGCATTTTCCCTGAAGCTATCCCGAGTTCGTACTGGATGGTGGAATACCCGACGCTGTCCATGCTCCACCTGTACATAAATCATGCAAGATCTTGCAGCGATATGCGGCTTTTCGCAAAAAAGCTACCATGCCGTGTGGAAAGGCGTGTTCGGCATGCCTGGTTGGGACAGCGCCATGCGCAGCCATCGGCCAACGCAGCCGTCACCTCACAACGACATGCCACGTGGCACGCCAGACAGTTGAGGTTTGCTGCAAGCAGGCGATTCGCTTGCAGCCAGGTGACTGTCCTGGTCGATCTCGTCGCGATGACCAAACTTCTCAAACGCAAGCCGCGCAGATTCACATTTACTTGAGCCATCTCGAAAAGAATCGAAAATCAATATAAAGTAGGAGTCGGAAACATCGCCTTATATACCGATAAGCGAATGGGAATGAAAGACAATCTTCTCACCAATAAATCAGATCCAATTTTGAGATCATTTGATGTTTCGCCTTAGCAACAACTACAGGAAATGTGTTCCAATTGCTTGCGTCTGACGAACATGCAACATAGACAAATGTATGCACTTTCACAGAGAAGCCTATGGGAACGTAATGAATGAGAAATACATTTCCGGCTGTGGCCACTACTTCCCAGAAACGACTTGTGTGAAAGTTGTTCATTCTCTCACGACACAGGCCCACCTGCCATTCACTACGATGGTTACATAATGCAGTGTTTATCGTGGGAAGAATGGATTAAACAATAAAATTCATCTCCGAATTAAACTTGTCGTAATTTCGCGGCAGTTACAACGAATTGCCGTGGTCACCGCCAATTTATGTATCACAAGTAGTTTCCTTTTACATACAGAGTGGCAGCAAATTGTGCATAATTTGTTCCAAACCTGCACTTTTAATGGTGACACAAAAAAACTATCTGAAAATGAATATTGGCGTCTTCTTAGTTCAGTTTGTCACATTAACTAATTACGGAAATGACTTTCCCAGCTTAGAAAAATACACAATAAATTTTTTTCTCCTCACATAAACGAATATCTATGATTCATCCTAAGTCTGAATGCCCCCCAAAATGGTGTAATTCATTGGAACACCGACTCGTGCGTTGGTCATCAAATGAAAAAGAACTGACCCACGGGAACACAATTATTGGATATTCGTAAGACCTATTTTGTTTTTTATATTAAGTAGAAACCTTTCATTACCTGCAAACCATACTGATGATAATAATCATGCCTTAATTAATCGAGCTACTTTTTAATTGAAACAATGCCAATAACAAATATTATAACTACCACACGCACACACACGCCCGTATATATTAACGATATATTATTACATTTATATCGCACGCGAACATGCGTACAGTAATGATAGCGCCATTGTACGGAATTTCTGTGAAGCTCGACACAATATCAATTTTACGGTAACCGCGGAGCACCGGATAGTCGCCGCCGTAGAAGTCGAGTTATACTTGAGTTTGTTTTGCAAAATTTGATCGTTGTAGGAATGTAAAATAATTATTTTTGTAACGTAGTGTGTGTATATGTATGTAAGATATGTGAGGAGAAGTTTGGCGGCTGTAGGTGGTCGTTTTCATGGTTAGGTCAGAAAGTAAAAGATCGCCAGGAAGGGACCTTCGCTGTAAATTTTACATGTTTGAGTAAATTCATGCTCACATTCGGGACTGACATTTGGAAGCATAAGCGTTTTACCGTAGTGTTAAAAAGCTCAGCCTTCTTTTAAAAGTCAGGTGTCCTCGCTCTAAACCTACCAGATCCCCTTGGAAGCACCGATCAAATCAACACCTGTATCGCAAAACCTCCCTCGCTACCTGTGGCCTTGAACGCTAGCCTAACTAGGTCAGTCGCTAGGTTCACTGCATCTGCTCACCGTCGATCTAAATCAGGTACTTTTGCAGTTTAAGCCCGCACCGCGAAAAAAACATGAAAACGCTCACCTACAGTCACCACACTTCACATCATATATCTACAACACGTATTCTACACATACATAATTATTACGTGATAAAAAAGTTAAATTTACTGTCTTTTATCGATCAAAATGTACAAGAAATTCACTCGTTTTTGCGTGTATTCATTAGTTCCACCGGAAACTCCGGTAGGTGGCGTCACTTTATGGTTGACTTCAGACATGGGGTAGGCTGAAGGCAACCATAAAGTGTCGCCACCTGCCGGAGTTTACGGTGGAACTAATGAATACACTCAAAAACAAGCGAATATTTTGATCAATAAGACAGTAAATTTAATTGTTTGATCACGTGACAAATGTATATGTGTAGAATAAGTGTTGTAGATATATGATGTGAAGTTTGGTGACTAGGTGATTATTATCATGGTTTTCTCGAGGTGCGGGCCTAAACTGCAAAAGTACCCTAAATCATTCGTGCCGACCTCCAAAACTAACAACTGGGCCTGGGGGCGATGCTCCGCTATTTGTTCATACAGACCGTTTCCGATTAGTTTGGGGATAGTTGTACTGCCTTTTCCCAACAACCTTACTTTGGTGTGCGCCGGGTCGAATTCGAAATTTTCCCTGTACGTCCGAGCATAAATTTGTCAAGCGGTGCCACATAAGAATGACCTGCAAACAAAACGGCTTGCGCCATACCGGTACGAGTATTAGGCGATCGACGATCTCCTAAGTTGTGTTGTCTTTCGTAGCAGCACGTGTCTTTAAACGTAGGCGATTCAAAATGTTGTAGTAAAATAGAAGTTGTCACGATGGCAAAGCGAATTGAAGTGACGTGAAACTCTGCATCGCCTCCTACCCACACATTTTTTCTCGCGCCCGCTGCTGGCCAATAGGATGCCGAGTAACTGACACGGGCTGAATGGGTGTTTTGGGCCAGCTTATTAAGCGTTGAGGCGATTCAAAGGGGTGTGCAGACTAGGAGGGGGAACAGGTTGTATAACCACCTAGCTTAACCGCTAGGCGCTCGCTCTGTTGTTACACAAAAATTATTTTCATCCTGAAGGCCAAACATTCATGTCTGGTGCCCTAGCACACAGCAAACAAACGTCAATGGAGGACTTTTTTCAAAGCAGATTTACTTGTGTCATTCTGTATGTGTTGTATAAGAAGTAGTTGGTAGTAACCGTAGCTGCATCCCATCACAGTTCGTTCTTGTTTTAGTGTGCTTGGACGCGGCGTGCTCTCCAAGTGTTTACGTCATATTTCGTTACTTTTTTTACAGACGGTGGACCGTGATAATATACTATAACTACACGTAATAGTAACATTTGTAACTGTTTTCTGTGTCATCTAAATAAATGTTACACAACAATATAGCTTTGCGTTTGATAGACAACTGGCGAATAGTTTAAAAAACGGTCACACACAACACTGCCACCTAGTGGGTAAACGCGTACACGCATATAACGAATTCACGGATATAACGAACTCGTTAGCTACCCACAAAATAGTTCGTTATAAGCGTGTTGCACAATACAGAGACGAGTATAAGCAAACGTATAGGTATACACACCAAAACTCTTCAAATTTTCTAACACATTTGACAGTTTATATATTATAATAGATTCCTAAAAAGAAGTACCAGGAATGTAAAAAGAATTATTTTACAAAGCTCTTTACGAAACAAAAATTACATAACGAAAACTTGGAATACGATAAACATGATACTGAGTAAGTCCACCCACAAAACATTAACACGAAAGGCTTTAAAGACGGTCAAAATATGATATCTTATAGTGTGGAATTAGCAAATAAATTTAATAATTTCTTCACACAAATCGGCACAGATCAAACAAATAGTATTTAACTGATAGTAAAAAAATCATACACATTTTCTACATAAATGTTGCCACGTACAACACATTCAAAGTTCAATCAGTCAACGAAGACATAATGGGTAAGTTATTTGATCTGCTTCCTACTAAAACAAGCTGTAGTAATGGTGGCATATCCCTTAGGCACATACAATACATTAGAATGAATTAATAAAACCCATTACCCTAACAATCACCCAAACACCAAATACAGGAATATTTCCTGATGAAATAAAAATATCCAAAGTTATGCCAATATTTAAAAAACGTGGTGAAACAAATGTTAACAATTATATATCAATATCCATACTACCAGTTTTCTAAAAAAAATATGGAAAAAGAATATATATATGTATATATAATAAAATATATAGCTACTTTGAGCAATATAAACATTTGTCCACATCAATAAGGTTTCAAATCGCAACACTCAATCGAGCTCGCACTGGTAGAAATAGTGGACACGATAACAACGGCATTAGATAATCATGAAACACCAATCAATATAGTTATAGATTTGGTAAAGGCTTTTGATACTATAGATCATCAAATTCTCGTAAGCAAACTAAGTCACTAAGGAATTAGATACAAAGCGTTACATTACCTAACAAGTTATCTAACTGTTCTGCCTTTAGCCAGAGGTAGTGGCGTTTTGTAAAACGTGTGGCGCCCTCTGGCGGATATCTGTATTCTTCGTGACTAATCGTTTAGGCTACTGGTGTCGCCACAGACGAGCGGAAGTGGGATACATCTTTGCGTTGCATGTGAACAGGACAGTTGCACTAATCGATTGTGTTTAGTGTTAGTCAGTAAAAAGCAACTGTTTTTATTCTTCGTTAGAATCAAGCTATACCTCGAAGACAAGCTACTGTTTATGCAATTATCTACTATTTATGTTAATATCCTGTACGTTGCACTGATATAACATCATTAGCGACGACAAACATAAAGCAGAAGCCTTAAACAATCAGTTCCAAAGTGTCTTTACACACGAAGGAAATTCCACCCTACCAGATATGGCCAGAAGTCCACATGGAGAAATCCCCAAACTAACAATTTCACTTAAAGGAGTACTTGATCAACTTTCCAAAATTAACATTTCTAAATCGCAAGGACCAGATGGCATTCCACCATGGTTCTTAAACAGATATGCCTCTCATCTAGCACCAGTAATACATGACATTTCCCAATCATCTGTTGACTCTGGACAAGTCCCCAATACCTGGAAAGAAGCCAATGTAACAGCAATTTTTAAGAAAGGAAGTAGAGCAGAAACATCTAACTACAGACCAATATCCTTAACACCTGTGGTTTCTAAACTTCTTGAACACATCATACATAGTCACATTATGAAACACATTGAACAGCACCACATTCTAACTGACCACCAACATGGCTTCCGTGCCAAAAGATCAACTGAAACACAATTAATTCAAACAATCCATGACATAAGCAAATCACTTGATGAGAAGAAATCTGTAGACATGGCCATCCTTGACTTCACCAAAGCATTCGATAAAAGTTCCACATAAAAGACTAATCCACAAACTCAAACACTATGGCATCACATGCCCAATATCATCATGGATAAATAGCTTCCTTACAGGAAGAACTCAACAGGTTGTTATAAATGGATCCAAGTCAACATCAACTCAAGTCATTTCTGGGGTACCACAGGGCACAGTACTGGGGCCCCTACTTTTCCTACTTTACATAAATGACCTGCCAGACAATCTTTCCTCAACTGTTCACCTTTTTGCAGACGACTGCCTGTTATATTCACCGATTAAAACTGACCAAGACACATCTGTCCTCCAAAACGATCTGCTCAAACTTGAGAAATGGCAACACACGTGGCTTATGAAATTCAACCCCACTAAATGTTATACAATGACAATAGCCTCAAGAAAACCGACACCAACTCTCTACACCTTCTGCGGACAACAACTTAAATCTATTGAATCGCACTGGTATCTTGGCATACATATATCAAATACATTAAATTGGTCAATACAAAGCAACTCAGTCACAAAAAAGCACAACAGAAATTGGGAATTATTAGAAGAAATTTAAATAAATGCCCAACCCAAATCAAGTCCATAGCCTACAAACCCTTGTCCGCCCTATACTTGAATATGCGTCAGCATCATGGGATCCACATTGCCTAAGAAATATCAAACTCATAGAACGAACACAGAGACAAGCCGCCATATTTTGTAAGAACAACTATTCTAGAGAGCCAGGAACGGTAACACAACTCCTTAAAGATATCCAGTGGGACACCCTCCAATCAAGAAGAAAAACCCAAAGACTTAGCATATTATATAAAGTGGAACATAACCTCATAGATATCCCACTAGATCAATACATCAAACGCAACACCAGATGCTCACGTAAACATAATAAACAGTTAGTACAAATCAGGCACTCGACAAACATATTTGGAAACAGCTTTTTCCCAGTCACAATTAAATAGTTGAATTCTCTACCTCCAAGCATTATATCAAGTACATCACTGAATTCATTCCAGATTAGTCTAGCCCAACATGTAAAAAATTAATCCATAAGAGCCACCATGCACACTGGCGTGATGTGTCCATAAGACATTTTGCCAGTCAAAATACAGATACAGATACCATACTAAAGTTGACGTGACATTGACATGTACGACAACTACGGGTTTGTCTTGAGGAACATCCAAAAAAATATTACTATTTTTTTAAAAGAACGTGCAACAAAACAAGTGCATGAGTAACCCAATTAAGGTGGCCCCACGTGGATGACTGATCGTCGCTGAATTGTATAACTACAGGAGAACGACCCATTAGTAAAGCAGAACCTATTGAAATACAGTGGAACCGCACGATTAACTTTCATCACCTGGACTAGACAAAAGTGACCGGGATGGCGAGGTGACCGTTAAGCCAGTTTCCATTACTTTACTGTATAATGACGCCAGAGTGACCTAAATTGCGAGGTGGTTGTATTACAGACATTCTCGTAAGGTGAGGCTTGACCATACATGTCAGTCGACAAATCTTCATTCGTGTGTCTTAAATACATCGCCAATTGGTAGAATAGAGGGCAAAAAAAATCATAGGAAGCGTATGAATTAATAAATAGTTGGCGTCGACGCCTTGGAGAAGATACACTTACAATGCTTCAAATTTAAACTAGTAATAATTACATTATATTAATTAACATAATTTACTTTGTTTTGGACATTTGTGGCGATGGCATAATGTCTACCATTATTGAAGTGTGAAATTATCAGGTATATACTACACTTGATATCTCTCTTCCAGTGCATACATCCGGTTCTTCAACTATGGCCGACGTCGTTCCGTCGCTACTTTCTTAAGCCGCCTCCGCTGCAGTGCTCGAAGGTGGAAGAGAATTGGGTGTACGCCGAGAACGGCACGTTTAGGATCTCGTCGGCGGCGACCAAACGTCACGGCGCCATTATATGCGCATACATACCGCTACTCTTTAAAACTGACTTCGCATCTCGGTGGGGAGAAACCATCGCCGATATGAAGAGCGGGACGCCGCTGAAGTCTGACTTCTTCAAGGTAGAATGCATGGCGAAGGACAAGGCGAAATATGAGAACATGCACGCCGGAATAGTTCGCATCGAAGAGCCGACGCCGACGCCGACGCCAGCGGCGATTGTCGACAGTCAAAAGGCGCTCGGTCTGAACGTCATGATGATCGGCTTCGATTCCGTGTCACGCCTCACATGGATGCGTATGTTACCGAAGACGTACGACTACCTGGTGAAAGTTCTCGGCGCCATCGTCCTTGAGGGATACAACATCGTCGGAGACGCCACGACGGCGGCCATGCTTCCCATGCTAACGGGTAAAAATGAATTAGAATTACCGGAAACGCGTCGACGTTTCAAAGGCGCGAACACAGTGGACGGTCATCCTTGGATTTGGAAATCTTTCAAGAAACTAGGATACGTGACTCAGATGGGCGAAGACTTGTCAAAATGGGCAACCTTTACGAATCGACACATGGGTTTCAAGAACCAGCCGTCCGACCATTACATGCGGACGTACTATCTCGTGGCAGATAAACGGCACAGTCTCAGTAAGCCCCTATGCGCCGGCTCGTTGTCGCGTCACGTGGTGATGCTCAACTACGTGCGCGATCTCTACCGGACATACCCGGCGCGCACGCGTAAATTCAGTTTCATGTTTTCCGTTGAGATGACGCATGATGACACAAACTTGCTACAGTTGGCTGACGATGGCCTGCTTGCTTTCCTAAAGGAAATGAACGACTCTGGGTACTTGGATGACACGGTCCTCATCATGATGGCAGACCACGGCCCGAGGTTCACCAAATGGCGCGAATCCTTGCAAGGTTCGTACGCATGATCACCCAAGCTAGTGCCCATGTTTTATCAATCAAGTGCCCATGTTGGTAGATTAATCAGACAAGTGTGAAATTAAGTCATAGCCTTTGAATGTTTGAGTTTCCTCTAACAAATCCGAAGATTGTTATAACCTGTCGTATATATGTTCTCCTCTTGTGAAGTAGGCTTCGTGCCAAAGTAATCTCGACTCTGATATTTAGCAGGCCCCGAACAACGTAGAACTGTTTCCGCTTTGAAAATGAAAATTTCATATGTCTTCATGTCATTTCAGGGAAACTCGAAGAACGAAGTCCGTTCATGTCGTTTCGCTTCCCGCCATCCTTCGAGAAGACCCATCCTGAAGCGATAAAGAACCTGCGAACGAACGCAGAACGTCTGGCGACACCGTTCGACGTCCACGCCACTCTCCAAGACATTGCTAACTACAGCGGTGTCTTGTACGGAGACGTCAAACAAGTACGATACTTAATAACCTTGTCAAATATGTATTTTTATGTTTATATAAAGGTAAAAATAACGCAATTCTTTTGTATTATCACCTAATAGAATAAATACAAAGTAGTTGCAACTACAATCAACATTTTATCGCCAGAGCCTTACTCAGAATATGGTCTTAAAGTGGAAGAATATCCACGAAATACCTGATATCCTGAGGGTGACTTATTGCTCGTGAAGAGGGGGCTTGACTAATAAACAATTTCCTGTGAGAAACCAGAATTGAAAAAAACTGGATTCATAGTTGCGGACGGGATGGTTGAAAAAACCTTCGTTGTATTATAATCGACTATGTTTGTTCCTTTTTTATAGAAATGAGCAGTCTCTCTCTCTCTCTCTCTCTCTCTCTCTCTCTCTCTCTCTCTCTCTCTCTCTCTCTCTCTCTCTCTCTCTCTCTCTCTCTCTCTCTCTCTCTCTCTCTCTCTCTCACTATCTATATTCACTTTCAGGAATGTGGGCTGTTGTGAGGGATAATACGTAAATTTTACCAACATATAGCAATAAAATATTAAATACAAAATGAGTCCGCTATCACTCCGACAGTTTCTCGATTATTTTGGAAACATTTTGCAGTTAAAAATCTAATAAAAAGGAGTTAGCTGAAACGTTCGCTATAGCCCACCACTATACAGGTTTACACGTACTTCTGCATAATGCATTTGGTGTCACACATACACACGCTCACATACACACGCGCGCACACACACACGCTCACATACACGCACGCACGCACGCACGCGCGCGCGAGCACTAATAACAGAGTCGCTGCGTGGCAAGTGCGTCACTCTCTCTCGTTCGCAGAAGTAACGCGCGCTGTTAGGGAAACAACACAACTCTAGAGGTTAGAAGTACTCCTCTATGTTGATGTATATATATATATATATATATATATATATGAGTTGCGTTGTTTCCCGACAGCGAGGCATCAGTTTGCTGTCAGAGATCCCGGTCAATCGCAAGTGTTCGGAGGCGGGCATCGCCCCGCACTGGTGCACGTGTCTCACATGGACCAAGATGGACCTCGGCGACGAGAAGGTGAAGAAGGCGGCGACGGCGATGGTTGCGAGTATCAATAACATGACAGAGTCGCTGCGTGACAAGTGCGTCATTCTCTCGATGGCTGATATAACGCGCGCAGTCAGGTAAGTTTAAGGTCGACGACGGTAACTTAATGGAATATTTCATATAATTATTTCCAAACTCCAAAAATACGTTGAGATTTATAGTCTTGTGACGTAATTCTGGAGTCGCTACAGATACGTCTGGATATATGTGGTATGTAGATACTTTTAGTCTGAGTTGCTCATTGTTTTAACCCGGGGTTTTATTATCTAATGGCACTGCGTTTTTTCAGAGGTATATCCCAATGGGGTCTCCCTGGTGACTTCTGTTTGTCAGATAGTTGGAATATCTTCTACGTTTGTGTAACCCCAGACCCTCTCAAACTGACACTCATCCACGCACCCTCTCCCACCATTACCCACCCATCCACCCATCTTCCTATCCCCCACCTATACATCCACCCAACCCCCTCTTTTCCCGCATTCATACTGTTGTATTTGCCCACTAACCCAACTATATAACAAAAACACTGACTATTTTTACGACATCGCTGTTTACTACGACATCCGGTCCTTGTGAAAGAATCGTGTACGTCGTAATACGAGATGTGGTGACATGTTTGTATGACTCTTTGGTGTACCTGTTTACCACAATACTTGTTATAATAAATAATTATTGGTTTAATATCAGTGATTTTTCGTAGTAAAATATCAATTTATTTTCCAAAACAATTATTGTACGTATAAATATTTTGTTATTATTTTAAATAACATGCATGGATGAGGTATACTCGGTGCACTAATATTACTGTCATATATATTCGGAATATTGTCACGTGGTCCCATAGTAACATGCACCAGAATACGGATGTCTTAATAAACATTTTTCTTTATAATGCAAATATGCCATGAACATGCAGGCAACAAAAATGGTTGCCGTGATTATCATGGTAATTTTAGCTTCTGTGCTACATAGTATTAGCTAACTTAAAATAAAATATTGCCATAATATATATATATATATATACATATATATATATATATATGTATATATATACATATATATATATATATATATATTGTATTGTATTGTTTTCTGACCACTACCCCGAACCATACAACAAAACAGTAATTAACATTGTATTATAAATTCCATGGTCGCAACATAAGAAAGTCACATTGTATCGTCAAGACGGTTCTCAATAGTTCACCTATCTGTGGACCAATCAGTAAAAGTGTGTTCTATATATATATATATGTATATATATATATGTATATATATATATATATACATATATATATATATTAGGGTGGCCCAAAAAAATATTTTTTGAAATCAATCATGCATATGGGCTAAAAAGGTGAGGTTGGCTGAGAAAACAACTGTGTTAAAATTTCAGAGAAAACCATTGAGAAGAAAAGACCTCTCAAAACACCCAAAATTTTAGCAAAATCGCAATATAGGGATAAATTTAAGAACACCATATCTCAAAATCTACTGAACCTATTTTAGTAAGTTATCACTGTGACCTATGAATCATACAAGTATCACCCCTAATAAAAACTAGCTCAATTCATACCTTTTTTGTGAAACATATTTATTGCACTCCAGGATGAACATTTGACATTTCTGGGCACAGCATTTGTGATATGGTAAACATACACGCAATCCCACATATGAAAATTGCAAAGCAGAACAGCTGTTATACCTTATTAAAGATCCATCATCCTCGTCTTTCTAGCCTGAGGCATCAGCCATCGATGCGACTCTACGACTTGGGAGATGAGCTGGCGCTGCTCTTCGTCGTCTGTGAGAGCCAGGTTGAAATCCGTCGCCAGTTTGACGGCTCTCTCTGCACAGTCGTTTACAATACGCAAAGCAGAGACAGTCTTCACTGCGTTAAGATTGTCTTTGTGGCTGGGCCACGTCTCAGGCTTGCTGTTGAGAAAGCAGCGTTCAATGTTGAGTGCAGTGAAGAAGTTGAGCGAACGTTGCGTTGCGAAATTGGCGAGGTGCACTTCATTGAAAGATACTATCTTCTTCGCCTCCATACTCCGCAGGTCATTCATCTTTGCAGGTCTCCCAAAGGCGGTTACAATTGCCGTCTTCTCGTCTGCAGAGGCACGGTCAGAGAAGAGCGCCAGAGAGATTAGGTCTTCACTGCGGTACCAGAGATGACCCCTCATCTTCATTGCTGCTGTCTGTGCAATCACACCATCCACTTCATCGAAGGTCCCCAGGTCACGAAGGAGGCATAGGTCGTTGATAGGCGCACGTCTGCTGCTGGCTGCATCTACCCATGCTCTGATGTAGATGGTGATCGTGAACAGGCAGATGTGCTGTAGAGTCTGTAGTTCGTGGCTAGTAAGCTCGAACTGCTCACGGAAGGCGAATATCTTCAAGCAGTAGATCCCTTTCGCCATCCAGCGAGCACTTTGGTAGGCGCCTGGTGGGCTGAACTGGTATCTCGAGTCACGTGCACCACCCATCAAGATAATGGCTACCTGGATGAACTCGACGTAGTCCTGTCGCGGGTGCTTATTGCGAAGTTATTCTGTTAGGAATTCGCTTGCTGTAAATTTATGCCTCTCCAGCCATTGCTTTTCGTGTGTTGTCATGGCACACCCAGATTACCTAGTTGTCTCACTGTCCAAAGTTGTACTTTCTTTGATCAATGAATGGCCAGTTCTCCTTGAACCGACTGAAGAGCGGGATAGTTGGACCCTTCGACACAAAGAAAAGATCGAAAGCTGCAGCAGCAATGTTCTCCAGTATATGGTGTCGGAATGCGAGAAAAACAATATATTTTTGAAATGCCTCTTGAATTACAGTGGTGGCACCTGTGTGGGTACCAGTGTTGCCTGATGTTGTGTCAAAGCATAGTCCTGCCACATGCTCGCCAACGCCCTCCCAATCCCGCAGAAACTGGACGACAGCGTTGCGTATCTTCGCTCCGGTGCCAGATGAAATTCGTGGAATGCTGAGCAACTTTTCGAACCCTTTCCCTGACACTACGATGGGAATCCGATCTGATTTTTCACCTTGCCTATTAGGTACTAATTTCCCATCGAAATGTGCGACGAGGGGTACATCCGGGTGGAAATTATCTTTAATGGCCTGTGCGATGGCGACGCGGCCATCTCTACCTGCTGTGTCGAGTGATGTTCTACAGAGAGTGAGTTTTGACACATCAACGCCAGCAGCCATCAATGCAGGTGTCACAATATGCATCGCTTGACGTGATATTGTTTGTGTTCTGTCCAAGCTAGCGACAAACAATGGGTCATCAACAAGACAGCGCCGTGCTACCTTCTTGGTTTAAGGAAACGGTTCGACCCCCTCAGAACACTGCAATGATCCAGATAAATCTAGATATTTATGGTGATATTTGCTGATAGAGATAGCCGCATCAACGTCCGGTGTGCCATCAGAATCCGACAGTTCATCCTGTGATGACTCTGTGAATGGCTCGGTTGTCGGCTCAGTCTTATCAGTTGCCTTGGAGGCAGACTCTCTTCGCTGCATCTCGTCATATTTTCGCTTTTGTCGTTTCTGCTCTTTCACTTTGAAAGGCTCGTCCTCCCCAGCCATCACCATCTTCCTCTCACTTCGTTGATCTTGCCGAAACTCCACATCACGAGCATTGCGGATCAGCTGATCACCTTCTGTATGTGCCACATCAAACAGTTCCAGCAATCGACTTCCAAACTCAGTTTCCAGCTCATTTTGCCTCTTACTGCGCCTGTATTTGTTCTTGCATGTGTTTACATGCTGCTGATAGAGTTTCTTCAGCTTCTCGACAGCATTCGGCTTCTGCGTCGTCGGAATGGTAGCCAGATGCCAAACCCGCAGCACTTCACCTACCACATTGTTATAGCTTGCAGGCAGCGTCAACTTCTTCACTTTCAAGTCGTAGAAAACTCGCCGCAGAACTTCATCAATTGTAGGAAGTTGGTTCAGGTTCTCGATACAAGGAAGCGGTTGCCCAACTAACCACACGTTTGCTGCAGATCTAGTACGAAGTGGCACATCCGACCTGGCTACAGCAGCAACAGTGCAATGGACGACAACAGTTACTTACAAACAATATGTCTGCTTAAATCGTGGTGTGTAACTTGCTACATAATACCAAATGGGCTAAGTGCAATATAACAAACTATTATGTGATTTATAATGAGTAAATTATCTATATAATGTAGTCAGTTATAATGTAGTCAATTATGATGGATTACTGTGTTTTCTAAAATGAGCAAAATCTTACATTTTTTTAATTTTCACAATTGTAGGTGATTTATACTTATAACCTGATCGGTTGTTCTATTTTCTTGACATAATTATTATGAATAGAAATTAGAACACAGTAAAAAAGTATTTAAAAAGACTAAGTAGATATTGACATATCGCGTTTTTAAATGTATCCCTATTTCGTGCTTTTACAAAACCTTCGGGTGCTTTGAGAGGTCTCTTCCTCTAAATGGATTTTTCTGAAATTTGACCACAGTTGTTTTTTCAGCCAACCTCACCTTTTTAGCCCATATGCTTGGTTGATTTCAAAAATAATGTTCTCACCATGTAAAATTTGGCCACTCTAACTAATATATATGTATGTATATAGAACACACCTGATGTTGCGGCTCTCTTGACCATGGAATTTATAATACAATGTTAATTACTGTTGTGTTGTATGGTTCGGGGTAGCGGTCAGAAAACAATATATCTAGAGTTGAAACTACATGTGTTTATATGTAATGGTTATGAACGCTGTTAAATAATGAACCTGAGGTAGTAACTAGCTGGATTCTGCGGCAGTGTATGTAGAACTTGTTAACATACTGCGATCTGCGAGTAATTAATTCTTAATTTGTGATTTTTCTACTGGCCTGTATTTCCTTTGTTGAATCATTAGGTATACTCCCAATGAAAACGTATTGAAGTACAAAGGCAATGCCGACTACGACAAGTACAAAGCAGACCTCAGCGACAAGATGAACAACACTTACGTTCTGTATCAAGTGACCATCATAACGAAACCCGGGAATGGTCAATACGAAGGAACGGTCACCCACCAACTGAAAGAAAACAGGTTCGACTCCCCGGTGCGGCAGATCAGCAGGATTAATAAATATGGCAATCAGCCTCATTGTGTTATGATGGAGTTACCGCATCTACGGAAATATTGCTACTGCAAATAGAAGATCAGGCAGCATTTGTCTAATACTTCACAATTCCAGTAAAGATAACACCTTCGAACAGTTTAGATGTATGTATTGAATATCTTGCGTACAATAATAGTGGGATTTATAATAAATAATAATGACTTTTTATTTGAATGAACTAATTTCTCGTGCATTCCCGTAAAATGTGGTTAATTTGCATAAGTTAACTATTCAAAGGTAATTACGTAGTCATGTTTGCAACGTTATGGGTACAAGCATGATACAGTCACCATTTCTGCTTACTCAACACTGCACAAGAAGTCCTCTCAGAAATTCACACCATCTGCGTAATGATAATTCTGTTGGGGATTATTGATGTAATGGTTATAGCGGACGGATCCTTTGTGTGGTCTTACCGCTTATGCCAGCCACGTATGTCCCGTCTGGTTAATAAGTTGAAATTGTTGTGCACCGCGATTGTTCAAGGCTCCGCAGTGTGGCGGCACCAGTTCGTGCTTATGCATGACCTAAACATATAATCGTTTAGAATAAGTCGGGGTATGGCGCCCAGTTTTCGGGATATTGGATGTGGATTGTGTTTTAGGTAAATAATGATTGCGTAGTATGGATAATATATGTCAACTGATTAGGTACGTACCGTGTGTCGATATTTTATCGAGTCTAGTTTTTTTTAAATGTTAAGTCCTATCATGGAAGTCTTGATGTGGGGAATGAGTCAAAACGCCCTGAAGAATACTATAATTTGTTTACTTTTATATTGTTTTCATATTTTGCAACCAACAGCACACTTATATCACTACTACAGTAATAGTTCTGTGTTCTATGCATTCGCTTCTTTTATCTTATTTTAAGTTGTTGGTACTATGTATAGGCCCACTTTTGTAAAAACATGTTTGTATATTTTGCAGGTCGAATGGTAACATAAGCAGCTCACCGCGTGTTTTGTTACTGATGCACTCATGTTGTAACTAGATAAATATGTTGGCATGCAGCACCATCTGGTTATTTTCTTATTTTCAAGTCATAGAGTTGGAGGGCATTTCACCACAGAGGAGGCTTTTATTTACTCTACGCGTTGTGATTCAAGACGATTGGTTTTCCTGAATTATGGTAACCAATGATACGTAATTACATGTACTTATCATCATCATCTTCTTCTTCATCATCGTCGTCGTCATCGTCGTCCTCATCATCTTTGTCATCATCATGAACATCGATATCGTCATCATCTTCCATATCGTAATCATCATCATCGTCATCGTCATCGCCGATATCGTAATCAATATCATCATCATCATCATTATCATTAAGGTAACCAATGACATTTGCTCATCACTCATAATTTGTTCAGTTATAGAACGAAAAATTCAAAACAAATGTAAACTTCGTTTTCATCGGCACAAATCATGCAACATACAAAACGGTAAATGGTTACTACGTATGTTCATCCCTCGTAGTACTCAACGTGTTTGTCCTATTTTTATTTTACGGTACCACGTATCGTCTGTAAAATTACTAGAAATCTATGAGCAATTTCCTAAGCACAACGTAACGTTAGTTGTACGCTTCTCCTTGTCAAATCGGGGGGGGGGGCATATCATAAAAACAATATTGTAACAAATATGTTGCAAATGTTGGAATTTGTTAGAGTTTGTCCCGCTGACTCGTACACACCACACCTCCATGGAGCGCTTCGTCACTGATGGGTGACTCATAAGGACCAGCTGCGACAACACATTAATACAACTCTCTATTCACAAGACACACCGCTGGCAAATTCTCCATTCGGGGCTGCAGGGTAACTGAGAGGGAGATGTCCAGATATATATATGGGGTGGGATAAGTTGGGATAATACGTGTACTGTTGCACCCGCACAATGGTCTGCATAGACCCAACGGTGTATTTTGTGTTTTCTCTTAAACTAATTTCTCGAAAGGTGTGCTTATTATAATATCCGCTGATATGTCGTACAAAATATTAAAAAAAATATGCAAATTTTCTGTTTGGGTGGAGCATTTTGTAGTATTACAAATTTAATTAATAAAATTCAAGTATCGGCAGGTGGGGTCGGTCAAGACTTCAATCACGAATAATGCAATTATAACCTGACACGGCGAAATATGGCAATGTCGCAATGTGATGCCACGCCGCCACGCCGCCACGCCGCCACGCCGCCACGTGGTGGCCCAAAAACAATCACAAAAGTGCCCTTTTAGTTTAAAAGTGCCTTAAATTTCTGATGGCAGAGCTGTTTTTGTGTGATTCCATGCCCATTTATTGGTCAAAGTGCCTTATTTCAGAAACTGGCCCGCACTGCATATCCCGAAATCCTGGATCCGTGCCTGAAAACGATCATTCCAGGTGTGAGGCGTGGACAAGGGACATAGTAAAAGGTACGGGTAGTTCCTCCAAGCACAACAATAATTCCGTTGAGTGATACCCCGTATTGTAAGTGGTCTTTTCCCGATATGAAAAGGGCACTTTTCTTAAAAGGGCAGTTTCGTCCTGTTAGATCCATGCCTGATCAACACCGTTGATGTGTAGACGTGAAGGAATCACGAAATGATGCAGCCGTGTACGGCTGTCTTCTAGGTTCAAGATGGCTGCCGTTGTCTAAGTCGCGTACTTTTCGTGGGAGAATAAACATTCAGAGGAACATGCCACCTAAGCGTAAACCTTCCAGTGTTACTGACAGCGATGTACAGGACACTGATGTGATGCTGCTGAAATTCGTGGAATTGCTGAATGATGACGCTGTGTTACGAAACCTGAGGTTAGCGTTGTACCCTCAAGCGCTGGCCGATAAGATCGACACCCTCACACAGACAATCGCTGACCTGAACTCGAAGCTCGAAACCAAAGAGCGCAGAATTGTAACCCTCGAAGAAAAAGTTGGTCATCTCGAAAGTGAGTGCGATAACATTGAACAATATTCCCGACGATTCAACTTAAGGTTCCATGGAATCCCTGAAAGTGGGGCCGGGGACTACACTACTGCCAAAGTAGTGGAAACCGTAAATGTCAAAATGGCACTGACCCCCCGTGACACAAGAGGACATTGTAGTCAGCTATATGCTTGGCAAAAGGGCAGAAACCGGCGATCGACAACGTGTAGTCATTGTGTGATTCAATAGAGTAAACGTGCGTGACGAAGTCATACGGGCTAGAAGCCGATTGCGTAACACCGTCAGTGAAAACCAACACCAAATCTTCTTCAACGAGGACTTGACGCAGCGCCGCTCAGCGCTGGATAGCACTACAAGGCAGTTGAAACGTGCGAAGAAAATTGCTGACTGCTGGATCTATAATGGGAAGTGGTACTCAAGACATTAGCAAACACGATCAGGGTCATCCACACGCAGGAGGATATGAACACTTTACGTTGAACACGTGGCCTGCGACTGGGAATCGGCCCCTGTATACGAACGATATTTTTTAATGTTTTATTATTTTTGTTACACGAGAATGCGCAACGTGAGTTTCCTGAGCGAGACGTGATCTACGCAGCGAGGTCAATTAAAAGAGAGCTAAGTCCTCTTTACTGACTCTGCAGACTCCGGGATAACATAATATAATGTAAGTTAATATTATCTTTAATCGTTTTACATTATTATTTTTTCTAGTTCTAGTTCTTTCTCTACAATCTGTTTTTTTCTCTTTCTCTTCTTCTCCTTTCTCCTTCTCTCAAATTACAATACCTGTAAAGCTTACGTAAACACACGACAGCATTACGTCGACTTCTGCATGATGTTAAACTGTATTTTCTACTTTGAATCAGAGATTACACGCAAGTGTTATTGCTGTGACATCATAGATATTGGGAATATTATCAATATATCTGGTGAAATTCCTAGCTAGTTAGTCTGTTATTACATGCTGAACAATCAATATACTTTAACTGCTCTTTCTAAATTGCTAATGATTTGTTGTACTCTTGACATTTAGTTTCTCTGTGGACTCTTTCAAGTGATTTTAGTAACATAATATTTAGTCTTAGTGTCTTCCTAGAAATATTAGCTCCAGCTCCTTGTGCACTAATGCACATCGCGTTAAACTGAAACTGTAATTTATATTGTTTTCTTATGAAAATATATATTTTTTATTTTCTTTCAGATGAATGCTATTATTTTCTCTTTTTTATTGTCATTAAAATGGATTGACAAATATGATGTACAAATCTGAAATGACAGCACTGTGTTAGTTATTGCACATTTTGTTAATCGGTAGCTTTTTCACAGAATCTTTGTTTTTTGTGCAATGTAAACCTGTAGTCATATTACTATATATACATTGAAATAACTTTCAAGTATGTATATGTATGTGTGCGATTATATGTGTATAATTAAATCTTATCATATCACATGCAAAATGGATAACCAAGCATACTGCTTAACTCTGCAGTGCACTAGGTTTTACTGCTGTATTTTATATAAACAAAAACTTTAGCTTGTCACTGAAGTTATCTTAATACATGTATTCGTTCCGTTGCTGTGAAATGCATTAGTATGTTACTACGGATACTCAGGTAAATCTGGCTTGTAAGACCGTTTTAATACTGTATGCTCTACACCTCTCCCATGACAAGGTCTTCTTGCATTAATTATGCAAATCATTCTTATGTTATGTTATTTTTTCTTTATACAAAACTACAAGATGTCTATCTCAAACTGTTCTCACATTTACATTTTTAATCAATCTCACATTTACGTTCAGTGCATTACGTCAATAAAACTTACGACAGGCAATGCCACAAATACATGTAATTATCGGTATATGCATATATCACAATTTTTTGAATACTCATTTACACATACAAATATAATAACAAATACATACGATCAATTCCAAATTATATTAGACGATACGTTCCTCTCCTATTTAGGAGGTATTAATAACAATGACTTAATTAACATCTTAGACACAAATGATGTTGAAAATTATGAACCTCACGTAATACGTCGGTCATCATATTATGATTTTGACAAGTTTAGCAAACTTACACAAACAAACACTACGCGTTCTAGTGTCTTAAGCACTAACAGTCGATCAACACATTCTAAATTTAACGAACTGGAAGATTTTGTAGAAGAGCTAAGTAGTAAAAATGTTAAATTTAATGTCATTTGCTTACAAGAAACTTGGAAATCAGAAAACGATTACCTATCACAATTTTCCTTACATGGTTATGACTGTTTAGCTCAAGGTAAGACGTGCATTAACAAAGGAGGGCTAATAATATATGTCGATAACAAAAATAGATCAGAGGTTATATTAAATGTAAACATGTACGAACACTGGGAAGGGATGATAGTCCAAATAAATGGTGGTAATCTATCTAAGAGCATAACCATCGGAAACATATATAGACCTCCACGAACTTCTAATGATAAAACTTAAATGTTTTTATAAATGAATTTAATTTACTTCTATAATATCATAAATGGAAAACAACTGTAATAACAATCTCATTATCGCAGGGGATTTTATTATAAATTTGCTCAAATTAAATGAAAATGATACGTATAGTAATTTTTTTGACACCATAATATCACACAGCCTTTACCCGCAAATTACTCTTCCTACTAGATTTACTATAACAAATGGTACTTTAATAGATAATTTATTTTGTATACTTAATAAATCTATATTGGAGAGTACTGCAGGGATTTTAATCAAAACATTTTGTGATCATCAGCCGTATTTTATATTCATCAACGTCTCATTGAAGACTGAACTTCCACCTAAATATGTTAAAATAAATATACTAAATGGGGGCAATGCATAAAGTTAAACACGAAATTAAATCAAATGAGATATACAATAAGCTAAATAAAAATATGAATGCAGCCACAAATTTAAATTATGATATAATTTATGAAGAAATTTTACGGGCAAAAAATAAGCATATGCAAACTAAGCTGGTGAAATTTAATAAATATAAACATAAGCGATCAATGTAGATTACACAAGGATTGCTAAAATCTATTCAATATCGAGACAAACTCTATAAACAGTTAAAATTGACACAACCAAATTCGACAAGCTATGAAGCTATTAATATTAATCTAAAAACTTATAATACGATATTAAAGAAAAATATTCGTGCAGCCAAACAAATGTATTTTGAACAAAGATTTAATCGATTTAAATATGATATAAAAATACCTAGAAAGTTATTAATGAATTTCTTTCAAAAAATCGTACAAACCAAAGATTACTATTATTTTTTTTATAGAAAATGGTACAAAAATAACTGATAAAAAGGATATTGCAAACAATTTTTTATTTTATTTTACAAATATAGGTCAGACCATCGCACAAGGTATTAAATATAAAGGTAACAAAATCTATAGTTATTATTTAAACAAAAACGTAAATTCTGTATTTACTTTTCAGAGTGTTGATGAAGAGACTATTAAGAAAACTAAACATTGCAAAAATTATTCCTATATTTAAGAAAGACGATCCATCTTTATTTGAAAATTACAGACCAATTTCCCTTCTTCCTACAATTTCTAAAGTATTAGAGAAATTAATTTTTATTCAATTATATTCATATTTCAATGATATGAAGCTTTTATTTGATAATCAGTAAGGTTTTAGAGCTAAATATTCAAAGGAATTTGCAGCGCTTGAGCAAATAGATAGAATTACACATTATCTAGCTCGTTAAAAATTCTTAACAACAACACACGCAATAAAAGTACAGAATCCTTAATAAATGAAGAACTTTTTAAAGTTAATGAATGGCTAAACATAAATAAATTATATTTAAATAAAAGCAAATCAAAATACATTATTTTTCATATGCCTAATAAACGCACGCAGACTCTAACGCTTAAAATAGATAATACCTATATTGCAAGAGTAGATGAATTTAACTTTCTAGGATTGACTTTAGACACTAACCTAAACTGGAAAAAACACACTGAGAAAATTTCAAATAAGTGCTCCAAAACAATTGGCATAATAAACAGATTAAAATATGTATTACGTTTAGATATAAAAGTGTTGTTATATAACACATTAATATTATCTCATATTAATTATTGTATCATGGTTTGGGAATACCAAATAAATAAAATTACAAAAAGAAAAGAAAAGCCGTCCGAATAATAACCTTAAATAAATACAACTCACACACGGAACCACTTTAAAGCTATTAAAGTTACATGAATAAAAATTTTACTTTAAATACATTCATAAAATGTTACCTCCTTATTTACTTAACTGGCAAATTATCCCAAATGTAAACATACATAATTATAATACTCGTGAAAAAAATTATATACATACTTTTAGAACTAAGCATAAAAAAGGATCATATAAATTATTACGTAAGTAGAGTGGCTCCTATGATAGCGACAAATGTGTCTTAATAGGAGTTACCGACCCCGATTGAACAAGCTATATGATTAATGTATATGGTACATCAATACCTTAATAGCTGTACATGCGTTTGTATGTATTTTCCAAGAGTATGTTGAACATATAACGCTATACGTATATGTATGCCTGCATAACGTTTATATTTATTGTTTTTACTGCATAAGTGATGTTCAGAAACCAATTAATTGTGTACCTACATGGGGTCAAATAAACGTTATGTTATGCTATGTTATGATAGTTCGATGTATTGTTACACCAACCCCTATATGGCCTCAACAATGCAATATTCTGCCTTATCGTTGTTGTCAGATAACATGTTTTAGTAATTTAATATTTTAATAGTAATAAATTCTACAATGGGGGTTTGAACATAATGATTCATTTGGATATATCAATGCATGCATCAAAACGTGATTGGGTGAGTAGTTATTTTCCAGTATGGCGTCCAAATAGTAACATATTCCCATATTTTTATTTGCATACCACATAACAGCTCAAGCATGTTATAATTTATTTTCAATGCATGTAATGTATCATGTGATTGATTGTAATTGTGATGTTACTCCTGTTCTTTCAAATGCATTACCTCTTTTTCAAATGATCCGTCAAGCAGATAACAGCCATGGATGAAATCTGGCAGCTGTGAGTTGTTATATGAGAGCGACCTTTTTAGTCTTAATAGGAGTCTCCGATATCCAAGTTGTACATTACTATTATCATTAGTATTATATCATATTCTACAATTGGATAAATGAACTACTCTGCCTGTCTGTCTGTCTGTCTGTCTGCCTGCCTGCCTGCCTGCCTGCCTGCCTGCCTGCCTGCCTGCCTGCCTGCCTGCCTGCCTGCCTGCCTGCCTGCCTGCCTGCCTGCCTGCCTGCCTGCCTGCCTGCCTACCTGCCTGCCTGTCTGCCTGCCTGCCTGTCTGTATGGTGCTGGTAGCACGGCATTCCCCGCATAAATGCAAGGTTGGTCGTCTTTTTGGCAAGTCTACCTCCTCATGGTACATTCTTTCATATAGCTGCAGCAGATGATATCCAGTGATATGCTGGTGATGCTGCGGACTGGTCAGTCTGTACTGGCAAACATTTTCCACCTACCACATGCCGTCATCATTCTCCTGGCTTCATATTGATACCTGTCGCATCCCTCTCCAACAGCCGATGGTAGACACGGAGGCTATCGTTGCTGGTAGCAGCTGAAGTTGGTTGTAGTGGTTGCGGTTTCATATGTGTTGTGCTCTTATCACAGAATGTAACCCGGTACCCAGTCCATCCTCCCCTTGTCTTAAATCCCCTTACTGGTGCTTCTTGGTAGGTCAATAGGTCAAACTATGGTATGAAACTGATCGGACGCCACGTGACGGCGCGACCACGGCACCGAAGAATACAACTCGAATGATAGAAAGTTACCCAACATAAGCTGATCCGGCCGTGAATAAGACACACACACGTTAAAGTAAGAAAGTTGTACAAGTGTATAGAATTGGTCTGCTAATTTGTTTACGAAGTTACGTGAGTAATCAACTAAAGTGGCAAGAATTTACGACGTTCAGGTATTAACATCAGAAAATTGTCAAGTCTAGCGTGTTGGTCAGCTAATTTTGTTTACAAAATTACCATGGTAATGTACTAAAGTGGCAACTTTCACGCGTTCATACGCTTAAAATTCACGACTTTGGCAAGAATTTATGACATATTCGAATAAAAGTAAGAATATTGTACAAGTCTAGCGTGTTGGTCAGCTAAATATTTACAAAGTAACCTCAATAAAGTACTAAAGTTGCAGAATTTACGACTTTCACGTGTTCGTAGGCTAACAATTCACTACACTGGCACGAATATATGACACATACGCATTAAATTAAGATACGTGTACCAGTCTAGCGTGTTGGTCAGCTAAATGTTTAGAAAGCTATCTCGATAATGTACTAAAATGTCAAGGATTTACGACACATACGCACTAAAAAAAGAAAATGTTACCACAGTAACATGTTGAAAAGCTAAAATGTTAGAAAAGTCACGAAAGGAGTGAGTGACTTGAATGAATGAGTTGAGTGAGTGAGTGAATGAGTTCAGTGAGTTGAGTGAGTGAGAGAGGGAGGACGTGAGAGAGGGAGGGAGTGAGTGAGTGAGTGAGTGAGTGAGTGAGTGAGAAATGGAGTGAATGAGTGAGACAGTGAGTAAGTGAAGGAGGGAGTTAGAGAGGGAGGGAGTGAGTGAGAAAGGGATTGAGTGAGAGAGAGTGGGAGTGAACGAGTGAGGGAGTGTGTGAGGGATGGAGGGTGTGAAAGAGGGAGGGAGTGAGAGAGTGAGTGGGATGAGTGAATGAGTTGAGTTTCTCAACTTTAGCGTTTCAGCGATAAAAGCGACACTCAACTCATTTACAGCGCGGTAGATTTGTAATATTTTCAAAGAATTTACGACGTTCACCTGTTAAGGTAAGAAATATGTACAAGTCTACCGTGTTAATAAACTACATTTTAAGACGTTACCTCTGTAATGTACTAAACTGGCAAGAATTTAAGACATTCACGCATTCACTCACTAAAATGTTTACGATGTTACCTCGGTAATGTACTAAGCAGGCAAGTCTCAGCAGTATGAATGAGTAGTGTATTGTTAAGTACGAATAATCTTCGCGTATTAATTGCAAAGTGGTTGAATGCTTCCCTTCTGTTGCCTCGCCCGTTATCTCGTCTGTTGTCTCTTCCATAGTCTCGTACATTATCCCGTCCGTAGTCTCATGCGATGTCTCGTTCTTTGTCTCGAACGTTGTTTTTTATGTTGTCTCGTTAGTTGTTTCGTACGTCTCATGCGATGTCTCGTCCGTAGTCTCATGCGGTATCTCGTCCGCTGTCTCGCTTGTTGTATCGTCCGTTATGTCATACGTTATTTCGTCCATTGTCTCGGCTGTTGTCTAGTCCTTTGAATCGTTTGTTGTCTCGTCCGTTATCTCATGCGATATCTCGTCCGTTGTCTCGTCTATTGATTCTTTCGTAGTCTCGTTCTCGTTTTATGTACAAATAATATTTGCGTGTTAATTGCAGCGAGGTTGATTGCTTCCCATTAGAGACATAGTAATTTTTCAGTTATGTTAAAGTCGTAACATACAACATTTTCAGAAGAATTTAGCCAGTTTTTGTAAAATGGTATAAAATGATAACAAAGAAAATAGATAGATAGTTAACACTCTTTTCGTGGGAATATGGTTAGCTCTGAAAAGAACCGTTTGTTTTCTTCTTCGAAGAAGTACATCACCAGACACATTGAAGAAGATTCTCATTCACACTGGTATATATAATAAAGCAATGAGCATCACGAATCCACGTTGACACTGGTATACCTAGCTAGGCTATGAGAATCATGAATACACGTTGACATTTATATATGTATATGTATATATATGTATATATATATATATATATATATATATATCTCAAGACTATGAGCATCATGAATACACGTTGACACTGATATATCTGGCAAGGCAATGATAATTTATTAATATGTTTCGTAGCGTTAAAATCACGTGGGCGTGTGAAAGTCACGTGAACGTCGAATAAGGACGGACTGCAGAGTAGGAAAAAACACGCAGACTGCAGTGTAGAAATCATATTTTGGCACACTAACGTGACCTTTATAGATATAAAACAACATTGCTAAATTCCACGCTAGATCGCTGCGCAAGTTGTTGATGTTCGGAATTAACAAAAGGGACTAGAGTGTACGGTAAATATATAAAGAGAAAATTGCACAAGATTAGGTTTGTACATTTTATTAGGTTAGATTGCTTCATAGTATTTCGCCACTGTTCCGAAAGACAGTCTCGCAACCAAATTCTGATAGTCGAAATAAAGACGCTCCGGTGAAAAAATTACACTGTGTGTGACGCGGAAATAGTGTCCACTGTGATATTGTTACTTACTAATACGTTTTATTTGATAAGTAATTTATATCAGATAGAGACGGTTAAATCGACTTATATAATGCAACAAAAGCTTCAAAAAGAGTGTATGATATTATGTGAAGTTAGTTACAAGTTCGATAGTATAACACCATATCTTATATACATAATTACCAGTCAAACAAAGGCTCGGTCGTTAGGCTAAGCCTCGGTGTACGGGCCAAAAGTACCGATAGGTGGCACAAACCTCTATGCTGTACGTTAAAAAGATATACGGGTTCCATTATATCATTGTGCTATATGTATTCGACCTTCTCTATCAAACAGAATGAATATATACCCATGCGTTGAATTTATAATCCTTTTATTATAAATAGTTTGAAAGAGTTACTACCAGTTGAACCTATTTACCACGCGTACCGATTTACAAAGTATACATATTTAAGGATTTCATTGACCTATGGTTACATAAATTGGAAGTATATAAACGCGCGCACGTTTAGCACACTGCTAGTTTGATCGAATTACTACCAGTAGGACCGCTTTACCACGCGTACTTATTTAATGACTTCACTGAATGAGAGTATATACATGCGCGCAAGTTCCGAATGCTTGATAACCGAATTACTACCAGGCGGGTGTGTCTGTGTTCGAATTTAACACAACTGATATTTCTGGATTGGCGAATAAATGGAAAACTGGAAGTCTTCCTTCGTGATCTGTGTCATCGCATCTGGTGTGGCAGTTGATACATAGAAGAGGGCGCTACTTCTTCATATGGAGGGACAGCAGATGCAGAAGCTGTTTCAGACCCTGCTTGACACCGTGAACGCCAATGACTATGACACGTGCCTACAAGCAGTGGAGAAATACTTTGAACTAACTAAAAATGTACCCAAGGAGCAAAAGAAATACCTCGCTACTGCACTGTAATGAGAACTATAAACAATTTCATTGTTAGATTGAAAATAAAGTTCGAACATTGTGAATATGGAGATGAAGAAGACAACCAGAACAGAGATCGGGTTGTGTACTTTATACCTGACAAGGCGTTGAAGAAGAAACTCTATCGACAGGAAGATTTAATCCTTTGTCAAACTTCAGGAAGTCGTGAATATTTTTGATGAACCGGAGGATTTGCTTTTGGCGGCCGTTGGTGCCAGGGGAGAAGAAAACGCCATCTACATCGGACAGTCCGGTAGTATCACCATTACTTCAACTAACACAAAAGGCCAGGGAAATGCTGGCTGTGATGGCAGTGGACAACTGGGAAAATACTGTAGGAGTTCGAAAAATTACACATGTGAGTGGGAAAATCGGACATTTTCCTGTTTGCTGTCACACAAAGCGTCAACAGGCCGGCCCCGCAAAAGCCGGTAGGCTCCAGCATGGTCGTGGAAGCAGGTGGAGAGGACGGGGATGTGGGAAATAAAACGTCAGAGCCTTTGGGGAAAGAGATAATAAAGTAGAGAAACGTGATACGTTCATCGTGTTCTCTATGAGTCACAGTGCGCCTGCAATGCCAATCAACATCGATGGGAAAGATGTGAAAGTGAGGGGAAGGGAGACGGTCGAGGAGCTCGGAGTGCTCAGAGTTGGCCTGACAGTAAACGCTTGCTCAGCCAACAGACTAACCAAGGAGAAGCTGAAAGACATGTATTCACAAATGGTCAGTGGTCTCGGCAAACTGAAGAATTATCAACTCAAACTGAACATAGCTGAGAATGTGACGCCAGTGGCCCAGTCAATCAGAAGAATACAGTTCAGTAGAAGGGAGAAAGTTGTGCGAAAGCAAGTATGTCACAAAATCGAGTGTAAGTATTAATAAATTGGCGGTACCCGATTTGACATAGCAAGTTATAGGTTCAGGTGCACTAGGATTCGGAGTGAACGAGAGATATAACGTGACATCAGATATGTATGTACGAGAAGCCAGCTGGCATTCCCATTTAATACAACAACATAAGGTAATCCTGGATCTTCTTGGCCTTTATTATTAACGATATTAAACGATCTTTTTACCTAATTTGTTCGACGCTGACGTATTCGGTTCATCATTCCCCATATCGTAGACACAAAACCGAACTGTATTTGTTAAATTTATTGTCTTTGGGGGACTTTTATGCAACAAAACAGCACTGTTTGACAGGTGCGTGTTTTGTTGATATGGCGATCGTCCGAAATGTACTCCAAACGTGTCGCAGTGCCATCACAACCGGAAAGGCGATGCCATTAACGCATATCTAGTTCTGCTTTACGCACGTATTCTGAAATCTCATTGAAATGTTGAATTTATAGATAAAATATATAAATCGGTATTTTAATATTAAAAAACGCGAAAATTGACAGCTAAAAGACCATTCCACTGACAATTATCTCGACAACAGTGTCATGAAACAGACTTAAGTTATGGTGATTTTATTTTTAGACATTACCGAAAAATATGTAATTTCTTCAGAAATTACATTTCAACTTAAAAACATTTAAAAATAAATAATGTACTCTATTTAATTGGATCTGTAATCATTATGTACGACTATAGAGTGCTGTAATCATTGTGTATGATTACAAAATGGCAAAATTTTCTACATTATTAACACGCAATTTAGCAATGTGAAAAGAGCCGTTTTGTTTCTTCTTCGGGTGCAGCTGTCAGGGGTACTGGTCGCGAATGCACACAAGTAGTGCCGACAGACGCGTTCGACGGTTCCTGTGCTGCTGTAACCACAGGAATTTGTGTAGGTATGTGCCGAAAAGTGGTCGAGATGTGCCGAATTGCCTTCTTAGCTTTCTCTTTTGCGTGTGGACGTCTGGAGAAAGCGGGTCCACGAAGTTATGTTCGTGGATCACAACATCGTGTAGGTACACGCCACCTGCAACACTACAGCCTATCATTGCGCAGTGGCTTTTACCAAGCACACACGTGATGACAGATGGATGGGCGGCGTACCACAATCTCAACCAGCTGAACGGTGGCGTGTATCTACACGATGTTGTGATCCACGAACATAACTTCATGGACCCATTTTCTCCAGACGTCCACACGCAAAAGAGAAAACTAAGAAGGCAATTCGGCACCTCTCGACCACTTTTCGGCACATACCTACACAAATTCCTGTGGTTACAGCAGCACAGGAACCGTCGAACGCGTCTGTCGGCACTACTTGTGTGCATTCGCGACCAGTACCCCTGACAGCTGCACCCGAAGAAGAAACAAAACGGCTCTTTTCAGAGCCAAACAAAACGGTTCTTTTCAGAGCCAACCACCATTTCACAAAAGAGTTTGCCACATTGATAAATTGCGTGTTAATAATGTAGAAAATGTTGCCACTTTGTAATCATACACAATGATTACAGCACTCTATAGTCGTACATACAGATCCAATTAAATAGAGTAAATTATTTATTTTTAAATGTTTTTAAGTTGAAATGTAATTTCTGAAGAAATTACATATTTTTCGGTAATGTCTAAAAATAAAATCACCATAACTTAAGTCTGTTTCATGACACTGTTGTCGAGATAATTGTCAGTGGAATGGTCTTTTAGCTGTCAATTTTTATATACCGATTTATATATTTGTTATCTATAAATTCAACATTTCAATGAGATTTCAAAATACGTGCGTAAAGCAGAACTAGATATGCGTTAATGGCATCGCGTTTCCGGTTGTGATGGCACCGCGACACGTTTGGAGTACATTTCGGATGATCGCCATATCAACAAAACACGCACCTGTCAAACAGTGCTGTTTTGTTGCATAAAAGTCCCTCAAAGACAATAAATTTAACAAATACAGTTCGATTTTGTGTCTACAATGATGGGGAATGATGAAACGAATACGTCAGCGTCGAACAAATTAGGTAAAAAGATCGTTTAATATCGTTAATAATAAAGGCCAAGAAGATCCAGGATTACCCAACATAAACATATTCGGTTCAGTGATAGTTGGCTAACCGTTGCTCTGCTATGACATTATAGTTATAACACCATACATTGTACTCGACGAGTATGCATCCAAATACGAATTTACATGAGAGACAATTTTAAACAGCTGGTCACTTACATGAAGACGGGTATACACCGTTGTAAAGTCTATGAACTGTAATCAATGTCTCGTGATGTGCAAATGTCAACCACATCATCAGACAGATGGTGTAGGACTGTCCTGGAGCGTTGACCATCCACGATGATCAGATGGTTGGACGTGCCGATGATGTCCAGCATGATGGGCGACTGCTGGGGATTGTGAAGAAGTTTGCAGAAAACGATCTGACGTTCAACTTCGAAAAACTGGACTTCAAAGTGGAAAAGATCAACTTCATAAGACATACCATGTCAGACAAAGGTCTGCAGGTGATGGACGACAAAACCAAGGCAATGGCAGCAGCGCCAAAGCCGAAAAACTCAACTGAAGTTAGAAGTTTTCTCGGTTCAGCACTGTTCAGCTCCAAGTTTATTCCATACTTTGCTACGATCATACAGCCGCTGTGGGAGCTGACACATCACAAAGTGAAGTAGAAATGAACGAAGGAAGAAGAAAAGGCGTTCAATGAGGTTAAGAGACGACTCACGGAAGCACAGACTACTACAGGCTACACGCCGACACGCGCGTCATGACTGATGCTTCGTCAGTTGGTCTGGGAGCTGTGCGTCTATAAAGGCAAGAAGATGGGCTGAGTATGCTGCCAATAGAAGGAAGCGAGACAAAGTCTGGTGTCAGTGGAGAAGATTACGCCTACTCGGTTGTGATAGACTCTGTCCCCGCAGGAATGACGGCCACGTAAATCGAACGCGAGTCCCCCGAAGATCCGTTGTTATCAGAAATAGGACGAGGAATCCAAGAATACAACTGTACTGACCTTGAGCATTCAGTGTTGAAGGCTGTGCGAGATGAGTTGTGAGTTATGGGAGAGATTGTGATGAGAGAAAGTCGCATCGCGATCCCAAAGAAGTTGCAAAGACGAGCCTTGGAACTGGCTCACGAGGGACACCAATACATTGTGCAAGGCCAGGTTGAGGGAGAAAGTGTGGTGGCCGAGAATGGACAGGGGCGTTGAAGCACTTGTCAAGGGCTGTTATCCATGACAATTGTTGGGTGGACGAACACGTCCCGAACCAATAAGATCGACACAACTGCCACAGGAACCATGAGATGACATCGCAATTGATCTCTGTGGACCACTGCCAACGGTGGTCGTCGACTATTTCTCCAGGTGGCCAAAACTAGTATATATGCGCAACACGAATGCGCAGAACATTGTGAAGTGCTTGGAGGGAGACCATGTTCACTACAAATGGTCCGCCATTCAACGTAAGGAGTGACAACGGACCACAGTTTGTTGCTGCAGAATTTGAAGGATTTCTCGAGTATCTATGGATACAGCACTCGAAAGGCGTCCCGTACTGGATACAAACCAACGGGAAAGTAGAACTCTTTTTTTAACTCTACTCTGATGAAAACCATCAAGATTCCAGAGGTAGATAAGAAGGACTGGAAGAGAGAACTGCACAATTTCCTATTCCAGTACCGGACCACACCACACACAGTCACATGTGTGATTCCAGCGGTGATGCTGATGGGAAGTAAAGTGAGGAACAAGTTTCCGAAAATTCAAATAAGAGCAGAGCCCATGGATGAGTTGCAGTGGCAGATGCAAATGTGAGAAAGAGATGCGAGGAGAAAGAGACCCGAGAAAGGGTATGCAGACAAGAAGAGAGGTGCTGAAGTCAGCGACATCGAGGTTGGCGACCGAGTGATACTCAGGCAAAACAAGCTAAGCACACCGTACGAGGCAGAGCCATATGACGTCGTGAACCGTGAAGGGAATGCTGTAACTATCCAGAGAGGAGACGAGCAGCGAAAGATGAGAAACATTGAACATATGAAGAAGCTGAATAACAGCCCGGAGATGGACGAGGAAACGTGCGGTGGCGCCCGTTGTCGTAGACACAGATGTCGGAGATGATGAAGATGTGCTGACGGAGGGAGCGAAGCCAAACTTACCGGTGATGCATGACACGCTTGTTGTGTCGTCCGCGCGCCCAGTGCGAGCCAAAGTAGAACCAGCATGGGTGAAAGGCTGTGTGAAAAAATAGACAGTGTATTGTGTTACCAACTGCAAGATCAATGGGCATAATAATCCACACTGGCCAGGAGAGTGGACAATCACTGAGAGAAATGTTGCACAAAATAATCGTTAAACAGTTTCAGAGACAATGTGAGAACAATGACTCTTTGAAGTAAAACAAACGCGAGATGTGGTATATTCCCATTTCCGGCTACTCGTTTAACATGCTGCTTTTTACGTCTATTTGGAGCTAAAAGGGATGATGACAGGATGAAATGTGACAAGAGAGAAAACGACAGACACTAAAGAATAGAATGGAAGAGAATGTGACAGGAGAGAAGACGACAGGGGAAACGACAACGAGCAGACAGATGCAAACGGGAGAAGGATCTGCCCTAAGGCAGTGATTGAGGGGGCAATGAGAAATTAGTAGATGGTGTTCATGGGCGCTCTATTATGAGAACGACAGATAAGACACTAAGCGAGGGGGAGGACGTCGTTGTTTGTTTACCGGGGGCTAGGAAAGAACATGTGACATAAAGGGTAGAGAAGGTATTGGGGCATGGCATAGGAGGGTCTATACTATTACGCAGGGACAAGTAATGCAGAAAGGGAGGCAAACTGAGATAATACGGAAGACAGACAGTTAGTGAAGAAGTTAAAGAAGACAAGAGTTGAACAGAATATTCCCTCAGACATTTTGCCAGTAACGGAGGAAGGGGGCCAACATATAGAAACTGCAAGAGGATGGCGATCAACGCACCAGTTGAGCAGATGTGTGAAGAAGAGGGGGTGTGATTCATATATTTATAAGGATACTTTGTTGGGAGGGAAATATGTACATGAGAGATGGTTTCCATCTAATTGGAAAGTGGGCAGCAGTTTTCTCAGAGACCCTGCTGCGATCTGTTGACAGTGGGACAAGTTGCAATTATTTAAACTTGGTACGCATGGAATTTTTACAGAAAAGCCCGAAACTGGAGGCATAAATAAAGACACCACAAATATGTCAGCAAATAACAGCCTGGAAAACTGTTCTGAAGCTAGATATAAATGTGTTTGTTTAAATGCAAGGAACATAGTAAACAAAAGAAGTGAACTAAGCATTATGGTAGAAGATATTGACCCTCACATAATAGGTATAACCGAATCATGGGCCACCATCGATATATCAGATTTCGAATTGGGATTGACAGGCTATGTAATGTTTAGGAAAGATAGAATAGGAAGAAGGAGAGGTGGATTTATTTTTTACATTAAAGAATCTATCCAGGCTTAAGAAATAAAATTAGAAAGAGAAGCTAATTGCGAAGAAGCAGTTTGGTGTAACATAGATATAGGAAACTCAACGTTAACGGTTGGGTTGGTTTATCGAAGTCCAAACATAAGCAAAGAAGAGAAAGAAAAAGTACAATACGCTATAAGGGGAGGGAGCAAACGGGGCTGTATTATTAGGGGGGATTTTAAACAAGGTCATATACAATGGAAATCTCTACGGATTACAGGGAGTGAGGACCACAAGTTTTTCGTTTTAGTACAATACATTTTCATTCCTCAACACATGCTAAAACCAAACAGGGGTGAGAATGTGTTAGACATAGTTTTGTCCTCACACAATGAATTAGTTGATAATGTTAAGATATGTGAGCCACTGGGGAGTAGCGATCACAACCAGATGAATTTTATCATCAAACTAAAATCAGAAAGGAATAGTAAAACACAGTACAGGAGAAATTTCCACAAAAGGATCTTATTAAGGACATGAGGAAATATTTAGCAAATGTAGACTGGAATAACTCACTGAAGAATAAGACAGCAACAGAATGCTGGAATATCTTAAAGAATTAAATTAATTGCATCGTCGATAAATTTGTTCCCTTGAAAAAAAACACGGGACACCGTCCAGAAAGAAACACTTATCGAAAGAAGCCATTAGAAAAATTAAGTACAAACAAATGATGTGGAAGTCATATAGACGTACTGGAAAAGATGAAGACTACAACATTTATAAAGAAGCAGTTAACCAAGCTACAACTGAAATTGGAAATTCAAAGAGAAACTATGAACACAAATTAGCTAGTAATATAAAAAATGACATAGTGCTGGAAATATAATATCAGAAGGATTATTAATGGCAGAAGACCTGAATGAGTATTTTACTTCGGTGTTTACCAGGGAAGATATTAGTTCACTGCCAGTACCAGAGGCTAATTTCAATGGGGAGGAATCACACTATTTAGGACAGTTAATTGTAACCCCGGAAATGGTAGCTAAGAAAATAAGGGTTATGACTGATGATAAATATCCTGGAGTGGATGGGATTCCACCCAAATTACTATTGGAAATTGTAGAAACAATTAGCATCTTGCTTGGGACAAGCTTCAACTTGAAATTAGAAGGAGTAGTTCCTTTAGAATGGAAAGAAGCAAACATTATTAAACCGTTATTTAAAATTGGTTCCAGAAACAAGTCAGAAAACTACAGACCAGTGAGTTTAACTTTGTTGATTTGCAAATTATTAAAAACACTAATTAAAGACCACTTGGTAGATTTACTTGTTAAACATAACTTGATAAACCCATCTCAATATGGGTTTCTAAAAGCGAGGTCATACAAAATAAATATGTTATATTTTTGGAAGATATAATTAAGTGGGTAGACGAAGGATCACCAGTAGATATCATCTACTTAGATTTTCAGAACGTTTTAGAAAAAGTGCCACATCAAAGAATACTACTTAATCTACAGGCCCATGGCATAGGAAAGTGGCCGATTGACAGAAGGCAATGAGTACTATTTGATGGGGAGGCTTAAAACTGGAAATCACTTTTGAGTGGGGTACCACAGGGATCAGTACTAGGACCTATGTTATTCGTAATATATATCAACGATTTGGACGAAGATATAACAAGCAAGGTGTTGAAATTTACGGATGGTACAAAGGTGTTTAGAAGGATTAAACGCGATGGTTACACCACCAGCAAAGGGACGTATTGCGGGTTGAGGTGCTTGGAGCTGTCTTGTTAGAATCATGTCTAGAACAACTGCTTTGCTGTGAAAAATAGGCGAATGGGCTTCAATGTATTTTACTGATCTTCCAACAACATATAATCGAGAACCGTGGTAAGAAGAACACATGGCCAGAGCAACTGCGTCCGGTTCTGGCTCTCGATATCCACGAATCTCCTGATTTACTGTATATATCTATCAATGCTACTTCATTTTCCTTCTCTTCATTGAATAAACTCGGCGTCATTGGCCCCGTTCGAGTTTCAGTGGAGACCTTTCTACACACTGTTGGAATGAATGTATGTGAGTGAGGAAGGGTGACACAAGGCAACTAATCGTCCAAATTGAGAACCAATTTTAAGCGGTTCTTGAACGTTATGAAATTAACTTTGCAAGAGGAGGTCCACACTTCATGTTCGTAGGAAGGGAATATATATTTAGCATTGCAACCGGACTCACAGAGAGAAGCTTCGTAGAATGCTTTCTGCAGTTAACGAATTAAGTCCTGCTAGGAGCTGGCGGAAGAAGTACATCATCATCATCATTGGTGGACCGACTGACTTTTCACAACCGTATAGGAATGACCATCGGAATGGAAAATTGCTTCATGATGTGTCACTGTTTTACTTGAGAATAGATGCGATTTGTTTTATTTTTAAAGTGTATTAATTTTAAGATGCAAAGGATGCTTTCACATAATAATTATATAAGCAGGGAAAAATCAAGCCGTATTGCCTACGTAATTTGTATGTTTTTAATGAGAAACAAAATTAAAAGACATGACTTTACAGGTTTTCGTAAATACCAGCTGTATGGCTGTGTCAACGTACGAACTACATACAACATAAAAGTTGTTACTCCTTATTTTGAATCCACAGACACATCACATTTTGATGTATAATCAACGGTTACGAAATTAGACCCGTTTCATGTTGTTCGCATAAAAGTATCCCATTATATACATCTGTAGCATTTCTGCTATTTCTGGATGTTTAAATCTACTTTCCTGAGGTTTAATTTGGGAAATGAGGATGGTCAAACCAGTAGATAGACATATTGTTGACCAACCGCCTTAGTTACGTAATTACAGCAACTCGGTTGCAGATGCGCTCATTGGGGCGTGGTATTCTGTTGCTAGCGTTTCTAGGCCAGCAGGTGGTTTCACTGTAATCTTAGAGGGTGTTCCACAATGCCAAGTTTGAACTGTATATTGCATTAGCCAATAGAAATGATGGAAACCTGTCATATGATGTGTAATTAGGTCCGCTTATAAAAACGTCTGTTGTACGCGTTTCGCCTCCTGGGCGCTGGCGAAGGACTGGGACAGATCCAGGGTTGAACGAGACAGGTTGCCCTGCAGCCAAGAGAATAGCAATTCAAGTCGTAAAGCGTGGTGGGAATCGTTAACGTGGGTTACGTTCCCAAGCTTTTGGTTGTGTGTGTAATATTCAGTGTCCAGAGTGACTGTTCGAGTTTCGAAGAAGCCATGCGGTATATTGAGACAACGTTCCGGTCGGCCCCAACGTATTTGCGTCGATGAGCGATAATCGCGACGCGCTCACCCAGTTAGGACCATCCCCGAACTGCGGTCTCACAGCGACATCGTCAGAAAGCTTGAACGAATGCGACTCGTAGCGGCCGGGTGTCGTCATTCGCGTGAACCCGTTCATCCGACTTCTCGATTGATTGTTTGGTCGTGTAGTGGTATAATCCACCTTAGAAAGGAAGTGGAATTTGATAATTTAAAGATTCAGTGTTATTGTTTATTATGTTCTATTAAGATTTGGTTACGGGATTTCTTTATTCTGTTTATTTTTGTTAATCGAGATGTTTAGCAAACGGAAGATATCTTGTAATAAAGTTTATTAAATTTTCCTCGTTCTTTGTTGCTTGTTCACGATAACCCTTCTTTCTCATATGCGTTGACCTTGATATATAAGAACCCTACTAGACTGAGCCATCTAGTGTATGGAGACCTCGCTAATCCGTGACCACATCAACTAGGAAAATAAGTAACTTTCCTCCATATACTATCAATTATGTAATTTATATTTTGTTCGGAAGGAGCTTGGTGTTTCATCTGCAATTTAATTTAGATTAGGCAGCGTTTAGTCCTAAATTAGAATAACACGATTTTATTATTTTTCGTAAATAACATCAATACGGTTGTTATGACGCACAAAATACTATAAAAATAGAGCTGCTGCTCCTCATTTTGAATCTCTACATACACCTGTACATCATGTAGGATGAATGGTTTATAAATCAGGGCCGTTTTATGACTATTCTGCAGGTGGCGTAATATTAATACATTGTATTGCTCTAACATGGTAGCAATCATCATGCAATATTAGTTGTTTTCTCCCATATAGTAGCAAGACATTTTTGCTAGGTAGGCGTTCGGTGTTTTAGTTCATAATTTAGTCTAGATTAGGCTATGTTTAGCGTTACATTGATTGGCTAACGGTGGGATTTTGTTTGCAAATTACGTCAATGTGACTGCCTCAACACAAAAATTAAAAAAACGTTGATATATGGTGAATGGTTCAGATGTTATGGCAGTTTCAAGAATGTTGCTTAAAGGTGTCCCCATGGCATCCCAGGGGGTGATCACTGTTCACTCGGACCAAAAATGTTATTTATGCTTCAACCTCTCAGGCGCTACTGAAAAGTAAACTTTTACATCTTGAAATGACTGAGGGTCTGTGACCCCATTATAATGGTGGTGCATTTCTGACAGGAGACACCTGGATAAAGAGAACATTTTACATTGTGCATTTATGGGCTAGCGGGAGGTAGACAGTTCTATTTGTTACAATGTTAACGGCAATATCATGTTTAATTTGTGATTAGTAGGCTTAAATCTTGCTGTGTTGAACCATCAACAATACATCGGTTACTATACATTGTGTATATGTTGACGTGTTCGGCACAGGGCACGTCACGGTGGTGTACAGGGAGTTATAATAATTATATATGTTGGAATATGTAGCTCACACACAGGGCATCGGAATCGGGGGTTAGTGGGGCTGAGTCTCCAATCATTTTGATGGGGGGCTGGATATAGGATTAGTCCCCACTATTTAGGGATGGGGTACATTTTGGGGTAGAATTGGAGGTTTTTGGAGAGCCTCCTGGTGGGACAATTTTGATGCTGTTTGTCACCAAAACAAATATTCAACGGCACCTCCCACACCCCTCATCCCGTCTTCCGATGTTATATTCCGACAACGGAGTGGTGCTGGCGCTCCTGTTCAGCCCACCCGGCATTACTATCGTTCCAATGCCAGCGTCAAGCTGGTGATTTTGTTGGTTTTTACGGCAGCTATTTGTGTCAGAGCTAAGTGCGAGGCGCAGAAGGCGGTCAAGAAGGCCATATTCATATACAAACACAAACTTGAGGAGCGCATAGTACTCAAGTACCTGAAGTCGGCCACCGACGGCCTCCTGGACTCACACCAATTTGCATATCAAGCAAATATATCAGTAGACGATGCGGTAGCTTTAGGTCTGCATCACATTCTGAAGCACCTAGAGAGGCCAGGAACATATGCCAGGATCCTGTTCATTGACTTCAGCTCAGCATTTAACACTATCATCCCATTTAAGCTGTTCGATAAACTTTCATTGTTGAATGTACATCCTGCCATGTGTCATTGGGTCCTTAACTTTCTTCTTCACAGGCCTCAATCTGTCAGAGTCAACAACTCTATCTCCAGACCTCTTATGCTAAATACAGGTGCCCCACAAGGTTGTGTACTATCCCCCTTCCCGTTACTATCTTCACAAATGACTGTGTCTCCGTGGATCAATTGGTCCTTGTGATCAAGTTTTCCGATGACACTACTCTGGAGGGCTGGCTGCATTGAGAATGCGGATGAGACACAATACAGGGAGGAAGTTCAGAGAATGGTTGGCTGCGGATAACAATCTCGAATTGAACGTTTCAAAGACTAAAGAAATGATTGTTGATCTTCATAAAAAGAAGACTCCCATCCACCCTCTTTCGATAAATGGCGTGGAGGTCGAGCAGGTTGAATCTTTTAGATTCCTTGGAACAACAATTTCAAACGATCTCAGCTGATGCACAAACACACTGTGCGTTACAAAAAAGGCACAACAACGCCTTTTCTTCCTGAGGCAACTCAGGAGATTCGGCATTGCTCAGGAGATTATGATACGATTCTACCGCGCAATCATTGAAAGTATCCTCATTTTCTCGATTGTAGTCTGTTTGGCCGCGCCAGTCAGGAGGAGAAACAACGGCTAGAAGTTATCGTGAAGGGCGCATCTAGAATCATTGGGCGCGTGTTGCCATCCATTGAATCTATTTACCATGCTCGCTGTGCGCGAAAATCCAAGAGCATTGTACGAGATACTACCTACCCAGCCAACCATCTCTTTGAACTTCTTCCCTCTGGCAAGCGCAATAGAAGTATTAAGACAAGGACCACTAGACATAAAAATAGTTTTTATCCGCAAGCTGTGAGTCACTTGAACCGCGAGATGCCATGATACTGTTTTCAGTCGGTTTAGATTATATGCCGCAATGCTACATTATTATTATTATTATTTTTTTAGTTATTTATTATTTTAATTATTTATTTATTTATTATTTATTAACTTGACTACATATATGTATATACTTTTTAACTGTCAGCTTAGTTTTTATATCGTCAGCTAATTTATTTATACATTTATTTATTATTTATTTAACTACATGTATACTTTTTAGGTAACGTTCAGACTGTATTAATATTATGTTATCAGGTTCACTTTATGTCAATAGATGTACGACTGTCTTAAAATATGTTGGCAGTTGGCCTTGGTTTAAATTTATACTAGTTTTAGCATAGTTTCATAATGTTTCTGGTTGTATATTTTGCGTGTGCATGATGGGGGGCAGGGGAGAGAAGCATGCATGTATGTTGACGCCACAACGCCAAGACTTCCTCGTACATTTTAAATGCTACTTGGTAATAAACAGTCTGACTCTGAATCTGACTGCTAAAGGCCATTGAATCTGCTTACTGGAGCGTACCGACGAGACGTGGCAGCATGGTCACGCGTTTACAGCGCAGCACTGACAGTGGTCGTGAATTGGTTATTAATTTCATGTCGGACCGTCAAGAGTTTGTGAGAAGAGTCATATACACCCACCAATGGACTAGTTGCAAGGTAGGAATTCTCTTAATTCAAAGGAATCCAATTTTATAACAACGGACAAATTAGATCCTGCAGTCATATTCAAGATTTGTAATACAGGTATGGGCTTGCAAACAAACATGGAGCAGAACTTTCTAAGCACGTAATGATCGGGGCGGGGCAAGACTTTTGCCTGTGCAGGCTGGGTAACTTCACTTATCGTAAAATTGTATTCTGGGTTAAAATACCATTTTAAGCAGTTTTTAAGAAGGTATATATACTGCATGAATAATAAACACCGACACATTTTGCAGCTCAGTGTGGTATTTTGTCAAGTTGTTTACTTTGTGCTGCGGTAGCATGGGGATTCAATATTGCCGATATGTAAATGACGTCTTACTTGAAGAATACGGTTACAAAATTGAATATCGCAAAGGCACCCCTAACATCACAGATGACATGTTGTCTCGCATTGAACTCACCGAAGCGCCCACTGTAGGTGTCATCGTCTGTGACGAATGGGTTGACCCGCACGCGCCCCAGAACAGACATATCATGAAACGCTCTCCCTCGAGCACGACGGCTTTGACTTGACTGTTATCCGACGAGACCAAAGCTGCGTTCACACTTACTCTTAAAAACGGTTTAGCTAATTTAGCTAGTTTTAACTAATCCAGTCAGAAAACAGAGGTGTGAACGCGATTTAGCGCTAAAAACGTTTTAACCAAAACGGTTTAGCTAATCCACTTCTGTAGGTGGTTTAGTTAAACCGTTTTAGCTAAAACTGTTCAAGTTGCAAGTGTGAACGCAAGCGGATTAGCTAAAACGTTTTAAGCACGTCACAGTCATACGCATTCGATCTCGCGCCTCGTCGCCTCCTGTCTATAACGTAAACATAAACAACATTTTGGCGCAATCATGTATTCGACTTGGATCGACGCAAAATCTAAAGAAACGCAAGTGCGACGCGACAATTGGGACGATGGGGAAGTTCAGCCGTTACTGGAGTTGTGGGGAGACGATCGGAGGTAGTCCGATTTAGAAGGAAATATAATTATATATCGGTGCATCGCCAATCGTCTGAACCGCGACCTGAGCGAGGGCGCCGAGGCGGGGTCAGGGGGACATCGTTAACATTTTGTTATGCTAGCTTGCGCATGTGCGCATACCAACTTCCTCCTTAAAACGGTTTAGCTATTGCATGTGTGAACGCTCACAATTTTCAAACATGAACCGGTTTAACTAAACCGTTTTAATTCTGTAGGTGTGAATGCAGCTCAAGAGACGGAGTTTGCGACAGAAAGACGTTTAGCTTTAACCGACGAATCTGACTATTAATCAATGGCGTTCTCTATTGTCTTGAACGACCATCGTCGACGGCCGCTGCGTACCAACGTTATTTTATGTGTTATGTGTCGCCTGCGGCATACCGCGATGCTTTGATTGATCGCGCACACCGTAAGGTGGGTCAATTGTCACTTGCTACGTTCACTCGATTGTGTGAAGCGTATGTGTGGCCCGGGTTGAGACGACAGATGCGTGACCGCCTTAAGAGGTGCCACATCTGACATAACCCACTCGACCGGGTCTGATCATGTTCCTATGGGCGAAATGCCCTACGAAACTTGTCCGATGCAAATTATTGGTATGCATCTAATTGGCCCGTTTGTGACTTCCCCACATGGTTGTGAATACGTGTTGATTATTATCGATCATTGCACTTTATGGGCAGAAGCGTATGCCATCCCGGATAAAACTAATCACTGTGTCTGGACCGCTTTTTCTAATCCATTTCGGCCTCGTTTTGTTACACCGAAAGTCATTATTTCTGAAAATGGGCAAGAGTTTTGCGCAATAGCGTGGACCCGTTATTTGAAAGATTTGGGGGTAGGACATCGTAGAACCACACCTGTTCATCCACAAAGCTACGATCGGACGGAAAGATATAATTAAACTTTTAAACTTATGCGGAGTAAATATTTGAATATAAAACATACACCTGGCAGGATCGTTTAGATGATGGTTTCGCTGCTTACCGCATCCGTCCCAGGGAAGAGTCCTTAGTTTTTATTGTACGGACGACAGAACCGCATGTCTTTGATTCGAGCACTGGCAGTTAATAATGATGGTTACTTTGGTAATCGCCTTGATGATTTAGCTAGGGCTTTGCAGCTGGACAGACAGAATGCCGCGGAGAGCCGTCGGTATAATAGGGCCAGACGGCAAGCTCGTGCACAAGGTAAACTCAGTAGCTCTTGGAGGGAACTTCCGGTGGTGAATTGTTTTGAATTTGGTGCAGAAAACTTGCGAAAATATAAGGATATTTGATCAAGTTAAGTGATATCATTGAGTGTATAATCATACATAACGTAGTTGTAGAACATATTAAGCAATAATTTTTTTTATAAGTTAGCTGGAGAGAGTAAACTTGGGTAGTTTAAAAGTGGGCGTTTTGCGAGCGATAATTGGGGACGTTAATGTAATCGGAACGTTGTTTACAAATTAGGTCACCAGCGACGTTAACGTAACGTGAACGACAATAGATTAAGGTTAGTTGAGATAGTCGTTGTAGTTAGATGAGTAATTAAAACCTGAAATAACAAACTTATTAAGTGTATATTAGTACACAGGAAACGGTCTTTGTAAATACTACCTTGAATCTAAGCCTAACTTGAATACATCGTAAGAAACGGTGTGTCACTGTGTATTAACAATTATAACTAATTATAACCTAAACAATCTGGTGTAAATTGTAGACAAAACAGTATTTTTAAAGACTACATAAAAACTATTTTGAATATAAATAAATTCTGATATGGCACCTTGCAAGCGGCAACTCAGAGCAAAACGACACTTAGTTTGTAACGACAACCAGAACTGGGTGGATTTTGTGTTGTCAGGCTGTCAAAAATCATGGGCAGAGACCAAAGAAGACGGATTCACTTTTCGGTGTATGGGGTATTTGAGGGTGGAATGTTTGAAGAAAGGAGGTGTGTTTGTTGACGGATATAGTGAAGGAGATGGAGGTGAGCACAACATGGAACTAGATGGAACAGAGAGGTATGACACGGAGAGAGTTGGGAATACTACGACACAGAAGGAGCAGAGTTGTGACACGGAGACTGAAGAAAGGAGACTGGGGGGAGGGAAGGTGACAGGTGTGAAAGAACAATGAAATGAGAAGAAGACAGAGGGAAGGAGGAAAAGAGTTCGGCAGAGGAAAAGCATATGGGTAAGTAGGGATAGATCAACAGGTGGTCAGACTGTTGAGAACGAGGAGAGACGCGGCAGCGATACAGGTGGTGAATAGGTAGATACCACAGAGGCAGTTGGTAAGACTGCGAAACAAAAGACTGAGAAGAAGACAGATGGAAGAAGAGAGAGTGTTCATCAAAGCAAAGGTAAACAGGTCGGTGTTGAGGAACTGCAACAGAAGGAAGGCGAGAATTACGCAGATGCAGTAGTTAAGGGGAAAGAGAGAAAACTGCGAGTGGTCGTGGAGGATTCTATTATCGGGAAGTTGGACAAGACAATAAACAAGGGGCAGGATATGACTGTACGCTTACCAGGGACAAAGAGAGAGGATGTCACAGCAAGATTAGGCCAGGTGATGGGTAATTACAACGGGGGGTCTATTCTTGTATACGTGGGCACCAATAATGCCGAGAAGGAAGGTACTACGGCCATCATTGATAAGTATAGGAGACTGGTCTGCACACTGAAAGAGACACGCATTGGACAGATCGTGTTATCGGGTATATTGCTGATGATGGGTGGCAGAGGACATCACTACAAGAATTGCACAAGAATGGCCGTCAGCACACTGGTACAAAAGTTATGTACGGAGGCAGGAGTCGGCTTCGTAGACATGTGGGCAAGCTTTGTAGGGAAAGAAGATATGTTTATGATTGATGGGGTATATCTGACAGGAAGAGGAGCAGCAGTTCTAGGGAGTGAATTCATTAGGTGATTAAGTGAAGGTACAGGCACAGTTGAGTATTTAAACGAGATGCACAGGGGACAGACAAGAGAGAAGGCGGAGTCATTTTGAATATTAATGAATCTATACAGGTATATGAAGTACAAATGAAAAGGAAGCACATTGCGAGGAAGCTATTTGGTGCAATATAGTTAAAAAAAATCCATAAGACTATTGTTTGTTTAATTGATTGATTGATTGACAATTTTATTTCCACTCGGTGACATACTTAGTTTTCACTATCTTCGATGGCCGAGCCATTCATACACCATTTACATCAATCATACAACACGTGGTGTATTATTACGTAAAAGGATACAAGTTAAAAGAGATAACAATATATAAATAAATAAATAATAATAATAAATAAATAATAATAATAAATAGAATGCTTGAAATAAAAAAACATAAAGTATATAAAGTAGTCATAACATACAAGAAATATATAAAAACAAAGTACATTTAAAATGGTGGTGTAGCACTCAAATATTTGCGTAGGGTCTTTTTGAAGGTTGGAGAACAGAATGGCTGTTTTGAATTTCAGTTGGTAGTTTATTCCATAATTTCAAACCGGACACATTGAAACTGCGTAGATAGTAGGCAGTTCTGGCTTTGGGTGGTTTCGGCTGAGAGGCATTTGCATTTCTGGTATTGCAAGAATGACTATTTGATGTAAACATATCACACAAATAGTGTGGTGCTAGACGGTTTACACACTTGTACATAAGAACACATTTATTAAAATCCCTTCTTTGCTGTGGAGATAACCAACCTAGTGTTTTAAACATAGTGTTACTATTTTGCCTAAGACTAGACCCAGATATGAGTCTAGCAGCTCTGGTCTGTAGTTTCTGTAATGTAGTTTTGGTTGATGTTGAGGCTGACTCATATATTACATCTCCATAATCGAAGTGTGGTTGAACTATTGCATTACATAATTGCCTGAGAATGTCGATTGATACTATTTTACGAAGAGATCTTAGGATTCCTATGTTGGATGACATTTTTTGAATCATGCTGTTAATGTAGTCGTACCATTTTAGGTTTGAGTCGATACACGTACCAAAGTACTTGGCTACCGATACATGTTTAAATGGTTCATTGTTGATATGAATTCAAACATCAGCCATCTTGGCAATGGACTGATGAGTGCCAATTAGCATAAATTGACATTTCTGTACATCAATACTAAGTTTGTTACTATCAAAATACTGTTTGACTTTGCATAAATCACGTTTTATATTGGATTCTAACTGAGCCGAACACCGTGGTTTTGCAGCTGAATCAATTTCAGTGTCGTCTGCAAACATGTTTATATTGCAGGATTCGGTGACTGCAGGCAGATCATATAGGCATAGCAGAAACAACAGGGGGCCCAACATTGACCCTTGGGGCGCCCCAGTATTGGCAGGCAAAGGATCAGACAGATGGCCATCCACCGAAACTGACTGTGATCTACCAGTGAGGTAGCTCCAGAGCCACTTATGTTCAATGTGTGTAACCCCAAATCCTTCAAGTTTGGCCTGCAGAATATCAGTGTCCACGGTGTCAAAGGCCTTCCGGAGATCAATGAACACTACTCCCGTTACAAGTCCTTTATCGATTTTGTTAACTTTATCGATTTGTAACATTTAGCAGTGAAGATACAGTGGAGTGCAATTTTCTTAAACCTGATCGGGCATTCATGAGAAGTTTATGCTCTTCCAAAGAATATGTAAAAGAACTATGAACAAAACGTTAAAGTAGTTTATACAAAATGGGTAGAATTGAGATCGGTCTGTAGTTGTTAGTTTCCATTGATGGACCTGATTTGTAAAGTGGTAGCACCTTTGCATATTTCCACTCTGTGAAAAACTTTCCAGATTTCAGAGAGAGATTTAGAATGAAAGCGTGTGTTTGTGATATGACTGGTGCTGCTACGCGTAATAGTCTGCGAGGCAGTCTGTCCAGACCAACTTATTTATTTTCGGGCGTATTCCTTAATTGTTGTTTAGTAAAATCAGGTATGACAGTAGGGACAATTAAAGCAGTTATTGCGGGTGATTTAGGTGGAGCGAATGAAGCAGCTGGTGAAAGCCTACTTGCTAATTCTTGACCAATGGATGTAAAATACACGTTGAATGCATTGGCCTTACATTCGGGATCAGTAATTATTTGACCTTCAACAAATACACCTTTGGGGCTGTACTTGGATTTTCCTGGCAGGAGTTCTTTTAGGCATTTCCACATTAATTTTGGTGTTTTCTTATTTTCTAGGATTAGACCAGTGTAGTAGTCCCGCTTTGCAGTCTTGAGAGAATGTCTAAATAATGTTTCATTTTAATATCATCTTTAATTTCCTCAGTTAACCACGGAAGACATGATTTCCTGACTCAGCAAATAACAAATGGGCAGTGTTTGTCACATACATGTGTAAAGAGATCCTTAAATCTCTTGTAAGCCTCATCCACGTCCTCAAACTGCTCAACAGAACTCCAGTCACACATGTATAATTCATTACAAAAGTCGTTAAAAGTTAAAGGGAAACATAAGGGAACTTTTTGGTGTTATGCACCAAAAAGAGTTAATTCAAACTAACTATTTCCAACTATAATCATATTTTTAACGTCGGTGGTTTACTGGTAATATTATCTCAATGTAGAAAATTCTAACGAAATCTTCGATAACATGAAGGCTGCCATCTTACTGATGACGCGGTGGCTTGACCAAAAGCAACCAATAAACGAGCAGCATTATTTTTACCACAGCGTTCCCATGACGTAAGCAATGTTGTCAACACATGTTACGGCATACGCTGTACAGTTCACTCTGTTCGGTTCATTTTGAAGAAACGTGTTTTGAAGTGAATGTATTTTATCAGTTAATGGGACAAGACCCGTCGAAACGTCAGCGACGTCGGGTTTTGAAGCTTGGAGTAATGCCGACGATATTTAGTTACAGACCACAGCCGTCGAAACACCGCACATTATCCGTCGAGCGCGCTGCCAAGTGAAGTCAGATCGCAAGAAGGTTAGTATTGAGTATTCAGTACCTAAATGATAATCTTGTACCATTTCACATTGCAGGATCTGACGTTATGTACGTAATTATATTGTTTATGAACATCCGGCATAGTTACCTTTCTAATTTTGGAATTGTGTCGGCAGGAATTGAACCTCAGACAGACTTAGCCTCGGCTCTGGCTCTGAGGAATGCATGCCGGGAATTTGATGGTTATTATTATTATTATTTTACTTGGTCTTACTTTCATTGGTATCACCGCCGCGTAAACAAAGGCATAGATATGCTGGAAATAATCTAGAACTACATGACACGTTCAAGACTAGAAGAAAGCCGACGACTAGCAAAAGCTAACGGCAATCAATTGGCGTGAGCGATAATATAGCACATTGATTAAAGTCACCGGGCAGAAAAGTCTGCAATTGTCGCTATGACCTCTTCAGAGGTTCAGAATGTTTTGTAATACTATTTCAAGGCAGAATGTGTTTGTGTGTAAAATGAATTTGTTGTAAATACATTCTGTTAAACATTTGTCTGATAAGAATCACTGACTGATGACCATTGATAAGGGTTCCAACACCAAGATTACTAAATAACATATGTATGAGTATAAATAAAATAAGCATCAAAGGACTGAATGACTACGCAGGGTATATTCTTCTTTGTTCAAATAACTAACTACCCATCAATCAGCAGCAGGGAAATGATGGATACTCAGATCCCATTAAATAACAGTGACAATGTGTTTTATTTCATTAAAAATGAGTGACAATCCTACCGGTGTATTTGGAGTGATAATTGACAATTGAACAACTTTAGTTTGATTTTACAAACATTCGTAGGCTCCAGGTGCACAGCTATGTTGTTATAGTTAGAGACAAGAAAATGAAGGTATAAACGCTGTTTATATTATTATTATTACTATTTTATATATTATAAAAGTACTTTTGTGTTAAAATAAAGTATGACAAGTAAATCTTTTTAAAATTTGATGTATTGTAATTTATTTAAATACCAGTGAATAAGTGCCACTTTTATTATGTTGAAATTCAATCAATATATATATATATATATATATTAAAATGTGTTGTTTTGTACTCGCAAATTCATCACCTGTTTCTAAGTTTAACAAATCATTAAAAATCATTACTTTGAAAGCCTAATATGCAATACAGGTAATTAGCGCATCCATCACTTGAGATGCAACAAAGATCAAGTCCTTCAAACCCACTTCTCCATAAACCACTTGGTAGACAGGTACCAATTGCAATTACCAGTCACGTTTTAGGCTGGTAATAAAACTGGTGTAAATAGGTAATTTAGGGACTGGAAGAGCAGATAAAAGAAATCCTGAACAAAGGAAACCAACCTGGTTCATAAAGGGGCAGTACAGAAGGGTTTTTGTCCTGGATTCATGTCACGCAGTTGTTGTCAGGTGATAAAACCCTTTGTGTGTGTACTGGGACTGTTACGATTTATAAATGTAAATCTATATAAGAAATAATTGTAAATACAGTAAACCTCACCTAAGTCGGATCTTCGCTCAACTCGGACAGAATGTGGCCACACGATATGGTAGAATAGCTGCTGAACACCCACGATGATAATTTCCGCAGCTGTTGGTAAGATCTCGAACACACCCAGGCGCTTGACCAGCCCCGATTTGTTGGCTTTCCGGAAACAACCATGCTCGTCGATGAGCGATGGAGGCATTGCACACATCTCGTAGTTGAACAGAGGCCCAAGCTCCATTTGCCGTCGTTGACCAATCATCAAGAGCCGGAGAAAAATATCATCAAGATCGATGACTGGCCTGCCCTTGTTGCCCTTGTCCTGCTTCTTTAGAATGTCCATCGTCTTGACTCGACTACTGGTAGGATCGTATAACTCATCGGGAAGACTGGCGACGTACTTGCTCGCCATCTTTTCTCCAAGCACAATCGAATCAACCACATTCATTTCAGCAGGAGGACATTGAGGATGGACTTGCTGATCTTGATTACCTGGATGAAGAGTGGAAGTAGGCAAAACGTGAAGATTATTAGGCGATATCTGCAGTTAGTAAGATACCGTAAACCTTACACTTATAACACAGCATTGGGTAAAACTATCGTTTATCTATAGTTATGGATATCATTCCGTTGCAGTTAGTAAGATACCGTAAACCTTACACTTATAACATAGCATTGGGTAAAACTATCGTTTATCTATAGTTATGGATATCAGTCCTTGTTATATCCCTACAATGACTTTCGTACATGATTACTTAATGCAAGAATTCCCATCACAAAGAAATACGAATGCAAATTTTCATAATGATATTTGCACTACACACTACGTGTAACAGATGTGACTACGCGTTTCAAATACGATTGATTACTTTTTTTTCTAACGAACAAATGTGTCAAATATTGTAAGATTATCCGTTTATGTGCATGAATAAACTAAAATATAATTTAGTAGGAGTTTCCATTCATTGTCCACCGAGAGGTCAAATTTGACCTTCACCTGACCTTCAGCATCTGATCTTGACCTTGAACTGAAAAAAATAACATCAGAAATGGAATCTACGCACCCAACATCCCTCAAAAGAGGTATTATACATTATTCTAAGACGCATGGTTCAAAAGAAAACAATTCTAGATATATACCAGTCGCCATCTTGGATTTATGCAAATTACCAGAATTGCCCAATGTTGCTGTTTGGGCAACCAAGCTGAATTTGTTCTAGAACAGCTAGAGGGTTGGAGTTTGCAGACCGAAGACGTTTGGCTGGCATGTAGACACGCACGAGCTTCTGCGTGTAGACAGGCGAGACGTCTTCGTGCAGCGTCTTGTACGTAAGCTCAGCGATCTTGAATGTAATGCGCTGTTGAATAGGTAGCCAGGGCAGTGATGGTCGCCGAAGGTACAAAAGAACCAGCATATCGTGTCGTTCAAGCCCCAGGCACTCTGAATCATCAGCTACGTTCAATGATTCCATTGTCACAGTCCGTCTTCAGTGGGTGGGTGTCGCCGTGAAGTATGTCTCTCAATTTGTTTGTCAGTCGTCCCTGGTTGTGTGTGTCAAACCTGTCCTGTCTCTTGCCTGCGACACTTTCCGCCTTCTTTATGATCTTACCCAGTCTGTCCCTGTCCTGCTTTGAGACATATCCACCTCATCAGACATAGCTAAACGTAAGCAAATTAGAAATTGAAGAAGAAAACAATATTTATAAAATCTGATAACTGATGTCAAATGATCTTTATTTTCTTAAACAAATCTCTCTCTCTCTCTCTCTCTCTCTCTCTCTCTATATATATATATATATATATATATATAAATCCACTTAAATATAATAATAATGGAACTTCTTTTGCGCCTAAATCCTCGGAAACCAAGCTCAGAGGCGCACCAAGGCAAAAGGTTTATTCAACGTCAGAATCAATAAGCCATATTAAAATCATCAAGCTCATGTGGAAAAGCAAGGTTATAAAGGTAATTTTTTTAAACGACGGCGAAATTGTATAATATTTTCAACTAATCTAACACTAAAGGGAGCATATTCCAGAGGGTTGGCGCAGCAACAGAAAATGCCCTTGTTCCAATATTAGCGTTGACTCTAGGAACAAAAAATAAATGAAAAGTAGATGATCGAAGCTGGATAGGCTTTTTTGCAGGAGTAACCAATGAAAAAAATTCGCTGGTTGCTTAGGTGAAAGTAATTGATTGGTAATGGTAGAGATCATAAAAATAATACAATATCGTACAAAAAGCCAGTGAAAGGACATCAGAAGGGACTGAGTGAGAAAACTACGGAAAATGAGTTACAACCCTAGCTAATCAATTTTGTGCACGTTGTAACTTCGTGATATCCCCAAGGGCAATATTGTGAAAAGGGGAAATACAATAGTCAAGCCTACTAGTAACAAATGCAGTTGCGATAGGTTTTGCAACAGAAAGGAGCAAATAACGGCGAATACGTCGTAAATCACGAATGTGATCATAACAGCAGCGACCACGAAATTTGATGCCGTCTAAAATTGAAATTATCATCAAAGATTTCTTCAAGATGTCGTGCTGAAGGTGCAGGCGTAACGAATTGGCTAAGTCAGGCTGCCCCTGTGTACTAATTATAAGAAACTGTTTTAACGGCATTTAACTTTAATCTACTCTCAGTCATCCAAACGAAAATGTCATTAACACAATTTCTCAGCTGATCTATGGAGCTGTTAGTATTAGGCGTAGATACTGAAATGTAAATCTGGGTATCATCTGCATAAAGATGATGGTTTAGATTATGACTGTTAATAATAGAGCTTAGTGTTGCTGTGTAGAGAGTGAAAAGCAACGCTCAAGAACAAAACCCTGGGGAACACCACTTAAAATGGGCAGCGCAGCCAAAAAACTGTTCCCAATCTTACTAGTTTGGTATCTGTCTGTTATGTATAAAGAAAACCAGCTCAGAGCTGTGCCAAACACGCCGTATCACTTTGATAAACGTTTAATTATGTTATGATCAATGGTATCAAAGGGGCACATAGTTATAGTAAGGTTAGTGCAGTTACTTTACCATTAACGATGTTTGATTTAATATCATTATGACATATTAAAAGAGTCGTTTCTGTTGAATGAAAGTGTTTATATGCTGATTGTAACACATTAACATATGTGTGCTAATACGAGACCTTAGTCGGCTAGCTAAATCTTTTCTAGTACTTTAGAAATAAATCAAACGTTAGAAATAGGTCTATAACTGTTTTGTTCTTGTTTAGACAGGGATGACGTTTTAAGAATTGAACTGACATTGGCGCATTTGAAATCATCGGGAAGAAGCCAGAGCACAGTGATGTATTGATGATATTTGTTATAGGTCTGAGTAATGTTTCGATACTTTTAGCAGCGTAGTCGGAAATGTATCGAAAGCACAAAACTTATTTGGGGAGGACATAATTATTTTTCTCATTTCATCAACTGTAGCAGGTTCAAACGATACAAGTAGAGAATTTATATGTGAAGAGTCCTCATTTACAGTACTTAAAGTATGATCTGGGAAATTCGAGCGAATAAGATTGATTTTGTCCTTATAATGACTAGAGAACGAGTCACACAGAGAATTGATTGATACATGATTAGGTAGCGATGGTGCAGACCGTCTGTGTAGAATGTTATCGAAGCCGTGCCACAAATGACGTGAACTATTGAACTTAGTTGTGACCATATTTGTTTAGTAATCTGACCTAGTTTTGGCCACCTGTCTATTACAGAGGCGACACTGATTAGATTAACTCGACCTGTCAAGAGGCGAGCGCGATTTGCGCCGTACACGCTCTAAATAGCGACGGCGCCTTTTAGATAGTAAACTCTCGGAAGTCACCCATGGACCCGCTGGCTTTTGTGACACAAATTTGGATTTCGTTGGTGCATGTTTGTCAGGTAATGCCTTGACAGTACTGTTAATATAAGTCAGATAAGTGTTCTTTTGTGTGTGTGATAAGGTCAGAGTTAAGGATATAAACCATTAAAATTTAAATGGCTCTATAAGACAAATTGTATTTCGACTCTATTGGAGTTATATAAACTTTAACTTTAGCAATGACAATGTGGTGGTCTAACAACCCATCCGAAACACTAGGTGTCTGGATATTGTTACAAGTTGAACGAGTTATCAAGAGTTCAGGCCAATGGTCATGTATATGTGTCAAAAAGGTAACATGTTGTTTTATATCAAAGGATGCCAATGTAACCAGAAGGAGAAATGTCAGCAATGCATGCAGCTGTGTCATGTGGTCTAAGCCAGGTCTCAATGACAGCAAGGATGTATATTTTCTTAGAAATAAATAAATCACAGAGAGAGGCTGTTTTATCTCTTTTGTAGTGGCTACCCGAATGTTACGCCTGACAGCTGGCCTGGGTTTCATCCTTACATCTCTTGCTAGTAGTAGAATTATAGCCAATTTCAATGTTCATATAGAGCAGGGGATTGGCAACAACTTACGTTTAAAACAAATGTTAACACAAGATAAACTGAGCAAACAGGACAATGAATCGTGCAGTGTCATGTGTTGAGAAAATGTTGCGTTGACAACCAACCATTGCAAAATAAGTGGCTTGCACAAGGCAAAATCATTACTTCTGGAAGACACAGAACATGATAAAAATCGAATACACAAAAGAAATAGTGATGACATAGTTTTAATAACACAGTCTAGCATCCTCAAAATGTGAATGATTGATCAATATGCAAAATGTTAAAGTGATACGTTAACAACTACGATAACCATAACTATATACGAACAGTTCAGAACAGGAAAAGGGGGACATACCCCAGCATTTCAGTAATTGCTGAAGACCCAGCTAATGCGAACACGTTTTAATAACTTCAAGGCATATGCCATAGTAAGTGCTACGAACTAAATCCGTATTGTCGTTCAGCCATCGTAAAACTTTCAATTTAGACACAAGATATATATATATATATATATATCTTGACGAACATCGATCTAAGAAATTTGTGGAACTACTATGCAATTATTCAACACAATCTATTCAACACAAACTATTAATATGTTCCTCTGCAGTTTCTTTAAAAACTTTGATTGTTGGTGAACTGGTGGTGGTTTGTCGATGTCGCACACTTTACGTTGTAGAATCTATGCGATAAAAAACTAAACTAAACAATACATTTGAATAATAATAATAATAAACATGGTTGTACTGTTCCAACGTTGAAGTTACACTGATATCAGCTATGGATGGCTCGTGTGACCACCGCTTCAAAGGACCACTCGTCAAACTATTAGTTGTATTGACCATACTCGCAGTCTACTACGGCGTTAATGTACTGTTTGCTAGACATCATGACGGCCAACACACAATTCTTACGTCTGCCAACATGGACGATCACACCATTGTGCCAACACGAAGACTAGCCAAAGCATCTGTAAGAATTTACTATTTAATATTAATATTAATGCATATTGTTGGCGTGGCCACACGTATTGAACATGTACGCCAACTGTCGGTTGGTATCTGATAATTTGTTCAACGAACCAAGAGCAATAATTATTAATTACAGTGGCGCCAACTGGATGACTCGTCAGCACTGAATTATATTAGGCAGGAGAAAAAACAACTAGTAAACCAGAGCCTTTCGATGTACAATGGTACCTCAATATTAACGTCATCCTCTGGACTGGACAAAAGTAATCAGGGTAACGAGGTGACCGTATTGGTGGAATACGTTTCGTATAGTTTATTGTATAAGAACGTCATATGGATCTATGCTGTGGTGACATTAATTGCAAGGTGGCTATATTGCAGAGGTGACCATAAGGCGAGGTTTGACTGTACTTGTAAGTAAATAACTCTCAATAAATCCATTCGTTTTTAATACATTGCCAACTGTTAGATGACAGCCATATGATCCTATGACGCGATTGACCATAGAAAGAGGCGAGTGGACCTCGGCGCCTTGGAGAAGACGCACTGACAATGATCCAGTATAAACGTATTAATATATTAGTTTATAATTTGCGTGGTTTTGAAGATTGTTGCCAATAGCATAGTAGGCCTCCGTCGGTCAGGAGTCGGCCATGGATGATGCGCCCTAGCTGGCCTTGTTGCGTCTGGGACAGCGTCGGCTGTCGCTGATGAGGCCGATGCGAGAGTGGCAGTCTCTGCCGCAGTGGTCACATCTGTAGGTCGTCTCTGGGTGTCTCAACGCTGTGAGGCGAAGATAGAGTGTCTTCTCCATGGCGCAAGCCTGGGCAATATAATATGAAGAACGAGCTGTTGCCCATGCAGCGGATCCCCCTCTCCACGCAGCTGATGGATCCAAAAGAACGACAAGAGTCGATACAGTTTGGCACCAGCGGCATCGCAGGAGTTGCCAGAAGAACGTTATAGTCAACGTCGAACTGCCTTTGGATTCTGACTCCAAATTATTCCTCAGCATTTACTCCCGAAACCATTCATATAGTTGCGTATAGCCGCAAGGCTGCGTTCGTTTAAAATCGGGGTTTTCCTTCCCCTAGTTGAGCTGCCTTCCAAGGCTGATGAGCCCCAACTGCCCATGGTTTAAATCAGAGTGTTCCGTCTCCTAGACGAATTGTCCTCCCGGACTGACAAGCCCCATCTACCCGGGTTTTAAGTTAGAGTTTGTCATTCTCCTATGGTACGTTGGCCCACGTCACGCTATTCTGCATACTTCACGTGCAACCCCCCGAGGGAGGGCTCCCCCATCTGCCACCCAGGGAACGCGCATCTACGCCATATACCATCAGCGGTAACATATTAGTCAGCACAAGTAAATATATGTTTCAGTCTGTGAATTAACATGTATAATATTGTATTCGTGAACATTTTCCTGTTCGAAGAATAAATGAATAACGAAATTGTCTTATTACACAACTAGGCAATTCGACTCACATATAAGAGAAAGAACAGTTCCCGACGAAGGCCGCCTTAGGCAGTCGATACGTCGATGTGTGTCGAACTTTTTTGCGTAATAAAATGTTTTCGTTATTTATACTTATTATAATCAACTTTATATCTCTCTCTGTCAGTGCATACATCCGGTACTTCAACTATGGCCGACGTCGTTCCGTCGCTACTTCCTTAAGCTGCCTCCGCTTCAGTGTTCGGAGACGGAAGACAATTGGGTGTACGCCGAGAACGGCACGTTTATGATCTCGTCGGCGGCGACCAAACGTCACGGCGCCATTATATGCGCATACATACCGCTACTCTTTAAAACCGACTTTGCATCTCGGTGGGGAGAAACCATCGCCGATATGAAGAGCGGGACGCCGCTGATGTCTGACTTCTTCAAGGTAGAATGCATGGCGAAGGACAAGGCGAAATATGAGAACCTGCACGCCGGAATAGTTCGCATCGAGGAGCCGACGCCGATGCCGGCGGCGATTGTCGACAGCCAAAAGGCGCTCGGTCTGAACGTCATGATGATCGGGTTCGATTCCGTGTCACGCCTCATATGGATGCGTATGTTACCGAAGACTTACGACTACCTGGTGAAATTTCTCGGCGCCATCGTACTGGAGGGATACAACATCGTCGGAGACGCGACAACTGCGGCCATGCTTCCCATGCTAACGGGTAAAAATGAATTAGAATTACCGGAATCGCGTCGACGTTTCAAAGGCGCGAACACAGTGGACGGTCATCCTTGGATTTGGAAATCGTTCAAGAAACTAGGATACGTGACTCAGATGGGCGAAGACTTGTCAAAATGGGCAACCTTTACGAATCGACTCATGGGCTTCAAGAACCAGCCGTCCGACCATTACATGCGGACGTACTATCTCGTGGCAGATAAACGGCACAGTCTCAGTAAGCCCCTATGCGCCGGCTCGTTGTCGCGTCACGTGGTGATGCTCAACTACGTGCGCGACCTCTACCGGACATACCCGGCGCGCACGCGTAAATTCAGTTTCATGTTTTCCGTTGAGATGACGCATGATGACACAAACTTGCTACAGTTGGCTGACGATGGCCTGCTTGCTTTCCTAAAGGAAATGAACGACTCTGGATACTTGGATGACACGGTCCTCATCATGATGGCAGACCACGGCCCGAGGTTCACCAAATGGCGCGAATCCTTGCAAGGTTCGTACGCATGATCACCCAAGCTAGTGCCCATGTTTTATCGAGCAAGTGCCATTAATCAGACAAGTGTAAAATTAAATCATACCCTTTGAATGTTTGAGTTTCCTCTGACAAATCCTCTTGTGAATTAGGCTTCGTGCCAAAGTAATCTCGACTCTGATATTTAGCAGGCCCCGAACAACGTAGACCTGTTTCCTCTTTAGACCAATGCAAATTGTGTAATGAAAATATCATATGTCTTCATGTCATTTCAGGGAAACTCGAAGAACGAAGTCCGTTCTTGTCGTTTCGCTTCCCGCCATCCTTCGAGAAGACTCATCCTGAAGCGATGAAGAACCTGCGAACGAACGCAGAACGTCTGGCGACACCGTTCGACGTCCACGCCACTCTCCAAGACATTGCTAACTACAGCGGTGTTTTGTACGGAGACATCAAACAAGTATGATACTTAATAACCTTGTCAAATATGTATTTTTATGTTTATATAAAGGTAAAGATAACGCAATTCTTTTGTATTATGCACCTAACAGAATAAATACAAAGTGGTTGCAACTACAATCAACATTTTATCGCCAGAGCCTTACTCAGAATATGGTCTTAAAGTGGAAGAATATCCGCGAAATACCTGATATCCTGAGGGTGACTTATTGCTCGTGAAGAGGGGGCTTGACTAATAAACAATTTCCTGTGAGAAACCAGAATTGAAAAAAAACTGGATTCAAAGTGCCGGACGGGATGGTTGAAAAAACCTTCGTTGTATTATAGTCGACTATGTTTGTTCCATTTTTAAAGAAACGAGCAGTCTCTCTCTCTCTCTCTCTCACTCTCTATATTCACTTTCAGGAATGTAGGCTGTTGTGTGGGATAATACATAAATTTTACCAACATATAGCAATAAAATATTAAATACAAAGTGTGTCCGCTATCACTCCGGCAGTTTCTGGATTATTTTGGAAACATTTTGCAGTTAAAAATCTAATAAAAAGGAGTTAGCTCAAACGTTCGCTAGAGCCCACCACTATACAGGTTTACACGTACTTCTGCATAATGCATTTGGTGTCACACATACAGACGCTCACATACACACGCGCGCGCGCACACACACCCACACAAACACATACACGCACGCACGCACGCACGCGCGCGTGAGCACCAATAACAGAGTCGCTGCGTGACAAGTGCGTCACTCTCTCGTTCGCAGAAGTAACGCGCGCTGTTAGGGAAACAACACAAATCTAGAGGTTAGAAATACTCCTCTATGTTGATATATATATATATATATAATTTATATATATATATATATATATATATATATAGAGAGAGAGAGAGAGAGAGAGAGAGAGAGAGAGAGAGAGAGAGTTGCGTTGTTTCCCGACAGCGAGGCATCAGTTTGCTGTCAGAGATCCCGGCCAATCGCAAGTGTTCGGAGGCGGGCATCGCCCCGCACTGGTGCACGTGTCTCACATGGACCAAGATGGACCTCGGCGACGAGAAGGTGAAGAAGGCGGCGACGGCGATGGTTGCGAGTATCAATAACATGACAGAGTCGCTGCGTGACAAGTGCGTCATTCTCTCGATGGCTGATATAACGCGCGCAGTCAGGTAAGTTTAAGGTCGACGACGGTAACTTAATGGAATATTTCATATAATTATTTCCAAACTCCAAAAATACGTTGAGATTTAGTCTTGTGACGTAATTCTGGAGTCGGTACAGATACGTCTGGATATATGTGGTATGTAGATACTTCTAGTCTGAGTTGCTCGTTTTCTTAGCCCGGGTTTTTATCATCTAATGGCACAACGTTTTTCAGAGGTATATCCCAATGGGGTCTCCGTGGTGACTTCTGTTTGTCAGATAGATGGAATATCTTCTACGTTTGTGTAACCCCAGACCCTCTCAAACTCACACTCATCCACGCACCCTCTCCCACCATCACCTACCCATCCACCCATCTTCCTATCCCCCACCTATACATCCACCCAACCCCCTCTTTTCCCGCATTCATACTGTTGTATTTGCCCACTAACCCAACTATATAACAAAAACACTGAATATGTTTACGACATCGCTGTTTACTACGACATCCGGTCCTTGTGAAAGAATCGTGTACTCGTAATACGAGATGTGGTGACATGTTTGTATGACTCTTTGGTGTACCTGATTTTCAACAATACTTGTTATAATAAATAATTATTGGTTTAGTATCAGTGATTTTTCGTAGTAAAATATATATTTATTTTCCAAACAATTATTGTACGTATAAATATTTGGTTATTATTTTAAATAACATGCATGGATGATGTATACTCGGTGCACTAATATTACTGTCATTTATATTCGGAATACTGTCATGTGGTCCCATAGTAACATGCAATATGCCATGAACATGCAGGCAACAAAAATGGTTGCCGTGATTATCATGGTAATTTTAGCTTCTGTGCTACATAGTATTAGCTAACTTAAAATAAAATATTGGAGTTTGCCATAATATATATATATATATATACATATATATATATATATATAGACCACTACCCCGAACCATACAACACAACAGTAATTAACTTTGTATTATAAATTCCATGGTCAAGACAGTCGCAAAATCAGGAAGTCACATTGTATCGTCAAGACGGTTCTCAATAGTTCATCTATCTGTGGACCAATCAGTAAAACTGTGTTCTAAAAGGTGAGGTTGGCTGAGGAAACAACTGTGTTAAAATTTCAGAGAAAACCGTTGAGAGGTAAAGACCTCTCAAAACACCCAAAGTTTTTTGTAAAATCGCAATATATGGATAAATTTAAGAACACCATATCTCAAAATCTACTGAACCTATTTTACTAAATTATCACTGTGACCTATGAATCGTACAAGTATCACCCCTAATAAAAACTAGCTCAATTCATACCTTTTTAGTGAAACAGATTTATTGCACTCCAGGATGAACATTTGAAATTTCTGGGCACATCATTTGTAATATGGTAAACATACACACTATCCCACATATGAAAATTGCATAGCAGAACAGCTGTTATACCTTATTAAAGATCCATCATCCTCGTCTTTGTAGCCTGAGGCATCAGCCATCGATGCGACTCTACGACTTTGGAAATGAGCTGGCGCTGCTCGTCGTCGTCTGTGAGAGCCAGGTTGAAATCCGTCGCCAGTTTGACGGCTCTCTCTGCACAGTCGTTTACAACACACAAAACAGAGACAGTCTTCACTGCGTTAAGATAGTCTTGGTGGCTGGGCCACGTCTCAGGCTTGCTGTTGAGAAAGCAGCGTTCAATGTTGAGAGCAGTGAAGAAGTTGAGCGAACGTTGCGTTGCGAAATTGGCGAGGTGCACTTCATTGAAGGTGACTATCTTCTTCGCCTCCATACGCCGCAGGTCATTCATCTTTGCAGGTCTCCCAAAGGCGGTTACAATTGCCGTCTTCTCGTCTGCAGAGGCACGGTCAGAGAAGAGCGCCAGAGAGATTAGGTCTTCACTGCGGTACCAGAGATGGCCCCTCATCTTCATTGCTGTTGTCTGTGCAATCACACCATCCACTTCATCGAAGTTCTCCAGGTCACGAAGGAGGCAGAGGTCGTTGATAGGCGCACGTCTGCTGCTGGCTGCATCTACCCATGTTCTGATGTAGATGGTGATCGTGAACAGGCAGATGTGCTGTAGAGTCTGTAGTTCGTGGCTAGTAAGCTCGAACTGCTCACGGAAGGCGAATATCTTCAAGCAGTAGATCCCTTTCGCCATCCAGCGAGCATGGTGGTAGGCGCCTGGTGGGCTGAACTGGTATCTCAAGTCACGTGCACCACCCAACAAGATAATGGCTACCTGGATGAACTCGACGTAGTCCTGTCGCGGGTGCTTATTGCGAAGTTATTCTGTTAGGAATTCAGTTGCTGTAAATTTATGCCTCTCCAGCCATTGCTTCTCGTGTGTTGTCAAGGCACACCCAGATTACCTAGCTGTCTCACTGTCCAGAGAGTTGTACTTTCTTTGATCAATGAATGGCCAGTTCTCTTTGAGCCGACTGAAGAGCGGGATAGATGGACCCTTCGACACAAAGAAAAGATCGAAAGCTGCAGCGGCAATGATCTCCAGTATATGTTGTCGGCATGCGAGAAAAACGATATATTTTTGAAATGCCTCTTGAAATACAGTGGTGGCACCTGTGTGGGTACCAGTGTTGCGTGATGTTGTGTCAAAGCATAGTCCTGCCACATGCTCGCCAACGCCCTCCCAATCCCGCAGAAACTGGACGACAGCGTTGCGCATCTTCGCTCCGGTGCCAGATGAAATTCGTGGAATGCTGAGCAACTTTTCGAACCCTTTCCCTGACACTACGATGGGCATCCGATCTGATTTTTCACCTTGTTTATTAGGTACTAATTTCCCATCGAAATGTGCGATGAGAGGTACATCCGGGTGGAAATTATCTTTAATGGCCTGTGCGATGGCGACGCGGCCATCTCTACCTGCTGTGTCGAGTGATGTTCTACAGAGAGTGAGTTTTGACACATCAACGCCAGCAGCCATCAATGCAGGTGTAACAATATGCATCGCTTGACGTGATATTGTTTGTGTTCTGTCCAAGCTAGCGACAAACAATGGGTCATCAACAAAACAGCGCCGTGCTACCTTCTTGGTTTAAGGAAACGGTTCGACCCCCTCAGAAGACTGCAATGATCCAGATAAATCTAGATATTTATGGTGATATTTGCTGATAGAGATAGCCGCATCAACGTCCGGTGTGCCATCAGAATCCGACAGTTCATCCAGTGATGACTCTGTGAATGGCTCGGTTGTCGGCTCGGTCTTATCAGTTGCCTTGGAGGCAGACTGTCTTCGCTGCATCTCGTCATATTTTCGCTTTTGTCGTTTCTGCTCTTTCATTTTGAAAGGCTCGTCCTCCCCAGCCATCACCATCTTCCTTTCACTTCATTGATCTTGCAGAAACTCCACATCACGAGCATTCCGGATCAGCTGATCACCTTCTGCATGTGCCACATCAAAGAGTTCCAGCAATCGACTGCCAAACTCAGTTTCCAGCTCAGCTTGCCTCTTACTGCGCCTGTGTTTGTTCTTGCATGTGTTTACAAGCTGCTGATAGAGTTTCTTCAGCTTCTCGACAGCATTCGGCTTATGCGTCGTCGGAATGGTAGCCAGATGCCAAACCCGCAGCACTTCACCTACAACATTGTTGCAGCTTGCAGGCAGCGTCAACTTCTTCACTTTCAAGTCGTAGAAAACTCGCCGCAGAACTTCACCAAGTGTAGGCAGTTGGTTCAAGTTCTCGATACAAGGAAGCGGCTGCCCAACTAACCACACGTTTGTTGCAGATCTAGTACGAAGCGGCGCATCTGACCTGGCTACAGCAGCAACAGTGCAATGGACGACAACAGTTACTGTTTACTTAAACATAGCCTACTTACAACAAATCTGCCTGCTTGAATTGTGGTGTGTAACTTGCTACATAATAACAATTGGGCTAAGTGCAATATAACAAACTATTATGTGATTTATAATGAGTAAATTATCTATATAATGTAGTCAGTTATAATGTAGTCAATTATGATGGATTACTGTGTTTTCTAAATTGTACAAAATCTTACATTTTTTTTATTTTCACAATTATAGGTGATTTATACTTATAACCTGATTGGTTGTTCTATTTTCTTGACATAATTATTATGAATAGAAATTAGAACACAGTAAAAAAGTATTTAAAAACACTAAGTAGATTTTGATATATAGCGTTTTTAAATTTATCCCTATTTCGTGCTTTTACAAAACCTTCAGGTGCTTTGAGAGGTCTCTTCCTCTAAATGGATTTTTCTGACATTTTACCACAGTTGTTTTTTCAGCTAACCTTTTTAGCCCATATGCTTGGTTGATTTCAAAAATTATTTTCTCACCATGTAAAATTTGGCCACTCTAACTAATATATATGTATGTATATAGAACACAGCTGATGTTGCGGCTGTCTTGACCATGGAATTTATAATACCATGTTAAAACTTATTCGCAATATATTTAGAGTAGAAACTACATGTGTTTATATGTAATGGTTATGAACGCTGTTAAATAATGAATCTGAGGTAGTAACTAGCTGGATTCTGCGGCAGTGGATGTAGAACTTGTTAACATACTGCGATCAGCGAGTAACTAATTCTTAATTTGTGCTTTTTCCACTGGCCTGTATTTCCTTTGTTGAATCTTCAGGTATACTCCCAATGAAGGCGTATTGAAGTACAAAGGCAACGCCGACTACGACAAGTACAAAGCAGACCTCAGCGACAAGATGAAAAACAGTTATGTCCTGTATCAAGTGACCATCATAACGAAACCCGGGAATGGTAAATACGAAGGAACGGTCACCCACCAACTGAAAGAAAACAGGTTCGACTCCCCGGTGCGGCAGATCAGCAGGATTAATAAATATGGCACTCAGCCTCATTGTGTGATGATGAAGTTACCGCATCTACGGAAATATTGCTACTGCAAATAGAAGATCAGGCAGGATTTGTCTAATACTTCACAATTCCAGTAAAGATAACACCTTCGAACAGTTTAGATGTATGTATTGAATATCTTGCGTACAATAATATTGGGATTTATAATAAATAATAAGACTTTTTTATTTGAATGAACTATTTTCTCGTGCATTCCCGTAAAATGTGCATAATTTGCATAAGTTAACTATTCAAAGGTAATTACGTAGTCATGTTTGCAACGTTATGGGTACAAGCATGATACAGTCACCATTTCTGCTTACTCAACACTGCACAAGTCCTCTCAGAAATTCACACCATCTGCATAATGATAATTCTGTTGGGGATTATTGATGTAATGGTTATAGCGGACGGATCCTTTGTGTGGTCTTACCGCTTATGCCAGCCACGTATGTCCCGTCTGGTTAATAAGTTGAAATTGTTGTGCACTGCGATTGTTCAAGGCTCCGCAGTGTGGCGGCACCAGTTCGTGCTTATGCATGACCTAAACATATAATCGTTTAGAATAAGTCGGGGTATGGCGCCCAGTTTTCGGGATATTGGATGTGGATTGTGTTTTAGGTAAATATTGATTGCGTAGCATGGATAATATATTTCAGTTGATTAGGTACGTACCGTGTGTCGACATTTTATCGTGTCTAGTTTTTAACAAAATGTTAGTCCTTTCATGGAAGTCTTGATGTGGGGAATGAGTCAAAACGCCCTGAAGAATACTATAATTTGTTTACTTTTACATTGTTTTCATATTTTGCAACCAACGGCACACTTATATCACTACTACAGTAATAGTTCTGTGTTCTATGCATTCGCTTCTTTTATCTTATTTTAAGTTGTTGGTACTATGTATAGGCCCACTTTTGTAAAAACATGTTTGTATATTTTGCAGGTCGAATGGTAACATCAGCGTGTTTTGTTACTGATGCACTCATGTTGTAACTAGATAAATATGTTTTCATGCAGCACCATCTGGTTATTTCGACATTCTTACTTTCAAGTCTTATAGAGTTGGAGGGCATTTCACCACAGAGGAGGCTTTTATCTACTCTATGCGTTGTGATTCAAGACGATTGGTTTTCCTGAATTATGGTAACCAATGATACGTAATTACATGTACTTATCATCATCATCTTCTTCATCGTCGTCCTCATCATCTTTGTCATCATCATGAACATCGATATCGTCATCATCATCAATATCGTAATCATCATCATCGTCATCGTCGATATCGTAATCAATATCGTCATCATCATCATCATCATTATCATTAAGGTAACCAATGACATTTGCTCATCACTCTTAATTTGTTCAGTTATAGAACGAAAAATTCAAAACAAATGTAAACTTCGTTTTCATCGGCACAAATCATGCAACATACAAAACGGTAAATGGTTATTACGTATGTTCATCCCTCGTAGTACTCAACGTGTTTGTCCTATTTTTATTTTAGGTTACCACGTATCGTCTGTACAATTACTAGAAATCTATTAGCAATTTCCTAAGCACAACATTACGTTAGTTGTACGGTTCTTCTTGTCAACTCGGGGGGAGATAACATAAAACATTATTGTAACAAATATATTGCAAATATTGGAATTTGTTAGAGTTCGTTCCGCTGACTCGTACACACCACACCTCCATGGAGCGCTTCGTCACTGGTGGATGACTCACAAGGACCGGCTGCGACAACACATTAATACAACTCTCTATTCACAAGACACCCCGCTGGCAAATTCTCCATTCGGGGCTGCAGGGTAACTGAGAGGGAGTTATCCAGATATATATGGGGTGGGGGTAAGTTGGGATAATACGTGTAGAGGCCTACTGTTGCACCCGCACAATGGTCTGCATAGAACCAACGGTGTCTTTTGTGTTTTCTCTTAAACTAATTTCTCGAAAAGTGTGCTTATTATAATATCCGCTGATAAGTCGTACAAAATATTCAAAACAATATGCAAATTTTATGTTTGTGTGGTGCATTTCGTAGTATTAAAAATAAAATTCAGGTGGGGTCGGTCAAGACTTCAATCACGAATAATGCAATTATAACCTGTCATGCAAAACGGCCAAATATGACAATGTCGCTGTATGATGCCACGTCCCCTGCTTGTCACGCCCCCTCATCCGTAGGCCGAAACAACGAACCGTAGCATCGACGGGATTCTTCGACGCCGAAGAAGCAGCTCGACTTCACTAACTGGGTGACGAAGGCGTGGCGACGTCGTGTACACCGTAAACTTTAGGTGATTGGAACGCAGTATATTTATGCAAGTAACTAGGCGTACTGTAGACGTGCAGACGTATGTTTTGCGGAGTGGAGATCGGGCAGGTTTCTCTCAGCAAATTGTCCAACAGTGAAATATTTCGACGGAGGAGGGTATAAGAATATATTGCCGCTATGGTTCAGCACAAGTTGAAATGTCACCATGGCCAATGTCCTTAGTCTTTTCGGTCACAGGTAGGGCGCTTTGTATTTGATTTTCTTCCTCTCCCTCTTCTTCGCCTTCCTCTCCTTCTTCCCCTCTTTCTTCCACTCATTCTTCCTCTCCTTCCTCGCGTTCTTCCTCTCAACATTCCTCTCGATCTTCATCTCGTACTTCCTCTCATTCTTCGTCTCCTTCTACCTCTCATTCTTCCTCTCGATTTCCTCTCCTTCTTCTTCTCCTTCCACACATTCTTCCTCTCATTCTTACTCTCGATTTCCTCTCCTTCTTCTTGTCTTTCCACTCATTCTTCCTCTCGTGCTTCTTCTCCTTCTTCCTCTCGTCCTTCTTCTTGCCTGAACAGGCTTGAATAAAACAAATATTAATGACCTTCGAGAGTATAAATTGTGCACAAAGTCCGCATTCTCTCTTCTTTAAAACAACTACTCACAGCCATACTGTCAGGACTAAATATTTTTCAAAATCTTCCTCAAAAGAAGAATAACTGACTGTACCTTCTCAAGCCTCGCGTTCAACGACATCAACAGCATGATCGACGCCTCGTCAAATAAGCTGATACACACGTACAATTTACTGTGCGCTGCGCTGTGCATGTTGTAGCCGGGGCGTAGGCATAGCACGGCCACTGGCGCCAGTTGCCGGTCCTGGATCAAACGCTTCGGTGCCATTTTCACTTGCAAAATTGCTATCCTCATCACCATCACCTTTCGCTCTCACTGTCCCACTGCTCGCTCTATTAGCTGCATTAAAATACTCTTTGAACTCACCGTCGAAATTACTTTGGACATCACCATCGATAATTTCGAAATCACTGCGATCCACAGTATGACAAGTAAGGTCATAGGTCATGCAACATAACCTATATAGGTCAGTGCAAACTGCCTTGACAACGCACAAATTCTTTGATTACTCGGTGCTGTTGTTAGCGGGTGTGTGGGGATAGAGGGGGGGGCAGTTGTCCACAAAACAATTCACGAAAGTACCCTTTTAGTTTTTGGTGATTCCATGCCCATTTATTGGTCAAAGTGCCCTTTTCAGAAACTGGCCCGCACTGCTTCTCCCGAAACACTGGATCCGTGCCTGAAAACAATCGTGCCCAGGTTTGAGACGTGGATAAGGGACACAGTAAAAGGGGCGGGTAGTTCCTCCAAGCACAACAATAATTCCGTTTAAGTGATACCCCGTATTGTAAGTGGTCTTTTCCAGATATGAAAAGGGCACTTTTCTTAAAAGGGCAGTTTCGTCCTGTTAGATCCACGCCTGATCAACACCGTAGATGCGTAGAAGCGAAGGAATCACGAAATGATGCAGCCGTGTACGGCCGTCTTCTAGAAGATTCACAATGTATTGTGTCCCTCGTAGTGGCCCAAAAGGTGCTAAGTTGTCTTGGGTCCGTGTCTAAGAACCTCTAAGCCAAACAGTGCAACCCGGGCGATGCATACGAGAACATCTCGTTGGCGAGTAAATCTGAGACTGTAGGACCATCCCATCTGAGTAGGATGAAATATTGCGTCATTTAAGGCTGGTAACCAGCTCTACAGTATAGGGATTCGTAAACCCAGAATGGCACAGTTTCATAGCCATCGCTCCAATGCTGGAGAAACGGATCAATCAATGGCTGACTACTATGGCATCAATACAATTTATATTTTACCCATCCATCGATCGCGTCCTTGACGAGATGGCTGAACGATTTATAAGTGACCACCATGGAGTCATTTCTCTCACTATTCCCACCCCCGAAAAGGTTTGTTTGTGTAAAACCATGTAGCGAATCACTACACGCGAAGGCGAAAGGAAGTGATCTTGTAAAACAACTTAGACGGGTGTACCTGTTGGACCGATATTCTGTATATGATGCATAGCTGTCGATGTTGATAAATGTACTATCATTTGATACTAATTATTTCTTTTCATGTATTATTTTCATTCCCACGCAGCATGCGACTGACATTTAAACAATTCTTGATCCGTGGGCGATATTCTCCAGAAAATACGCCAGGTTGCACCAAGAGGGGGTACATTTTGACTATTTTCTGGAAGAGAACTCCTGCGTGAATTTCTATTCTTTACTGTATTTTTTAGTGCCCCTCAATAGTCTTAGGCTAGCTACGGCCCTGTCACTCACTCACTCACTCACTCACTCACTCACTCACTCACTCACTCACTCACTCACTCACTCACTCACTCACTCACTCACTCACTCACTCACTCACTCACACACTCACTCACTCACTCACTCACTCTTCCACCCACTCACTCACTCACTCTAACAAACACACTCTCTCTCTCTCCATATATATATATACACATACGCACACGCACACGCACACACAAACGCACACGCACACGCACACACACACACACGCGCATTCAGCGGTTCTTAACCTTTTTTGGGCTGCGTCCCAAATTCAGTTCGGGGGACATGTTTGGCGGCCCGTGATTTCAGACATTTCAAATTGTGATATATTATAAACTAAATATTGATAAAATAAATAAGCCTAGTATAATTTAATGAATTTAATGACAATACTTATTAAAATCGCCTGCTGAACACGGACAAAAAACACAATCAGCGCCGTTCATTGGGCAAAGCAACATAGAAGGCTCACATTGTGAATCGCATTACAGCGAAAAAAACCTACTGATGTGTTTGGCCAACTATCTTTACTATGGATAGTTGACCAAACACATCAGTAGTTCGATGTATTGTTATACCACCCCCGCCCCATAATCAATCCTATGTGGCCTCCACAAAGCAATATTCTGCCTTATCGTTGTTGTCAGATAACATGTTTTAATAATTTAATATTTTAATAGTAATAAATTCTACAATTGGGGTTTGAACACAATGATTCATTTGGATATATCAATGCATGCATCAAAACGTGATTGGGTGAGTAGTTAATTTCCAGTATGGCGTCCAAATAGTAACATATTTCCATATTTGTATTTGCATACCACATAACAGCTCAAGCATGTTAGAATTTATTTTCAATGCATGTAATGTAGCATGTGATTGATTGTAATTGTGATGTTACTTCTGTTCTTTCAAATGCATTACCTCTTTTTCAAATGATCCGTCAAGCAGATAACAGTCATGGATGAAATCTGGCTGCTGTGAGTTGTTATATGAGAGCGACCTTTTTAGTCTTAATAGGAATCTCCGATATCCAAGTTAAAAATTACTATTATCATTATTATTATATCATATTCTACAATTGGATAAATAAACAACTAGGTCTGTCTGTATGTCTATATGTTTCAGCTGGTAGTACGGCATTTCCCGCATACATGCAATGTAGATCGTCTTTTTGACAATTCTACCTCCTCATGTTACATTCTTTCATATAGTTGCAGCAGATGATATCCAATAATATGCTGGTGGTGCTGCGGACTGGTCGGTCTGTATTGGCAGACATCTTCCACCTACCACGTGCCGTCACCACTCACCTGGCTTCATATTGATAGCTGTCGCTTTCGTCTCCAACAGCCGATGGTAGACACGGAGGCTATCGTTGCTGGTAGCAGCTGAAGTTGATTGTAGTGGTTGTGGTTTCATATGTGTTGTGTTCTTAGTAACCTTATCACAGAATGTAACCTGGTATCCAGCCCATCCTCCTTGGCGCCCTAATACATTGACACAAGTGTTTTTTCTTCTACAATAATGATGCAATTCGCAATTGGACTAACTCGGCTGAATATATCAGCCTGCTGTCGAAATAGGGCATCGCTATTTATGTTTTCCAATTCAATCAGGCGAGAGGTTGTGTCACAATCAAGAATGTTTTATAAGTATAGTCCTACGTCAAGTCAAGTCTCTGGCGGAAAGCAATCATCATTCGTTTGCATATGTCGCATGACTAACTGACAACACTAAAACGTTGTCACAGCAAAGAAATAGCTACCAGTTACAATACAAACAGGATTGGTTTCAAACTTAAGCAAACCTGCATGCGATGGGCAAGGGTTAGATGCCACGACAAAGCGAACTTCGTCTGCAGATCAATATCTCTACTTTGCTAAAGCTGATGAAGCACTACGCCTGTAAGAACCATAAACCTGATTGACACGTAGCACTGCTCAGAGTTAGAAAAGGAGACCGATTTTGTCCAGTTCCCTTTTGGTGAACTGCAGAACAGACTCAACGACAAAGCGTCGGAGATAGTCTTACGAAGAAAACGATTGCTACTATCGACAGCAAACGTATGCACAGATCGTCGTCAACAATGTGGTTCATTTTTCTCTTCATATGAGAGTGTTTGTAATCCTTTAGTGTTTGCATGGATGGATGAGGTGTATAGAGGAAAACCCAAGGCGTGATATGCGATTACC
>CM034531.1:66128963-66274148 GCA_020002185.1 Paraescarpia echinospica | reverse complement strand
CATATTCGTATGAACCAATACACACACGCAAATATACATATATATATATATATATATATATACATATAAACATTTATTGGTGTATATATACAGCTGTTTATATATGTACATATATATATATATACATACATACAAAAGCAGTGATGGTATTGAACAAATACATGTATATATAGTATATATTACAAGTTTTGTATTATAGACACGTTCGTATAAACGAATATACACACGCAAATATACATACACATATATATATATATATATACATAAACAAATATATACATATATTTGTATATATATATATACATGTGTACATATATATATATATGTATATATATATATATATACATTCATACATATATAAAAACATGCAAAAATACACTTATACATACATATATATACTAAAGCAGTGATGGTATTGAACAAATATATGTATATATACTTTTCACGTTCAGTAATATCTGACTATGACACAAAGTAAATAACATACATGCTTACGTACATACATGCATGCATGCATACATGCAAACATGCATACATGCATGCATACATGCATACATACATACATACATACATACACACGTACGTACGTACGTACGTACGTACGTACATACATACATATATACAAACACACATACATACGTACGTACGTACGTACGTACGTACATACATACATACATACATACAAACATATATACATGCATACATTCATGCTTGCAAACGTACGTAAGTACACACATACATTCATATGTACAATAACAGCGGTGTTTTGGAGACAAATGTTGACCTTGGAAGTTTAAGGTAATGGACATACGTGCGTGCTCACATACATGCCTACATACATAATATCACATATACATTCGAACATACATACAAAAACAATGATGCTATTAAAACAGTTATCTTTCACGTCAGTTGCATTTGAACTTGAAATTGAAGGTCAAGGACATATAATCTGACGTGGAGCACCATTAAATCGAATTTGCCGTTCATGCTTTCTTCCGGCAAATAACAATACGTTCCTTACAACGTTACAGTCCACGGGGTTGTTGGTCGTCCTGAATCTATTTTATTGTCAACCATTTCTTCCAACATTTCCTATTTAATTTATATTCCTTAGGTTGCTCTTTGTCGGCTAGGAATGGTTGTGTTTTATATTTGATTAAATAGTTGCTTTAGTATAATTTGTTACGTCATTAATTATTTATTGTTAGTGATATTATATTGAGTAATATCCGAATATTACAAGCGTTCAACATGCTCCACTATTACTTATAAAATATCATATTTCTGCCCCAAATATAATCGAATCCCGACCTTCGTGGTAAGATTCTAGTTATTCCTCGAGGGTGTTTACTATAACTTAAAAGGCGAATATATAAAGCCTACAACGCATATAGGCGCTATAAATACTCTCTCTCGTTGACAAGTGGTTTTCTTTTATATAGTCACATTTAAGTAGCCGTCACATGCAATGTCCCAATTATAGCCGTTCGCATTGAGCTTTGTACTGCTGCAGCGCCCGACTATATACGACGCATAATATTAAACGACAGTGAAGTGTTTTTAACCACATTTTTATTCACCATTTGCATGTTTTTATTATATTTTGAAAAGCCGGTATCGCGTCACACGTGCGAACCAAAAAATAACAAACCTGTGGGACATTACCCGGATGTCAGGGCTACCACATTGTTCAGAAGAAAAAGAAACTGATTGAACGTTTCTACGTTAATAACAATATATAATTATCAATTGTGTTATAGATAAACCAACCTTATATCAGTAGTACGTCTCAAGTCTTTTGTCATAGCGTCAATTTATTGTGTTATTCGCTATTTTTGCAATAGGTACTGTCAAACATTGCCAGGATGCAGTGCACCCATGTTGCCAGCAAGAATTCCGCTCCGTTTTAATCTCAATTTTTGATACGTATTAATGGCATGTAAGTAACCAAACTGATACAGTTGTTCCATAAACATACATATTACGTGCACTACCAATGCTGGTGATGTTGCGGATTTAAGTGATTTATGAACATTTATTTATTTGGGCTTGTCAAGTTCAGACTGCAGTGCAGTACTGTGCACTGAAGCGTATACGACTACGATTGCATATTAACATTAGGTTGTGTTAGTTAGATGTGGAATACTGTCGCTTCTGACGTTGTATGGTCTTGATACCACATCTCCTCCCGAATACCGTGATTTTATGTATTTAAAGGCGTTGGATGTATCTTGAAATTCTACCTGAATATGTGCCACTGACTGAACTTCCGCGGTGTGATGTGCATAGCTAGACATATACTTACTATTCTTCTGGGAATGATTGCTTACAGTAGGAATGTATTGATAAACATTGGCAATGGACTTTATCCTGGACATGTCAGTGGAGTTTACCCCGGGTCTCGACAAGTCAAGCGTATAAGCACTCGCCCCGGTTGTAGGGCTGGCAGGCTCAAACAAAGACCAATTCGTGTAGGTGTAAACCGTTACGTCACGTCGGCTTCCGCCAACCGGAAAACCAGGCACGCAACAAATGAACTCCACACTATCACAAAATCGAGTGTAAGTATTAATAAATTAATAAATTGGCGGTACCCGATTTGACACAGCAAGTTATAGGTTCAGGTGCACTAGGATTCGGAGTGAACGAGAGACATAACGTGACATCAGATATGTATGTACGAGAAGCCAACTGGCATTCCCATTTAATACATCAACAATAAACAAAAGCGGTTCAGTGATAGTTGGCCAACCGTTACTCTGCTATGACATTATATTTATAACACCATACATTGTACTCAACGTCAACGAGTATGCATCCAAATACGAAATAACATGGGAGACAATTTAAACAGCTGGTCACTTACATGAAGACGGGTATACACCGTTGTAACGTCTATGAACTGTAACCAATGAATGTATCGTGATGTGCGAATGTTTACGTTCGCATCGCCATCGGTCGCGTTCGGCGAGATGTCAGGACGAAGTCGAAAGTCGCTCGGCGTTCGGCGAACGAATTCACGTAGATGAAAGCAGGCGACTCGGGCGATCAAGTAGACGGTAGATTTGCCTTGTCGATCCCACGCGAATCACCAGGCGACAACACGGAAACGATGTCACAACATCGGCGATGTCGACAAGGTCTGTCACGGAGTCTGTGTTATGACAGCTAGCAGACGAAACGGTGGTGGCCTCGCATTCGAAGATCACGTCAAAACGGAACTGCACTTTGCAGTCGGTTATCGCTCAGTCTTCTTCAACGCGTGAGAAGTGCAGCGTCTCACAACGAATCAGTACTGTTGAAATCGTAGAAGTATTTACTACAGGCGTTGGGCGGACACACGTTTCAGCCCAATTCCTGGAGACGAGAGTGCAACTCTTTCTTCTGCTCAAATGTTCGTCTGGCCTCGAATGGCCGTCCTGCCCTTATATAGTTTGAATCAGCCTTGATGGCCGGAAGTTAGTCTGACCAATTACAACTCTTAATACAAATTAAAGTCGCTTTAAAAACTGGCTCCCGAAACCATTCACACTTCGAAGCAATCCATTCAACTCGCTGAGTTTAAAATAGATTTTGCGAGCTAAACGTATGGCTATATAAGTGCTCATTCAATCTTTAACTTACTTGAATTATTTACATAATTAATATCACTGGATTCCTTGTATCGAGCCGGATACCACAATATTCATCGTATATTCCAACTCTCATGAATTAATCCGTAATTTTAATAAAACACGCACTCTATTCATACGCTACGTGTGACCCTAGTGTTTTTCACACCTACATTTCTGTAAACAACTTTTATAAGTTCATAATATAATCTTTTTATAACTACAACATAAGTAGTTTGACAGGTCACCATATTACCAGTCATGTTAAATAATTTCTACATGTACCAAATTTGGTATACCTAACCGTAGAATTAGAGGGGTACGCTACAAATAAAATAAATTAAATCTGACTCGTCGGCAGTTAAAACGTTACACGCCTTAATCGCCAGAGGGCACCAGCGTATACCTCTGCGACAATACATACCAGAGATGGCAGCACCATCAACCATACGTTCTAAAGCCTGATTAAATTCTATAAAAACCACTTTGTGACATTACCCCGGCCTTTAAGAATTTAATCTGCACCAATCTGCGTCAAATATATTTCTTATGTTGATCTGTTTCGTCACACTTAATTAGCGTATTATACGCCCCACCTATTCTTTCAAACGTGAACACTTCTCAAATTAGAGATCATCAAATACCAACAAATACATTTAGTGAGACAAGGCAGTGTCAACTGACTAACAGGCGTTTCTTACATAAGTAATACAATCAAACACGAATTATGCTCCGGAGGGGAGGGTCGTATACATGAGTACCTACCCTGCCTACAGATTAATCAATCTATGCCGTACCCTACTTTCTCAAACGAAACATTGTTAATGAAGTAACATTTCTAGTTAATCATTCAAATGCTAACTCAGTCTGTCCGCTACAATACTCGCTTAGATTTCTTTGACATACTGCCGGCTAAGAAAGTCTGCTCCTACATTCTCCTTTCCAGGAATAGCTTCTATCCGAAACCTGTAAGGTTGAAGTTTCAAGGCCCATCGAATTAACCTGGGATTTGATAATCGGGCCGGAGGAAAGCTAACGGTTGATGATCCGTTTGAAGTACAAACAACTGGCCGTACAAATAGTTTGAGAACTTCTCGAGAGTCCATACGATAGCGAGACACTCTCGCTCGATCATAGCGTAGGCCATCTGGGACGCAGACAACTTCTTGCTTGCATATGCTACCGGGAAATATTTTCCTTTATACTCCTGGAGCAATACAGCTCCTACACCGATATCGGATGCATCCGTACGAAGCACAAAGGGGCGATCAAAATCGGGGAGCTTCAGTATGGGGGCATTACACATCATAGCTTTCATTTCTGTGAAGGCACGGTCGGCATCGGCCGACCAAATTACTCGGGTGGGCTTACCTTTCTTTGTAAGATTTGTCAAAGGGGTAGCTACCGTCGCGAAATTCGGAATGAACTTACGATAATATCCGGTTAATCCAAGAAAAGAACGAACTTGGGTGACTGTTCGAGGGACTGGAGCGTCCCGTATTCGCTCTAGCTTATCTTCCTGTGTCATGAGTTGCCCTTCTCCTATTTGGTGACCCACTAAATCTATCCTGGGGTACCCAAAACAACACTTTGACGGTTTAACCGTGACCCCTGCCTCTCTGAGTCGAGTGAACACCTGGCGGAGTACATTTAGGTGTTCTGACCAAGTCTGTGTGTGGACCACGATGTCATCCACATAGTTGTCTACACCCTTTATGCCCAACAATAGTTTCCTCATCATGCGACTGTATGTTGCGCCTGCATTAACTAATCCAAAAGGCATACGCAGAAACTGGAATAGGCCCGAGGGGGTAGAAAATGCTGTTTTCTCCCTATCGTTGGCGTTCATGTTTATTTGCCAATAGCCTTTGGAACAATCCAGCTTGCTGAAAATACAGTCTTTGGAGAGAGAAGCAAATATTGCCTCGGGGTCAGGCATAGGTTCCGCATCGAAAGTAGTTGCGCAGTTTAATTTGCGGAAATCAACTACAGGACGATTTGTCCCATCTTTCTTTCGAACCAGTAGAAGGGGGAACAATAGGGTGATGCAGAGTGTTCGATCACCCCAAGCTTAAGCATCTTATCCACTTCCTGAACTACTTCGGGCACTTTTGCATAAGGTATTGGATACTGTTTTACCCGAATAGGTTTAGTGGTGTCTAGTTTAATGGAATGTTCGGCTAAACTAGTACACCCTGGCTTATCAGAGAATACCTCATCAAATTCCTCAATCAGTTGCCCTATCTGACCAACTTGCAACTTGCTAAGTCCTGATGCTAGGGATACATACTTGCCACACTCTACTCGTCCTTCAAGTAATGGTTGCACCTCCAATGAGGGATCATCCTCAGGATTGAGGATGGCGGTAATTGCGGCGGCATACTCAGTCCTAGCTATGTACTCCTTTAGCATGTTCACGTGGAATAGTCGCAGGGCGTTTCCTACTCGGATTTTATAATCATTGATCCCTACCTTCTTAACTATTTCGTAGGGGCCCTTCCACTGCATAAGTAGCTTGTTATGGTCAGTCGGCAACAGAACTAACACTTGGTGCCCTACTTCAAGGGTGCGTTCTTTTGACTTCTTGTCAAAATGCTTCTTGTATCGTACCTGGGACGAAAACAAGTGGTCCCTTGCCATTTTACATGTATCTTCGATACGATTTCTTAACTCTAACACGTACTGGTACGTTACCCTGGTTTCACTATCAGGGGGGTCATCCTCCCATAACTCTTTCAAGATTGCCATGGGCCCCCTGACTGTTCTTCCGTATAGTAGTTCGAACGAGGAGAAACGGGTACTCTCCTGAGGAGTTTCTCGATATGCGAAGAGCAGAGGTTCAATGTACCGATCCCAATCTCGGGGTCGCTCGGCACACATCCTAACTAACATCTTCTTGGGCGTACCATTGAACCTCTCGACAAGACCGTTAGCCATCGGGTGATACGGAGTGGAGTGCACTTGTTGTATTGACATCAGACGGGCTATCTCTCTCATCACACCTGACACAAATTGCGGTCCGTTATCACTTAGGATATCGCGAGGGAAACCTACCCGGGCGAATATCGACAATAGCGCCTCTGCTACAGCCTCGGTCATAGTCGAAATTAGGGGGACTGCTTCTGGGTACCGGGTGGCACAGTCAACTAGTGTTAACACCCATCTATGGTGTTTATCCGTGGGGGGAGATAAGGGGCCTATCAGGTTGATAGCTACTTTCTCGAAGGGCACCCCCACTAACGGCATAAGTTCCACCGGGGCGACCTTTACTTTACCCTTATGAACCGTTCTCTGACATATGTTACAAGACTGACAGTACCTGGTTATGTCACCGAAAATTCCTGGCCAAAAGAAATTACTCAGGATACTGTCAGAGGTTCTTTTGACACCTAGGTGACCTGCCAAAATAGCCTCGTGGCCCAAGCATAGAATGTGCTTGCGATATTCTGAGGGGACCACAAGCTGGTTCCACTCTTCCAGTCCTTCTCGCCGTTGAAAATGCCTGTATAACAAATCCCCTTTCAATAAGTAGTGACTCGATTGAGTGTCTTCATCCTGAGGACGCCTGACTTTGGCAAAACATACCTTCAAAGTAGGGTCCTTCTTCTGTGCCAGCCGGAAAGCTTCCGCTGAAAAGTTTACATGCTCTACCTCGGGCACGCGTAGGGGGAGTCGATCCTTATTTCGATGTATAGCCTGATTACGAGTTTCTACCACTCCTGCAACAACATCTTCAGGATCTAGCTATTTAGTCTCCTGCACCTCAGCAACCTTACACGGCACGTCAATAGTTTTTCCTGGATCTACCTGGTCGGGGCACGACTCCATTTCTCCATGGATATCGGCGTAAACTCCTGTCACATTGCCAATGATCACGTCGCAAATAGGATTGTCGACACAGAGTACCTCAGTTTCACCGGTAAACACTGGTGACTCTATGTAGCACCGGGCTACGGGGACTGTTATGGTTGAACGGTCTAACATGACAAGGATCTTCTTATGTTTAGTTAATTGATCTGGATTAACTAGATCTCTCTTAACTACAATCCCACTACATCATGTGTCTCTTAGAACCTCAACTGGTTTCTCATTCAGTCTGCCACGTATCACTGGTAAGTTAGGGTACGTGTGATTACATACACATCCTACAACTGAGATCTTACACCCACACTTCATAGTTGCTTCATCGCTACAAAGGTGGTCAACCTTCTCGACTGCAATACAACAATTGCCAGCCTCGTGTCGTAGACTCGGTTTCCCTGGGGAGAACTGGCGGGGTTTACCCGTGGGATAATTTACAGCCCTATGACCTGGTTGTGAACACAAGAAACATATAATAGGCTCACGAGGGGGTGTGGCGCTAAGTCCTTATATTCGGAGTACTTATCGGGGTGAAAGAATGACTTTCCCTCTTCCTCTCGACCACTCCTAGGATGGGAGTTGTCGCGTGTGTCATTCTTTTTAGGTATTTCCTTAAGTCCTGCGGCCATACGTGATGCAGCATATACGTCCGCTAGTTCCTTCACTGCCTCCATGCTCGAGGGTGTATGCTCCCTAATGAATACGGCTAACTCACGAGGACATGAATGCAAAAATTGCTCCCGCAAAAATAAGTCCCTCAATTCTCCATAGGATTCGTGGATTCCTGCTAATCTGATCCACTGGCTCAGGTTATGGTCTAATTTACCAAGATACTGGGCTGCAGTCTCATCTACCCCCTGTTTACTCCTAAAAAATCTTCGCCGGTAATCTTCGGCAGTTAGCTGAAATTTAGCTAAAAGGGCCTGCTTAAGTTTATCATAATCTTGCATGTCATCTCTAGGAAGACGAGAATACACACCTAACGCACGACCCGTTACAAGACTGCTCAGTCCTAATGCGTAATCCTCTCTATTCCACCCTGCATTCTCAGCATAGCGCTCATAACGAGTCAAATAAGCATCGATATTATCGTCTGCTTCCCTAAACTCGGGGAGTTTGGGCATCTTCATTCCTAATCGGGAATTATATAGGCTTCGATTAGACGCATCCAACCCCTCTGCCTTAACTTTCTCGGCTTCTATGTGTAATGTTGCCATCTCTTTCTCATGCAACATTTCTTCTAGCCTCATCTTACTCTCCATCTCCTCCTTCTCCTTGGCTCGCTGGTGCTCAAGCGCTCTCTCTTTGCGCTCCATCTCCTCCTTCTCCTTGGCTCGCTGGTGCTCAAGCGCTCTCTCTTCGCGCTCCATCTCCTCCTTCTCCTTGACACGCTGACGCTCAAGCGCTCTCTCCTCACGCTCTATCTTGGCTATCTCTTTAGCCTGCTGCTGCTCTTGCCGAACAAACTCTACGAGCTCAGCTCCTTCCAATTTCAACTTCTCGCCTATCTCCATAAACTGTTGAAATTCCATAGTGTATTCCTATTACTAGCTATCTAGGTAATATGGCGGACACACTCTAGAGGGGCCTATCTATCCACCTCTAATAGTCGAGTCAAACTATGACAACAAATAACTAGGGTCACTCTGGATCTCCTAGATATCCGACTAATTCACTATGCGGGCTGCACGAAAATATTCACTGCATAAGGCCGACGGGGGACCTTCTATAGCCACACATAAACTGGGTCAACACGGGACCAAATACTAGGATCTAACAAGACTTCCTAGTGATGCATCTATCCTACTATGCTGACTGCAAGGAAATATCCAGTACATATGGCCGACGGGGGACCTTCTCTAACCACGCATAAACTGGGTCAACACGGGACCGAATACTAGGATCTAACAAGACTTCCTAGTGATGCATCTATCCTACTATGCTGGCTGCAAGGAAATATCCACTGCATAAGGCCGACGGGGGACCTTCTCTAACCACGCATAAACTGGGTCAACACGGGACCGAATACTAGGATCTAACAAGACTTCCTAGTGATGCATCTATCCTACTATGCTGGCTGCAAGGAAATATCCACTGCATAAGGCCGACGGGGGACCTTCTCTAACCAACGTACCTCGGCTAGGGACCGTACACTAGTCAACTACTGGACTAACTCTGGTACCGCTAGCGCACACATAAACTGTATGCTTTACAAACGATAACTAATAGCTGCAATAACGATCGTCATCGTATTCAGTCTATCTTACTGTCAATCGTTGTTACTCGTGAACCCCTTACTTCATCTAACCCATTAAGTAATGGTTCGTACCCTAGGTAAATAACTTCTCGATAAAGTAACTGATAGTTAATGGCATATAGTTTCCTTCCTTAAAAGATGAAGTTCGAGGAGGACCTAACTTCTTAGTTTGGCACTGCCTTGCCTCTAAACTAATATCTCAAACATGTTATACGGTAATACTAATAGGGAAACGTAATGCTCTTGTTCAGCGAATCCTGTGCACCAAAAGTTACCGCCCAACTCAAAATCCCGGACGAGCCCCTAGTTGTCACAAAATCGAGTGTAAGTATTAATAAATTGGCGGTACCCGATTTGACACAGCAAGTTATAGGTTCAGGTGCACTAGGATTCGGAGTGAACGAGAGACATAACGTGACATCAGATATGTATGTACGAGAAGCCAACTGGCATTCCCATTTAATACATCAACAATAAACAAAAGCGGTTCAGTGATAGTTGGCCAACCGTTACTCTGCTATGATATTATATTTATAACACCATACATTGTACTCAACGTCAACGAGTATGCATCCAAATACGAAATAACATGGGAGACGATTTAAACAGCTGGTCACTTACATGAAGACGGGTATACACCGTTGTAACGTCTATGAACTGTAACCAATGAATGTCTCGTGATGTGCGAATGTTTACGTTCGCATCGCCATCGGTCGCGTTCGGCGAGATGTCAGGACGAAGTCGAAAGTCGCTCGGCGTTCGGCGAACGAATTTACGTAGATGAAAGCAGGCGACTCGGGCGATCAAGTAGACGGTAGATTTGCCTTGTCGATCCCACGCGAATCACCAGGCGACAACACGGAAACGATGTCACAACATCGGCGATGTCGACAAGGTCTGTCACGGAGTCTGTGTTATGACAGCTAGCAGACGAAACGGTGGTGGCCTCGCATTCGAAGATCACGTCAAAACGGAACTGCACTTTGCAGTCGGTTATCGCTCAGTCTTCTTCAACGCGTGAGAAGTGCAGCGTCTCACAACTAATCAGTACTGTTGAAATCGTAGAAGTATTTACTACAGGCGTTGGGCGGACACACGTTTCAGCCCAATTCCTGGAGACGAGAGTGCAACTCTTTCTTCTGCTCAAATGTTCGTCTGGCCTCGAATGGCCGTCCTGCCCTTATATAGTTTGAATCAGCCTTGATGGCCGGAAGTTAGTCTGACCAATTACAACTCTTAATACAAATTAAAGTCGCTTCAAAAACTGGCTCCCGAAACCATTCACACTTCGAAGCAATCCATTCAACTCGCTGAGTTTAAAATAGATTTTGCGAGCTAAACGTATGGCTATATAAGTGCTCATTCAATCTTTAACTTACATAATTAATATCACTGGATTCCTTGTATCGAGCCGGATACCACAATATTCATCGTACATTCCAACTCTCATGAATTAATCCATAATTTTAATAAAACACGCACTCTATTCATACGCTACGTGTGACCCTAGTGTTTTTTACACCTACATTTCTGTAAACAACTTTTAAAAGTTCATAATGTAATCTTTTTATAACTACAACATAAGTAGTTTGACAGGTCACCATATTACCAGTCATGTTAAATAATTTCTACAGGTACCAAATGTGGTATACCTAACCGTAGAATTAGCGGTGTACGCTACAAATGAAATAAATTAAATCTGACTCGTCGGCAGTTAAAACGTTACACGCCTTAATCGCCAGAGGGCACCAGCGTATACCTCTGCGACAATACATACCAGAGATGGCAGCACCATCAACCATGCACACACATCGTCAAAAATACGTTACAACTTGATTACTCTGACAATACCATGCAATTCTTGCAACTGCACAAACCTTACTCTGCTAAATGCAAGATCCGTTAGGAACAAAACTTATTTCATTACCGATTATATCCACGAACATGACCTTGAAATCATCGAGCTTACAGAGACGTGGCTGACAGATGACCCCAAGGACATCCCAAATACCAGCAAGTTGACCCCGGATGGATACAACTTCGTCCACCAATCTCGGCCTGACCGACGGGATGGGGGAATCGGTGCTTTATACAAGTCGTGTATCAACACGATCTTATTGCGAGAGTGGCCAGCATTGTCATTCCAGTACCTCGAGGTGGAGTTTGCTACACCATCAAGTGTTATCAGATTATTATTCGTTTACAGACCCCCAGGCCGAGGCGGAGTTTCTTTCAAAACGATTATGGTTGAGTTCAACAATCTCCTGGAACACCATCAAGTGTTATCAGATTATTACTCGTTTACAGACCTCCTGGCCGAGGCGGAGTTTCTTTCAAAACGATTATGGCCGAGTTCACCAATCTCCTGGAACTTTTCACAGCACAGTTGACTGGACTAATTATCGTTAGCGACTGTAACATGCACTATGAAACGCCGGAAATAAAGTATCAAACGAGTTCTCTGATCTCCTGCACGTCTCTAACTTGCAGCAGCATTTTCGTGATCCGACACACACCATCGGCAATATTCTGGACCTTGTAATTTCACCATCGTAATGAAGCGTTGTGACATCAGTGACGGTGGGATCCATGCTCACCTATCACCAGGTTGTATACTGTCTGCTCCATGCACCAAAGCCGAACCGAACAAAGAAACGGGTTTATTATCGAAAATATGCTGCAATTAATCCCACGAATTTCAGATCACATTTCGAACTTTCACACCTGGCAACAAGCCCGTGTAACAACATTGCAGACCTGTCGCAACAGTATGACACTTACTTGCAATAACTGTTACACAGCCACTCTCCGTTGATCACAAGGTCAATTACTATGCGCCCCAACACTCCTCGGCACACAACAGAATTATCGCTTGTTAAGCGAAAGCTCCGACAAGCAGAGTGGGAATAGAGACTGACAAAGTTGCAGAATCACCGAGACATCTACACTAGACAACGTGAAACTTACAAAAAGCAAATACAGTCTGTGAAAGCCAAATTTTATAGAACAAAAAATGATGACTATGTACGTAACAATAAAGCACTGTTCGGGATCAGGGATGACCTGGTGAAGAGAAAAACTGCTCCAAAACTGCCCAGTCCTGTATCTTGCATAGCACAACTGGCAGATTACTTTCTCCTGCACTTCACACGCAAAGGATTATACATTCGCAACCAATTAGCGATTAGACGACTGCAAACTGTCAGTGCAGAGTACGTGCATTGTGAACAGTCTTGCACAGTCAATGCGTTTACCGGCATCACCACAGACGGCGTTATTTCTTTGGTGAGGGAGTGTCCAACAAAATCAAGCGCGCCTGATCCACTTCCTACCTCACTCGTGAAAGCCAACATTGACATTCTTCACAGACATTAGCTACAATCATCAACATGTTCTCGAGTCGGCGTCCGTGCCGGCCAACTTCAAACATGCTGTGATCACACCTGTATTAAAGAAACCAAACCTTGATTCAGACTCGATGAAGAACTATCGGCCTATATCGAACTTGTCATTTGTTTCAAAGTTACTGGAGCGCCACGTAACAGTCCAACTTCGCCAGCAAGAATCTGATGGACATTTTCCAAAGTGCGTACATAAAACATCACAGCACTGAGACAGCACTGGTGCGCATTCAGAATGGCCACCTCCTTTCCTTTGACAAAAGGAAAGGTGTGCTGGCAGTGCTGCTCGATATGAGTGCGGCGTTTGATACTGTTGACCACTCGATGTTAATCAACCAGCTGCGCTGCATAGACATTGAAGGCATCGCACTGAAATGGCTGGACTCATACCTGTCGAACCGGACTCAGTCAGTATTATTCGCTACAACTCACATAGAACATTGATTTAGTATGGCATTCCACAGGGGTCCTTGCTAGGCCCAGTCCTCTTCTACGTCTACACTCTGCTATTGCAGATGACGCCCAACTGTATGTTGACCTGAGTGGTACGCGGGATGGAGAAGCCGCTGATGCGGTTGACCGCATCGAGCAATGCATCGAAGAAACGAAGCAGAGGATGTCAGACCACAATCTACTGCTTTACAAAAACAAGACCGAGGCTAATATCATCACGGCACCAAATCGTAAACACCTACATGACTTTTTGTGTGTATGCGGATACAACATTGTTCCGTCACCGACCATCCGCAACATCGGGATTACAATCGACTCTGGACTAACAATGTCGTCACACGTGTCACGGTTGTGCAAGTCAACGTACTGCTATCTCTAAGCAATTTCAAAAATAAGACATTGTCTTACTACTGATGCGTATAAGACACTAGTCCACGCCCTGGTGACATCGCGGTTGGTTGCAGATGGTACAGAATTTGGCGGCAAGACTTATTTAAAGACACCGAAAGCACCAGCACATGACACCTGTGCTGGTCGAACTGCACTGACTTCCAGTTCGCTTGGGTATCCAGTAGAAACTGCTGGTCCTTGTTTTCACGGCTTTACATGGTCTTGCTTCAGCGTATATCCAAGATCTTATAAAACCGTATACGCCCACCCGCAACCTCCGATCTGCTGATCTACATCTGTTTGTAGTCCCGCACTACAACTTAGAGGGATACGGCAGACGAGCTTTTTCCGTTTCTGGACCTACGCTCTGGAACGCTCTGCCAATAAACGTTCGTCAAATAGACATTTTGAATAAATTCAAAACTTGCCTTAAAACTTATATATTTAAGCAGGCGTACTTAGACCGAGGAACTGTGCTGTAGGACACTTTTTATGAACATGTATTAATCAATTGATTTATTTATATTATATAGTATATTTTAATTTATTTATTACTATTTATCTTTTCATACAATTTTATATATTATAATATACATATATAATATTTGTGCAAATATGTAATGTATTTAGTCACATTAAATATATACAAGTTTGTCAATCTTAACAATTGCTATATTTACCGGCATCCTTATACATATATATATTTTACATTTGTTTCTTCTACTTCTTGATTTCATGCTATAAGCTCCACGCACTTTCTGACAGACTGAAGTCGGCGTTACGTCACAATCACGTAGATTTACCAACCAACGGAGATTTACCAACAAACGGGAATTTTTAATAGTATTTTAATTATCTTGAATTGCACACTTTTGCTCACTTTCCTGTTTTTAGTACTGTATATTTAGAGCGGTTGGTGATTTCTAAAAATTACATAGCCTGAACTCTGCAGTCTATATGCCTTTGTTGTTAGACGGTGCATGACTATTGCTGCATTGATTGATATAATTATGTTTAAATTAATGTTATTGATACAACACATTTAATTTTTAATGCTAAATTCACTATATAAACATCAACACGACGTTTCTTCTGCCGTCTTATGTTGTGGATTATGTGATGCAGTACTTGTCTCTGAATGTAGCAACCGCTTAACCGATGATAATTACCAAACGTCTTGCTATTATTCACAATGGACAACAGTAAATGTCTCGGCAATTTAGTTCTTGTAATGTGATTGCATTATTTACACTGCTCAGGATTACACATTCGCTTCATCTCGTACTGCCCTTGTTGCTAATGGATTCAACAGGTTATAATGGTGTCTATTGCTGATGCCTTTGTTTGTAGCGACTGGTCGTTTAGTGGTGAATAACGGGCTGTTTCAGCACCACTGCCAGTTATTTCAATGCAACGTGTCGTGACGTGGCTTCGTTAAACCAATGTCACTTCCGTGCACACGTGACAAGTAGTCGTATATCATTTTTTCAAGGATCGCTGTATGGATTTCAAGGTTTTATCGGGGCTAACGTGGAGTATTAGCGTAGGGGAAAGTGGTTGCGTCGAAAGCCCGCGCCCGCACGCACGCACTCAAGCCCGTTCGCATGAGCATGCACGCTCGCACCCACATATATAAATTGTTACTGTGCAGGCATTACGTGTATAAAGAGAGAGTGGCATAGCTAGCAAAAAACATTAATCTTAGTCCCAGTTTGTCAACTCACCCGTGTTTGTTTCGAGAACAACAGGAAGTATGTTAATTTGTCTTATATATTTGTTTATATCCTGGCAACGGAAACAGTGTTCCTTGTCATATAAAACTACGTCCGTGTTACATAAACGTATTCCACCCTATTTTGAAGGAATTTAACAGCTTACCCGACTGGTCAATACAACAGACATCCAGCCCTGGCGCTCCCACTGTATCGGCCATCGAAACAATTACACGTGATTTAACTGACTGTTTTCAAAACTGCCAGCGCACGGAATAATAACACGTGATGCTTGGAGAACGGTAAAGGCCGGCATGATGAACAAAACAATATTGATACAGCTTAAAGGGAAAGTCCTTAGAGCGTATGTTACACCGGCATGCCAATGTCTGGAGACAGTGGCACTGACAGAAGAACAACAACAACGTATGTTGTAAGTTTGTAAGAACAACTGGGTTCAAAGAATAACAAGAACAAAGAGGGTAGACAGAGGAAGAATGAACGACCTGAGAAAATTATGTTGGAATGCAATGCATTCTAAAAGGAGGAGGATTGAAAATACGGACGAAATGGGCATTCAAGGTTGGATGCAGGAAAAATAACAAAGAGAGCAGATTCGGAACAACATAAAGGAAACATGAATAATGGAAGGCCGCAGCTGAGATGGGAGGACTGCGTGAAGAGGGACATGAGAAGATCGGGCGAGGATGAAAGATGGAGAGAGGGAGCTGTGGAAAGAAGACTTTGGAAAGAAATAACACAGCGAGTGGTTCGGCAATATTGCACCCGACCCTCACCCCAGTACAGCAGGGAACAAGGAGGTGAGCAACCAATGTTACTTTTTTTACTAACTGTCGAAAAACAAATTATTGTTGTGTCCCAAACTTGTCAGTAAACATAACTCGGTATATATCAACCTACAACATGATCATCGATATTTCTCGGCCTAACCTGCTGTAACTTTGAGCAGTTCTTACATATGATATTTTTGTAAACGAGTATTTTACTATGAAATACATTATGATTTTTCTGTGGAATACATTATGATTTTACTATGAAATACATGATGATTTTAATATTAAACAAAAAGTTTTTCTAACAAAACCGAGCAGTCGGACACACTGATATGGCATATAACCTTAATAGGTGATGTCTGTTATGAGTGATTGAGGTATTTCTGCGTGCGTGACAATGCGGCATCTGCATCCAAGTAATTAACGCGGGCGGTTTCCTTTACCGTAGTCCGATTCCTTATTCTACAGACATACGATAACTATTTATTGAAATACCGACGTACATGTTTATATGGAAATATTCAAGACAAACATTACAAGACAACAGTGATACTTATTTGTAAAGATGATTTCTTGCTCGCATTCGCTCGTATTTGGTCTCAGTGGCGTCATATATGATGACGTCAAAATCACCTCCAAAACTCTTACTAGCGCATCGTTATTACAGATTAAAGAAAAATGGTTAATACACTTATATTGAACAAATCAGTTAATGTTTGTATGGCCACCAAGTGTTGTTTACTATTGAGCATTTAAACATTAACTGATTTGTTCAATCTAAGCATAATAACAATTTTATTATTAACATCCATCAGTATCCGGTCAGTAAAACATAACTACTATGTGACGCATCGCACACACCCACATACGTCATGTGAATAGTTAGTCCATGCATTTTTGGACGAGCTCAATCCAAGACAATGTTACATGAGAAGACTCTGACGCGCCACTTACTATGAATTATTTCCTCTTCATGGTTGGTTCAATCAGGCAAGAACACAAATCTTAGTTTGCAACATATGCATATGAGTGAAGAGGTTAATCAGAGTGGATTGTTCAAATGGGTAACAAAATTGTCCTACTTATCTCACCGTCAATTTACGTTTTCCTGTGACCTTGCTGCCATCATCAGACAGCTACCCCTAGGCGGCGACACAATAGTTATGATAGTGTGTGTGTGTGTGATTGTGTGTGTCTGTGTGTGTGTGTGTTCACTTAACTTATCTAGGTACAACATGAATATATTTAGTTGTGTGTCTTCACGATGAACTTGATTGCAGAGTGACGTTGTGGTGTTCTCGCATGATGAACAGATGATACTGCACGAGAAAGTACTTTGTGAATGCTACCGGAAGTTGGTCCAGGACCCTTACACGCAAACAGGTGTGACCATTTATCTCATATCATACGCAAGTAGCCAAATGGTTGCGATGGCTAAGTAAGATAATGTGGGTGACAAGAGATTGGAAAAGAGGAAGGATGAAACTGTTTGCACAAAGAGCTGCCAACGCAGGCACGGGTAGCAGACTGCGATATAAAGCGACAGACTAAGGAGAGTGGAGAAGATGAATAATGAAATTGGTGAACATGAATGCGCTGGAAACTATGGGATGTGGCATCCACAGCGTAAGAGACCAAACGACTAGATTCACTAGAACGATACGTTACATTATTAAAATACAATTTAGCGTATGCTGTCTCTCATGTTCAATGGCGCGGCATATCCTCTGCCTCGATGCGAAGAACCCATTAACAGCATTATATTTTCAAAAATGCACTAATATATTAAGCATTACAATGTCTACCATTCCGGGTGTTGCACGTTTCTACAGATACCTTCGCCTGATGCGATACTTCGATGTGTACAGTAAGGTTTGCTGCGTTAATTGGTAAAACTGAGTCGGGTATATTTAGTAGCGGACATTATTGACGTGAGGTATTCAGTTGTCGTTGCTGCAACTCGCCTACGTTGAACCGTCGTCACATTACAAAGACCAACTGTCGGTCGTATCCTTTGAACACATAACAACTCCATCGAAGGCAACACGACATCATTTTGTGATGCGTAATTCATTGCAGCCTGTTGCGATTCGGTTTACCTAAATATACGCGAGATAACAATATCCTTCCGCGACACACGACGCAAACATGTCGCACTGGTAGTCCCAGTTGGACAAGACAAGAAAGACATGCAACTAGAAACACTGTCTGTCAAGCAGGATTGCTGTTTCCTAAACAAGACACACAACGTTGAGTACAGCAAGTAGGTATTATGGTAAAAGATCTGATGGCGATACAGTTACACGAACCAGCGGACAACGAGAAGTGATCGTAGCACCGGGGGTGGGGTGGAGGGGGGTCAACATCTTGGCGTATACTGGACGCACTAGGCAGATATAACACAAACTGACTATTGGGAAAATCAGTGTGTCCAAGTCAAATTGTCGAAATGTACCTTATTCATACAGAATCCCTGCCTCCACAGAATTAATGTCGATAACGTTCCAGATTTAATGTTATTTGCTGATATAAAACATTGTTATGAAACGGTCCACACAAATGGTATACCACAACAACCAAACCTCTTTTTTGTAATCAGTATAATTATGGTTACGCAATTCACATTCGACCGATATTTTTGGCATTAGTACACGGTCCTTTGTCCCTCTGTGCCTTTTGTGGTCTTAGCACGAATAGGTAAATTTATATCGACAACGGTGACCAATCCCTTAGAACCAGCAGGTCGTCAGAAAAAAATGAGCAAAATGTGAGTCCAGCCTGTGCGGGGAGATTCGTTCAGATGGGATCGTTGACCACGATCACGTGTTCGGGATCAAGGCGTGTCACATCGTCTTGTGGATATCGACTGTGGTCAACCAGCCTGGAGAGGGGTGGGCTCCGCTAGGTTGTAAATCACACCATGATCATGAAAACCAGTTCAAATCACACACCGGATAGGTCGCAGCCCGGGTCAACAATGACCGCGCCTTCCGCCGTATGCAAGGATGGAGGTGATAAATGTGCTACTGGTGCCCCTACCAAGAAGATCCGTGGAAGAAACAATATAGCCATCGTCACCTGGAACGTCAGGACACTAAGAGCTGCAGGGAAACTGAAAGAATTCATACATGATATATAGAGACACCGATGGAAAATGCTTGGACTCTCCGAAATACATTGCAAAACTTTGGCGAAACATCAACCGAAGAAGGACACACGGTATATTTCATTCACTGGCTGTAATGGTATACGCGAACATGACGTTGGGTTTCTTGTACACAAAGACATCGTGAACACTGTCATGTGTTGTCGCCCCGTCTCCAGCAGGCTCATCACCATCCGCCTCAGGGCAACTCCCTTGAATGTCACTGTCATACAAGTTTACGCTCCAACGTCTGACTACGACGATAGTGAGGTGGACAATTTATATGGTCAACTGCAATATATCATTGAGGAAACACCAAAGAAAGACGATCTAATTGTACTAGGAGATTGCAATGCAAAAGTGGGAGAGGATGCGCAGACCAACTGGCAAGACACGTGCGGACCTTTCTACAATGCTGAAACAAATGAGAGTGGACACAGGCTCCTAGAATTTGCAGCACAAAACGAACTAATACTGGCTAACACATTTGGTTCAAGCACAGCATCATGAAGATGGACCTGGAACAACCCAGATAGAAAACATTACAATATAATCGCCCACAGTTTGGTGAAACGGTGCTTTCGCACAGGTGTGAATATTGTCAGGACACAAAGCTTTCCAGAAGCAGATATCGGAAATGATCAAGACTTGTTGATGATAACCTTCCACATTCGCCTGAAAAGGATCAACAAGCCAAATCACACAAGAATCAAATTTGACATCGAGAAACTTAACGATCCCGATAAAGCAGAAGCATTCAATGATAGGTAGGAAATATGCAGCCTTTAACATCCTGGATGACAAAGACATTGACCTGAATTTGCTGACCAACACCTTCAACAAAACAGTGACCGACGCAGCCAGACAGATCCTCAGCAAACATCGTTGGACAAAGAAACCGCGGTTCACAAAAGAATCCCCGATCTCTGTGACAAAAAAAAAGAGAACTGAAAAAGAGAAAACGTGATCCTGAAGGAGCAGCAAAATACAGAGAAGTCAACAGGAAGATCAGACAATTATGAGTAGAGCAAAAGACGACTGGACAGCAGGACAATGTTGTGAAATTGAAGACAGTCTAAGCAAAAACAACATCAAGAAGTTGTAAAAGACCTGACATAAGTGAAGAAAGGGATAACCACCACCATCCAAGACACGTCAGGGAAATGCCTTACAGAAGAACAACAGATTCTCAACCGATGGACAAAATACTGAAGATCTCCTTATAACGGTCAAGAAGCGCAAACTGAAGTGGTACGGCCACGTCTCACGATCATCGGCCTCGCAAAGACCATCTTGCAAGGTACCGTGAAGGAGGGGGGTTGTTGGAGAAGAAGAGGTAGACAGAAAAAAGGTGGGAAGACAACATCAAAGAGTGGACAGGACTAGAGTTCGCCGACTCTCAGAGGGCTGTGGAGAACAGGAAAACGTGGGGAGAGCTGGTTAAAAGTCGTCATTGGTGCCCCAATGATCCTTACATGTTATGGGAAAGTGAAGTGAGATACACGTGCTAATGAATGTTCGCATCGATGGTACACTTATTTCGTGCATGAATAGCGAATCACACGAGAACAACATCATGTGAAGAAGACGTGGAATATCTGCCTATTAATAAACCAAGAGGTACAATTATGTAGGAATATAAATAATAGAAATGAATGATTCACCATTTTCAAAACTGTCGCAAACCAACAATCTATAATGAATTGAGAATCGCCAAGTAATTTTGATGTTGGCAAACCGAATTGAGCAAGACAGCAGTTCGTTAACGTTGTGATGTAAGCTACTATAATGTATGTTAGCGCTCTATTTCTAACTTATCTGCCTTAAAGTATTGTTCGTGTCGCGATGCTCTCGCTATAACAGCAAACTACATATTTGTTGCATGTACGGTATTGCCGTTTTAAATGTATTTTCACTGACAGTTTTTCCAAAATTATTGCCAATAAGGCCACACATGTCACATCTGCATGGAAACTTTAATCTGTGTAATGCATGCACACCACATTTCATGACTTCTCCCACGTGCAACGAAATACCAACCAGTTTCACCTAGGTAATATATTCGTATGTTATTTGAATATGCCGTACGGTATACACCACCCAATACCGAGTGTTATCAACACATGCATCCATCTTCATGGTTAGACATTGCGTTTCATAGCGAATGCCCATTCGATGCTGTGTGTGATATTCTGAAGACAGTTATTTTGTGAGGCAATAATATTGTTCAGTATCATGTGTTCATCACAATGTCGCCTTGTTTATATCAGTTTATAGACAGCAACATTGAACTAACAGTTTGCATGGTATATCTATTCGTTTTAATACCATACAGAATTGGTATATCAGTGTACATCAATGCCCGTGAGTACGGCTTCTGTCCACTTGTACATAATTTACATTTAATAAAATGGGTTTATTTATTGTATAAACTTTACAGTGCACTGTTCTCTAAAAGGAATGCTATGTCACAGGATGCTTTGTTGGCGAGAGTGTCAACAAACTAGCACCAATAATCTCTCTGGTTCCAGGTCCCTCTTGTAACCGGACATGGGACACCATCATGTGCTGGCCAGATGTGCCAGCGGACACCGTTGCCAAGCAACCGTGTCCCACCTATATTCACGGCTCCAACATCGGAGGTACGCAATACATTTGTAACAATGGCATTGATGATGATGATATTGAGCATGATATCAACAATGACTACATCGACGACTACTACAATACTGATGATGATGTACAACGACGTAAATAATTATAATGGAGGAAAGGAACAAGTGATACTGATACAGCTACATTTGTATATTTATGTATAGATCCGTCGTAATTCACCTATGCGAAACATGATGACCATATTCATAGGATATCCTCCCCAGCATTCGCTGCAATAAACATAAATGAATCATAACGGCTACATTCTGTTTGGCAAATTGACACTAAGAATAAAATAAATAATGTGTGTCGTTCATGGCAAAATCTAAGACGTCATACCATTCTATGAAATGGCAGCAGCGTGAATACGTTTTAAAGAAATATTGGAAATATCACAGAAAGGTGAGCAATGGAAAATAGAAAACGTTGCATTCCTGATAAACGAAATACTTCCCTCTTCACGTTTGTTCCGTCGCGTTCTTGTTAATTCTTATTAACAAATGTGTTCATACGTGGTTAAATCTGGATAGATCTGGTTAATTCTTGCAGCGTTCGCTACGCGGGAATGCAATGCCGAGGGCACATGGTTCATGCACCCTGTCTACAACCGGACGTGGACCAACTACAGCGCCTGCTTCCTGTCTCCACTACCGCTCTTTCCCCCATAGACCATGCCGCATCTGATATTTAGTGGTGCGTCTACACACACAGACTCACACGCACGCATACACGCACGCATGCACGCACACTCGCACACTCGCACGCACTTGCGCGCCCACGCACACACAAACTCGCACGATTGAACACACGCACGCACGCATGCTCATACACACCCACGCAAGCGCGCGAGTCGCTACAATAATGGTATATCCACTTACAGGAGATATCGGCTGTTTCAAATTACGAATGCTGTTTCCGGCTTATTATATCCAGTTTGATGGACTGTCAATATTTAACATGTTTAGTCTAGTATTACGAGTAATAACAGTTACTAAATGAGGAACGGACATCTTACCAATATGGTGTGTGTCATTCTTCTTGCAGGACCATATGCCTAGAATAGAACTGATGTACAAGATCGGCTGCGGACTCTTGCTTGCGTCGTTGATTCTCGCCGTCATCGTTATGCTCTATTTCAAGTGAGTGAACACGTTGTTCAGTAACACCGGTTACTCTTTATTTTCTCCAGTTGGAACTTCAGCTAAAGACTAAGAAATGTCCACATTTGCTTAGTTGTCTATAATATAAATACATTTATACGTACATACGCACTCACGGATATACGTGCATACTACATATATACGTGCAAACGATCGTGGCTATATTTGGCGGAGATAGATTGTAGAAATTGGTGGTGCAGAAAAGTTGATAAACAAGTGGAATTACTGATTGATAAGTATTATTCTTGCCTTAATATCATTCATAAAGTTGCAGTAAACATATATTGTGTAGCAGTTGTGCTTAAAGTTAGTTAGTTGAAGTATTGTAGAACACCTTAGTATAGTGAATGATAATAGGGTAACTTAGCCATCGATAAGTTGTAAACAAGATTTAACAAACCAGATTATGTGGTAGAATATATAGTAGATAAAGTAACAACCATCAAACTACTTACACCAGATAATATATGTATAAGCCAGTACTTGCTAGATATTTTGATTAGGTAGCATTGTTGTTAAAATTAAGCAGGGGCGATAGTCGGGCGGCGTAACCTAAATAAATAAATAAAGCAGCCTAACGTAACGTAATTGATTGTATTTAAATTAGGTCACTAACGGTAATGTTAGGGTTCATGATAGAATAAATAGTCTGCTGTGTAATTGAAATCTGTAACCTAAAGTGTGCTGTAGTACACAGGAAACAGTCTTTATAAAGACTAAGTTAGTTAAGTTATTAAATAAATTCTGATAGGGATATGGCGCCTTGCAAGCGGCAAGTCAAGGCAAAGCGACACTTGGTGTGAGATCCCTGCCACAACTGGGTATATTTTGTATTGTCCGGCTGTATGAAATCATGGGCAGAAACCATGGAGGAAGGGTTCACCTTTCAGTGCATTGGGTGCTGGAAGGTGGAGTGTCTGCAGATATTGTGAAGGGAGTGGAGATGGGAATTAGAAAGGACACAGGTCGAATGGAGAGAGACGACAGGGAGAGAGGTGAGAATACTGAAAGACTGAAGGACAGTAGCAATGGCAAGAAAACTGAGGAAAGGAAATTGAGAGGAGGGAATTTGATTGGAGGGGAAGAAATTGAAAAATCGATGACAGTAAACGTGACAAGCGTGAAGGTGACAGGGGAAAAAGTGACCGTAGAGAGGGAGGTAGGGACGATCTGATGTGAGAGGAGAGAAGAAAATGAGATGGGGAAAGATGAAGAGACGAAATGAAGTAAGAGTAAATGTGATAGAAGAGAAGTCGATAAAAGGGATGCTGACAGGAGGAAAGGTGACAAGAAAAAAAGCGACGGAAAGAATGGATCGGAAGAGAATGTGACAGGAAAGAAGACGACAGGGGGAAAAACAACAATCAGACAGATGCAAACCGAAGAAGGAGCTACTCGAAGGCAGTGGTTGTGGGAGCAATGAGGAAAGAGAGGGTGTTTATGGGCGACTCCATTATGAGAAAGATGGACAAGACACTGACCGAGGGGAAGGACGTCGTTGTTTGTCTACCGGGGGCTAGGATTGGACATGTGACTGACAGGGTAGAGAAGGTATTGGGACATGGCAAGGGAGGGTAGAGAACAACTGGGATACTACAGAAGTATAGACAGTTAGTGAGGAAGCTAAAGAAGAAAAGATTCGAACAGATAATTTTTTCAGGAATTTTGCCAGTAATGGGAGGAAGGGGGGCAACGTATAGAAACTGCGAGAGGATGGCGATCAACGCACTAGTTGAGCAGATGCGTGAAGAAGAGGGGGTGGGATTCACATATTTATGGGGATACTTTGTTGGGAGGGAAGATATGTCCATGAGAGATGGCGTCCATCTTAGTGGAGAGGGGGCAGCAGTTTTCTCAGAGAACCTGCTGCGATCTGTTGACAGTAGGACAGGTTGCATCTATTTAAACTAGAATCGCAGTGGGGACTCACAGAAAAGCCTGAAACTGGAGGCATAGATAAAGATAGCACAAATAGATCAGCTAAGAATAGTCTGGAAAACTCTTCTGAAGCTGGATATAAATGTTTTTTTTTTAAATGCTAGGAGTATAGTAAACAAAAGAAATGACCTAAACATTATGGAAGAAGATATTGACCCTCACATAATAGGTATAACCGAATCCTAGACCAACACCGATATATCAGATGCCGAATTGGGACTGACAGGATATGTAATGTTTAAGAAAGATAGAATAGGAAGAAAGGGAGGTGGAGGTATTTTATAAATAAATAAATCTATCCAGGCTTATGAAAGAAAATTAGAAAGAGAAGCAGATTGCGAAGAAGCTGTTTGGTGTAACATTGTTACAGGAAACTCAACGTTAACAGTTGGGTTAGTTTATCGAAGTCCAAACATAAGCATAGAAGAGAATGTAAAAATACAAAACGCTATAAGGGAAGTACGCAAGCGGGACTGTATTATTATGGGGGATTTTAAACACGGGCATATACAATGGAAATCTCTACTGAGTATGGGGAGTGAGGACCACAAGATTTTAGTTTTACTTCAAGATACTTTCCTTTCTCAACATGTGCTAGAAGCAACCAGGGGTGAGGATGTGTTAGACATAGTTTTGTCCTCATAGAATGAATTAGTTGACAATGTCAAGATATGTGAGCCACTGGGGAGAAGTGATCACAACCAGATACATTTTACCATCAAAGTAAAATTAGAAAGGTATAGTAAAAAGCAGTATAGGAGAAATTTCCACAAAGGAAGGTATAAGGACATGAGGAAATTTCTAGCAAAGATAGATTGGAATAACACACTGAAAAATAAGACAGCAACAGAATGATGGAATATATTAAAGAGTGAAATTTAGTGCATAGTCGATAAATTTGTACCCTTCCAAAAACAAGGGAAACAGTCCAAAAAGAAACACTTATCGAAAGAAGCTATTAGAAAAATAAAATATAAACAAATGATGTGGAAGTCATATAGATGTACTGGAACTGACGAAGACTACAACAGTTATAAAGCTATGAACAACAATTAGCTGGTAATATAAAACATACTTTAGTTCATTGTTTAACAGGGAAGATATTAGTTCACTGCCAGTACCAGAAGCTAAGTTCAAGGGGTAGATTCAGACTATTTAGGACAATTAATTGTAACCCCGGAAATGGTAACTAAGAAAATAAGGGCTATGAAGGATAATAAATCAACTGGAGTGGATGGGATTCTGCCCAAACTGCTATTGGAAATTGTAGAACAAATTAGCGTACCGCTTGCAACAGTTTTCAATTGGTCATTAGAAGACGGAGCGGTTCCTTAGAATGGAAAGAGGCAAACATTATACCCTTATTTTAAAAAAGTTCGATAAACATGTCAGAGAACTATAGACCAGTGAGTTTAACATCAGTGATTTGCAAATTATTAGAAAGACTAATTAAATACCACATGATGGATTTTCTTGTTAAACATAACTTGATAAACCCATCTCAACATGGGTTTTTTAAAACGAGGTCATGCTTAACAAATATGTTATGTTTTTGGAAGACATCACTAAGTGGGTAGATGAGGGATCACCAGTAGATATCGTCTACTTAGATTTTCAAAAAGCTTTCGACAAAGTACAACATCAAAGATTACTGCTTAAACTAAAGGCCCATGGCATAGGAAATTCGAAGAGAAGCTATGAACAAAAATTAGTTTGTATTATGAAACAAGACAGCAAGAGTTGTTATTCATATGTTCGGAGCAAACAGAAAGTTCAGGATAAGGTCGGTCCTCTAGAAGATAGTGCTGGAAATATAATATCAGATGGATTCTTAATGGCAGAAGACCTGAAAGAGTATTTTAGTTCAGTGTCAACAGGGTAGATATTAGTTCACTGCCAGTACCAAAAGCTAAGTTCAATGGGGCAGAATCAGACTATTTAGGACAGTTAATTGTAACCACGGAAATTGTAGCTAAGAAAATTAGGGAAATGAAGGATAATAAATCACCTGAATTTTTAAACCCATATCAAAATGGGTTTATAAAAGCGAGGTCATGCTTAACAAATATGTTATGTTTTTAGGAAGATATCACTAAGTGGGTAGACGAGGGATCACCAGTTGATATCACCTACTTAGATTTTCAGAAAGCTTTCGAAAAAGTGCCACGTCAAAGATTACTGCTTAAACTAAAGACACATGGCATAGGAAATGGTTTAATTAACTGGATAAAAAAATGGCTAATTGACAGAAGACAACGGGTAGTATTTGATGGGGAGGCTTCAAACTGGAAATCACTTTTGAGTGTGGTACCACAGGGATTAGTACTGGGACCTATATTATTCTTAATATATATCAACGATTTGGACGATGATATAATAAGCAAGGTGTTGAAATTTGCAGATGATACAAAAGTGTTTAGAAGGATTAAAAGTGATGGAGATAGACAACATTTAAAGACGATCTTGACAAGTTGACCAAATGGTCTGAAAAGTGGCAAATGCTGTTAAATTTTGGGAAATGTAAATGCCTCCACGCAGGACATGGGAACGAAAAGGTAGAATGTACAATCGGGGTACTGTACTAAGTACTGTAAAAGAGGAGGATTTAGGGTTAACTATTAGTGCTGATATGAAGGTTTCAGAGCAGTGCGGAATTGCAGTTTCAAAGGGAAATCAAATCCTTCGATTAATTAGGCGCTATATAGCGTGTAAGGAAAAAGAACCAATAATACCGCTGTACAAAGCAAAAGTGAGGCCTCATTTAGAATAGTGTATACAAGCGTGGAGGCCGTGTCGCAGGAAAGACATATATATATATGCTAGAAAGAGTTCAGAGGAGAGCGACTAAAATTATACTAAAACTGAGGGATCATAGTTATGAAATTCGCCTAAAAGAATGTGGTTTAGCAACACTAGAGTCCATGAGATTGAGAGGAGATCAGATAGAAGTGTTTAAAATAATGAATTGTTATGAAAATATTGGTAGAAATATATTGTTCTTAGTTAAGAAAGATAGAAGGACTAGAGGGCTTGAAGTTACGTTAGCAAACGAGCAGTGTAGTTTATATATAAGAAAGTTCTCATTTTCACAAAGGACTGTATATGAATGGAACAGATTATCTGCTGATTGTGCGGGTGCTAGTAGCGTGAATATGTTTAAACATAAAATCGACACTTACCTCAGAAGGGCGGGATACACATAAATAAAATGGTTGGACTCTCGATAAGCCAAAGGGCTTCCTTGTCCACCTGCCACCTAGAGTTAATTCTCTGGGTGGCAATCTTGTTAAATCTTGTTAAATCACATGTATGCTTTCATGTTTCAGTTCGCTTTGATATTGGTATGAGGCTTGTTAAAATGCTAGTCAAAGCATTTGAATGCAAATGTAAATTTTAGTTTCAGTTATATATATATATATATATATATCAATATATTTCACATATTAATTTAACAGTATTTAATACACTAAGCCTATGTGTTACCGGACGCCTGTTCGGCTTTATCCACGTGTATGCGTGTGTGTGTGTGTGCGTGTGCGTGTGTGTGTGTGTGCGTGTGCGTGTGCGTGTGTGTGCGTGTGCGTGTGTGAGTGTGCGTGCGTGCTTGCGCACGGATGTGTGTGCGCGTGTCCATTTATGTACATGCTTTTTTTGTGTGCATGTATTCGTGTGTACACGTGTGCGTGCGTGCGTATACAAAAAAGTAAAGCAAAACAAAGCACAGTTATCTTGAAAAAACAAAACAAGAAAAACAACTACTATTGCACGGCAATATGTCGGCCTGTACCTATATAGTGACGCGATCGCCCTCTATATGCAGCACTGGCAGTGCCAGTTGTTCATGACGACCTTCCACCTCGTCATCAGCATCAACTACATGTGGATCTTCATCGAGGCGCTCTACCTCCATATGCTTATCTTCGTGTCCGTCTTCTCGGAGAACAGCAGCATTCGCTGGTACCTCGCCTTTGGCTGGCGTAAGTCTCACTGGTTACGATGTTACTTGTAGTAAGTAACATCCATTCAAAACACGTATAACGCATCCATACTGAAGACTTCCTTAAAATCTACTGACATAAAACTACCAGTGAAACAAACAAAAAACTAACTTTCTGTCCTAGCGTGACTCAACCTTTTCAAATTCAAATATGACAAATATTCGTCTATGCAAATGTGTTCATATTAACTATTTCTTGCATTAAAAATTGTTTAGTATTCATTAGGGTAAGTTAAGTATAACGTTATATTCATAATTATTAAAACTTAAACATGTCTCCCCGAATCAATGGTTTTCGCTCATTTCCTTTTTTTATTCGTTTGATGAAAAGGAAAACCTACTTAATGTCCTCTACAGTATGTTAATTCGCTTGAGCAATCATTTCGTGACGTTTTGGTGAAACCACCGGATACATGATGAACTAATGTAATGTTTATACAAATATTAATTCCAGTGGTTCTAAAAAAATGGAATATTCACGTCAATGCTCTATACGGGTAAGCATGGGCTTCTAAATTGAAAAGCAACCTAGTATAGAGAAGACAAGTTGTAGCGGATTAACAAAGTCCGGCTGCTTCTGTTTGGCCATTGCTTTAGTTATGACCCCCAATGCTGTTATCAGCCAGACTTAATTCGGACTAGCTAGTTGGGTATATATAAAAATATTTACAAATTATATTTCACACAGCTGATAACCTGCACACGTCCAATAAATTCGGTTTCTGGTTTCAATCAATCTAAACTCACCGGCGGAATATTTATAATTTTGCGTTAAACAGAATTATAATTGTCTACCTAGGTCTGCTACAATAAAACACATAACAAAGTGGAATATGACGTCATTATAGACAATATGTATGTATGTTTATCGTAGTTTCATTAATTACTATTGTATATATCAACAGTAACTATGTCAAAGTTGTTAGTATTTGGGGTGTATACGTAGTATGTAACGCACTTAATACGTATCTGACGAGATACATTTCGATTTAGTATAGACCAGTATCATTTCAAGTATGTCCACTAAATATACATTGTCTTACGATTTTTACGTTCATATAAATAAAGCCATTTTGAAACGTTGCAATCTTGATTTATATTTGTATACAAGTATTGCATAATAATAATAACAATAGCTTTGCAATTATTTGTGTGACTAAATACTTGGAAATCAAGCTCAGAGACGCATCAAAAAAATGTTAGGTCTATTTAAAAATCGATAGGCAGTAATCAACAGATGGATGGATACGCTAGGGAGCTAAGGTGGATAATCAAGGGAAAATGGTAATGTTTTTTAAAATTATGGCGGAATTGTGCAATAGTTTCAACTGATTCCATACTAAGAGGGAGCAGATTACAAAGTATCCCTGCATTGATATGTTCCTTTTACTTTGCAGTGTCGTCTTTAATCTTCATCGTTCCATGGGCGATAGTTCGAGCAATATTGAAGAATATACAGTACGCATAACCTTTCACAAACTGTCAGTCGAATGAATCGATCCTTACAACATCAAATGCAGGTTACGTTCATTTACTCTTCACAGTAATGATTAATCGCCGACTGGCACTCGGCTAAAACCCCGTACATAAGCCCTTGATGTATACACAGCTGGAGGCCATATGACTGTGTATCTATGTCTTTTACAAGAGTGCATAATCTAACAACAAACGTTATGACTGCGATGGAAGGATCGTGTGTGAAGAGAGATTAGACGGCATTGGGGAGAGTGGAGAATGAAAGTAAGGGATTGTGGAGTGGATACGGGTGGTGGGGACGGCATTCCGGAAACGGCGACAGGAGAACATCGAGGTCAAATATCTCGGTCAGAATCACTCCGGGCTACAGTGGAAAATAACAGAAAAAACACACGTATAATACGTTAAGTGGTGTTTACGTTATCGGTGTGATGTTGCGTCGGTCTGTGTTGGATATTGCTAGTGTTGTACCTTTCAGTTGCTGGACCTACAACCGGACACCCGGATTCCTGTGGATAGTGAAAGGACCCATATCAGTGACGGTTGTGGTAGGTATCACTCAACAACAGTGCATCGTCGTCGTCGTCATCATATTCATCATCATCATCATCATAATCGCAGCAGCAGCAGCAACAGCTAGTAGCGGCAGCAACAACAACAGCAAGCAGCGGCAGTAGCAACAGCAACATTCAGCACATTTATTCAAGTTTTATGTGTCATTGAAAATGTCCTGTCTACGTCAGCTGTCGAAGCCACTTATGTCACGAACAAAAGAACATAACCAATTGTTAATATGAGACATAAAATATATGTTGACATGTCATATTTATACATACAATGCTACTCGTATATTTAAGAATAGCTACTTATTGTCGTGTCCTTAGTTTAACATAGCGATACATAAAATAGCAATTATAATATTTACAAACTCCGACGATTAGGCTGTTATTGTTTCTATTTTGTTGATAAAAACAATAAACAATAAACAATCTGCCTCCTGCAGAACTTGTCGTATATGTTATTTGCGATTGGTTGCAGGCCAATTTTTTATTTGTCCTAAGCATTGTTCGAGTACTGTTCGCGAAGATGAAAGCATCCAACAGGCCAGAATCTAAACTGTATGGGTAAGTAGCCCCACGGCAACATTTAATATACGTCGCTTGTAAGTTCGCGTCGCACAACCATTGTTGATAACTGGGAAGATTTTATTGGACACACGGTCGGCTTGATCCGGACGAGGAACGTTTTTGGCCAACATGTGTGTTTGTCTTGTATATGTGTGAGTGTATGTGTGTGTGTGTGTGTGTGTGTGTGTGTGTGTGTGTGTGTGTGTGTGTGTGTGTGTGTGTGTGTGTGTGTGTGTGTGTGAGTGCTTGCGTGCGTATATGCGTGCATACCTACGTACATGCGTGCGAAAATGTGTATGTGAATGTGTGTGTTTGTGCGAACGACCGAGCGACTGAGCAATCTAACAAGCCAGTTTACGTGCGGTGTTGGTAGTATTTGATCTTTGTTTGCGTCCATCTTTATGTTCCTTACTCAGATTTTTTCTATGACCACCAATGATCCTTTGCGCGCGATCTGAATCACAGGGAACGGTTCCTTTATCCAGAACCATTTGTTCCATATTCTAAAACACGCATCGATTGTTACCCAAAAACAAAATTAATTGGAACAATCCCTATGCAAAAACACGGTATGCAGCGCGTCACTGCTCAGAACAGTAAGTAAACGGCGAACATTAATAGTAAGAATAGTGTACTTCAATATTGAAAAACTTCTTCGTTTTACTTGCAACTCGTATCCTGAGTACATATCGCACGCATTGGAAACACAAAGCCTTTTCCTGATGATTGTTGATATCGGGCGTCTATAAAAAGTGTCATCCGGTTCAACTCAATGGTTGGGTGGTATGACATGCGCGGAACGGGGTCATTGCTTGAGTCACAGTCCACGGATATCGCGTCACACGGGTTGCAGGCGTCTGACCCGGTCTACGCTCGTGCTGATACCGCTCTTCGGGGTTCACTACATCGTCTTCCTGTGGATGCCGACCTCAACCCGCAGGCAGAGCTCATCAAAATCTACTTCGAGATGTTCTTCACTTCGTTCCAGGTACAGCTGTATAGTTAGTGTGGTTGTATGTGTGTGTGTGTTTGTTTGCGTGCGTGTGTGTGAGTGCGTGCGTGCATGTTTGTGTGCGTGTGTGGTTTTGTTTGTACTTGTGTGCGTGCGCGTGTTATATATGTGCGTGCGCTTGCGTGCGCGTATTTATGGTGGTGGTGTACGAACGCGTGCGCGTATAGTTCATGTGATTGAGTGCGTGGGAGCGTGTTTGCGATCGTATGAACATATGTGCGACATTTGTTTGTGGAAACAATTGAACACATTTTATCGGAAAAATGTGATATTTCATACATGACTCGTTAGAAATAAACTACATATTTTTGGTGATATAAGTAAATCAATCATTCAGTCGGTCGGTCGGTCGGTCGGTCGGTCGGTCGGTCGGTCGGTCGGTCGGTCGGTCGTCTGTCCGTCCTTCCGTCCGTCTTTTCACCAGTCCGTCCGCTAGTCCTTCCATCCGCCCGTCCGTCCTTTCATCAGTCCGTCCTTCCGTCCGTCCGTCCGTTCATTCGTTCGTTCGTTCTTTCGTTCGTTCGTACGTTCGTTCGTTCGTTCGTTCGTTCATTCGTTCATTCATTCATTCATTCATTCATTCATTCATTCATTCATTCATTCATTCAATGGACTAACAATTAATGGATCCGCTACGTAGCTGTTTGCCTAAGCACAATACAAATTCTGCACGTGGCTTCCGTCAAGCTTTGCGTTTGCCAACGATGTTGATAACAATAATGTATGTGAATTATATTACTGTGGAGGCATATCATCTGCTAAATCAACCTTTCCCGTATGCCGTTTTCGCTCGAACTATTTTGTCTTTTTTTGTTATAAAAGCAACTTTTTGGGCCAGATTTTCTACATCACTTACGATGGAATGTCCGAACATATGGAGCGTCCATTACTTATCGGCTTGACGGTCAGTTTGTTATGCAACAGGTCACGTGTTGTATAGGTAAATTTAAACAATCAGGCAGCTAGTTAATCAATAAATTATCATTCATACTTCGATTATTCCTCATTTTAAACAGGGAAGGGGAGTTGATGTATTGATTATGCAATTCCCCCCTAAAGTACTGTTAATGTTCATCACCCATCATATAGCAACGATGGCTCCCGCACCCTTCTCCATCACGATCTTTTCACAGTGGGTGGTTTCCGCCTTGCAGGGGTTCCTAGTTGCAGTACTGTTCTGCTTCTTGAACACGGAGGTAAGTAAAAGAACCGCTACCATTACACATAATTTAAAACTGTTCCGATTATATTTTGTGTGCGTGAATAGTTAAATTACATGCGTGGTAGGCTTAATACCTGTGCGTTCTTAAAACACAACGCAATCTTTGATCGTTTAATTGGGTAATTTATGAAATTGGGATTTGTAAAATGTTACAGTGTAAGGTGCCGAATAACTGTTTCCAATTTTTGGCCGATTTTTTACTTTATTTTAACAGACATGATATATTAGTTTTCAGATGACATTGTGAAATCTAAACACGACTTTACCAAAAACGAATTAACCCGAGTGGTCATTACTATATTGGTTATATAGTTCGCGGAAATAGTATGTAGCACAGTAGAAACATCGAATAGGGGTAGGAACACTTCAAGTAGCACATAGTGCGCTTTAAGTAGCACATAGTGTGTTGTGTCGCCACCTGTTGAGTACATCTCCTACCATAATCATAAGTTTGAAACAACTCCGCTTGTGGCGACACTATCCACGTTCAGGTTGTTACAGGTACGCACCGAAGTACGTAAGACATGGGAACGGTACCGGATGCGACGGGATCCCAGCTGGTCACGTGCGCCGGTCCACAATTGGAATACCCTGTCCAGTTACGTGACACGCACGCTCTGTTCCATTCACTCGCTGACCGAACGCGACCACTGCATCTCGAGCAGCGGCCGTGTCGCCAAAAAGACGTCGCCGGAACTGAACAATGGAACGGCGCTGCATATGATGTCGGGGCGCGTGAAAAACGAGGATCGGCGTAACGGAAACGAAAGTGTGTATTTGATGTCTGGCATTCCAGAGGTCAGGGGTCAGCAAGATAGCGTCCCGGTAAACGAAAGTGTACCGATGATGATGACGACAGAAACTTACTGTTTTGTCTTACCAGTACCACGCGCTTTGTGCTTGGCGGAGCATATCTTTATATACACATTGTGAGCGAGTTGCTAATAGAACAGGGACATTCGTGTAATGCACCACACACATGAGAGTTTTACAGGGGCAGCGTATGTATATTAGTGATATTCCGCTAGCAGAGTGAGGGCTAATGACAATAGCTATAAATTATATTGTGGCCGAATGGTTCGTTTCACTCGAGCGCTGCATCTGTCTGATGTTTTAATGATGATATCTGCACATCGTATCTTGCCTCCTATTTGCTCATGGTAGCATTGATTACTAATAAGTTGGCCTGCCACATTGTCCAACACATCGTATCTTGCCTCCTATTTGCTCATGGTAGCACTGATTGCTAATAAGTTGGCCTGCCACATTGTCCAACACATCGTATCTTGCCTCCTATTTGCTCATGGTAGCACTGATTACTAATAAGTTGGCCTGCCACATTGTCCAACACATCGTATCTTGCCTCCTATTTGCTCATGGTAGCACTGATTACTAATAAGTTGGCCTGCCACATTGTCCAACAGTGTACATACTATTGTGGTGGACACCAATTCATCGGGTATTTTTTGTATTCGATTTTTATATGTTATATAATAATGTGGACGTTACGTTCGCGACACACGCTGCCGTTTAATATATTAAATATATATGTGTGTGTGTGCGTGTGTGCGTGTGTGCGTGTGTGCGTGTGTGCGTGTGTGCGTGTGTCCGTGTGTATCGTTAATTATTGATTGCCATCTGGAATAAACAGTCAGTCTATTACAGAAGGGTTAACGACAAAGCCGGTACAAGTTAACTTTACGAAAACAATGAAAGAATACTTTTAGAAATGGATGTAGTACCACATTTACGTTGTACGCAGTGCGACGCTGCTCCGTAATGGAGTTATTAGGGCGAAGAATAGTAATCTTTGGCAAAAGCGGATGTAGAACAATTGGAAACGCAAGTCTAAAACCATGTCCAGTGGAAAGCATTCGTCGATGTCCAGTATTTTCTGCAGTGCCGTAATTAAACATACGTCAGGCAAGAGCAGAGAAACAGCTTCTCGAATTGTAATTTTTTGCAAGACGACCAGCTTGTTTAGAAAACACACACACACACGCAAACACGCACGCACACACCCTCACACCCTCACTCACTCACTCACTCACTCTCTCACTCACTCACTCACTCACTCACTCACTCACTCACTCACTCACTCACTCACTCACTCACTCACTCACTCACTCACTCACTCACTCACTCACTCACTCACTCACTCACTCACTCACTCACTCACTCACTCACTCACTCACACCACTCACTCACTCACTCACTCACTCACCCCTCACTCACTCACTCACTCACTCACTCACTCACCCACTCACTCACTCACCTCACTCACTCACTCACTCCACTCCTCACCTCACTCACTCATACTCCTCACTCACTCACCTCCTCACTCTCACTCACTCCTCACTCACTCACTCACTCACTCACTCACTCCCTCACTCACTCCCTCACTCACTCACTCACTCACTCACTCACTCACTCACTCACTCACTCACTCACTCACTCACTCACTCACTCACTCACTCACTCACTCACTCACTCACTCACTCACTCACTCACTCACTCACTCACTCACTCACTCACTCACTCACTCACTCACTCACTCACTCACTCACTCACTCACTCACTCACTCACTCACCCACTAACTCACCAACCCACCCACCCATCCACTCACTCACCCACTCACCAAGGTGACACAAAAACGCTAGATGGAGCCACCGGTTTAGTGGCATTTGCAACGACAAACTAACTACGTAGTCACCTGTTGAGAAATAACATATAAGACAAACACTATAATGCTGTACAAAAAACGTAGCTGTCTACCTCACTAGATGACGTTGATGGACTTGTACATGTGTCACGCGTTGTAGTGGTTGTATATATTTTTTGTATGTGCAACACATATTATGTGTATAGTATTATGGGTACTTTAATTTCATAACGATGATGTGATGTAAATGAACATGTGTCACAGGAAATATTTCGTTAAAACTCAGTGACTTACAGGATTGATGCAGTACGTTCTTGTTGCAACAACTACACCGGTTTACACGCAACGAATACAGTTAAATATACCATTGTTTTATGAATAATTGTGCTACAACATACACACTACCATACATTATTTAACTACCGAAACATAGTACATGTATCACTACGAAATAACTGTGGTCCGTTTCAAGATATGTAGTAGTAGGTTAGTTATCTATTTTATGTGGCACCGGCTTTTGCTGGCGGTTGACTTAATATATCGAGCTGTATATTCACTTTGAAAACCTGTAAACATGCACGCACGGTAATTCATACTATATGCAAAACACTACTACTACTACTGCTACTACAACTACTATTACTACTACTACTACTACTACTACTACTACTACTACTACTACTACTACTACTACTACTACTACTGGATGATGCAAGAGCAGATTAATTGCACCTGGCTAATTCCACCCGACGTACAAACGATTACTGTATAAGTAACGGTGTCCTACACAAGCAACGTAATCCACTGTAAGTAATTAAGTTGTATATTATATGAATTTTTTTTAATCACCGAATTCAACTTTAAAACTCGAAGTCGCAAACATTCCCGTATCAGGCCGTACGTACAGCGTCATCTTGTTGATGTGGCTAACCTGATTTCTGGTGGACCGTTGTTTGTCTTAAGTCAACCAAAATGGTCTAAATGCGCGTCCGACATCGCTCACCGGCGAGCAAGTGGACGAGGACGCCAGCAAGCGAATCCGGCAAGCAAGCGGGGCACTTTTGTCGAATCCGGACCCATCTCGATTCCGCCGTTATAACTTGAGTTTTGCCTAACTTTGATGCGTCAGTGCATTAGTTCCACCATTCAACATCATCCCAGACATATTGATATTACGAAAACACAACTATGTTTGTGCTAGTCTGCGCCGCTGCGGTCGTCCGTTAGCGTATCACGCGTAAATGAGCGATATATTGATGCATATCAGGGAGTTGTTTACGCTTCAAAAGTGCACTAAGACGAATTATTCCTACAGGTAAATATGCCTGGAATAATTTTGAATTGATACCCTTGCATTCTTGTCGTAACATAATAATTTTGTGACCATTTATCAATGTATTGTTTTTGTATTATCCCAGTTATTTGTATTAAATCAAGACAATATTTGTCGAAAACTCAGTTGCTCCGCTCAGCCACAACGAAACTGCTTATTGCAAGAGAATAAATACTAACCGGTCCATTACTATACAGCTAGCAGGATATTCGCCAGTTGGCACCATCGTCTCGCTGTTTGCGCGTGCTAATGGCGTACGCCAAATAAGCATGTCATCCGAGTTGGTCACATTCACATTTCGATCAAACATTAGAATATACTACGTGTTTAGTACTATTAATGTAGGTTGCTTAGTGTTACCAGCTATTTATATATCCTCGTGTGGTCAAGAGGATACAAGAACGTTGCAAATTCTCCAGGTATATGTAAAAAAATGTTATGTAAAAATATCGTCAAATGTCGCAGTAATTGGATATTGCGGGAGAGGACATTGCATTACGGATTCCCGACATCGCCAAAAATGGGGGTGTACGCTAATTAGGCCATGTACGCTAATTAGAACGAATAGGGTACTTAAAGTACTACTACAGTCCCGTATGCTGTGGGCGTATATCCCCCGCTAACGCTAAAGAATTTAACTTGGGGAATTAATTGCATTTGGAGGGTAATAGTGGTGCAACATTTGAAAGCAACAACGCGCTAGATGACTAGTTAGTGGGGATTGATTGGTTAATCAACATTGAGTAGCTTGCCCTTTTTAGTTTTATTTAAGAAATATTTGCTTTGTTAAAATTCTCGCAATCAGTACATTGTTACAGTTGCTATGGTGGAAAGTTTTCAGGAACAATGCCCGTGATAAAGGATTGGTTTAGTATATACTCAAGCGGAGTGGCTACTTCATGTATGGTCGCTTGCATTAGTTTTGTGGATAGATCGTCGAAACCTTCAGTGCATTTAGTTTTAAGTTTTCGTACAAATATTTATATTTCTGTTGTCTGCGTTGGTTGCATGAAAAACTTTACGGGATAGTTTCCTCTTACGTGTGTTTCAAATTGCTTGACAGGAAGAGCTATTGAGTTGCTTATCGATTTACCTATTCCAACGAAAGAATTACAAAATTATTCTGTAATTTGTATTCTCTTGTCCGTTTATGATGAAGGTTTCAGGTAGTTTGGGGAATTATTTTTGTTTATGTATTGCTTGTCGTAATACAGCCCATGTTTCTTTGATATTGTGCTTACATTCTTCTAGCATTTCTGTATAATAAGCACTTTTTGCTGCTCGTTTAATGTTATTAAAGTCTCTAATATATTATATATATTTGTTGATGATTAATGGATTAGGTCTGTTTAATTTCTTTCGAAGTAACGTTGATTTATTTAGAAATGAAGTCAATATGCCAGAAGTAATCCATGGTTCTCGTTTAATGTATTTTTTCTTAACTTTCACAGATTTAATTGGACAAAATATTCCGAAAAGTGATTTGTATATTATCATAAAATTATCATAAGCTTCGTTCGCATCGGTAGTGGATAGTACAGTTGAGTAATCAGCCATATCTAATATATTTATAAATGATGCAATGTTTTTTGGGGTCAACTGTCGAACCTGTCTATATACTGATTTTGTGGACGAGGTGTACCATAAATTATATGAAATATTCCAAAATGATCGGCTAAATCAGTGATAATAATCCCCGATTCAAAACTAGGATGAGTATGATTTGAATATAAGTGGTCTATAAGTGTTGCCTAATATGATGTTATTCGTGTTGGTTTGGCTATATGCGGAATACATCCTTTGGATATTACATTATCTATGAAGTCATTGGTTTTTGGATGGGTGACAAAGTTTAGCAAATTAATGTTATAGTCGCCCATTAAATAAGCAGTTTTATTTAAATTTGATATTTTATCCTGTATTTTTATTATTTTACTTATAAACATATCGATATCTGCACGAGGAGCAGAGTTAGGACGATAAATTACACCCAATATAAAAGGTTTATTATGATTATCTTGAACTTAAAGAAATATAGATAACATATATTCCAACTCCACCATGCCCATCATCATTTTGTAATCTTGTATTAAAAAATAAACTGTGGTAGCCACTTATTTTGTATTGCTGGGAATCACGAATTCTAAATATTTATGCGACAATTCATACATAATACATAACATCGATAGACATATATTGTCACAGTGGAAAGCTTTTGATAATTCATTTGGGGTAAACTGTTTATAATCATTGATATTTAAAGAAAAGGGGGATATGAAACATGGTCGGCTTTTAAAGGGGGATATGAAACATGGTCGGCTTTTAAAGGGGAATATGAAACATGGTCGGCTTTTAAAGGGGGATATGAAACATTGTCGGCTTTTAAAGGGGGATATGAAACATGGTCGGCTTTTAAAGGGGGATATGAAACATGGTCGGCTTTTAAAGGGGGATATGAAACATGGTCGGCTTTTAATCAATGTTTAATGGTCAAAGTATTTGATTATTTGCGTGATTCTAGCAACTTAAATTGTACAACATAAACCACACCACAGTAACAAATTGCATAATTTATTAATTGTTGTAATGATGACACTCCTTATTAGTTTAATACATTAAACAGTTAATCCACATTACTGAATTACCTATAATTACGAGCATGGTTCCTCCACTGAGCTCCACATTTGTGGAGCGCAGTACCGCAGCTTAAAGAGCTCCGGACTCTCGACTGAGAGAACGCGGGTTCGAATCCTGTGCGGCGGTTTCGAACCTTGGGCAAGTTCGTTTACCCTACATTGCTTCAGTTCACTCAGTTGTATGAATGAATACCTGGATATAGACAGGGGTGGATATTTGTGTTCGAATAGTGTTCGCGCATTAATTGCAGCGTGGCTGGATGCGTCACTGAGAAGTCGAGGTGGTGTTCGATTGAACAGGTCTGCCAGGGAGTAAAGTGTAAAGTGCTTTGAGCAGTCCTAAGGACTGGATAATGCGCTATATAACAAATTTACCCTTACTTTTACTTTAGCGAAAACGTTTTAATTGTTGTACTTTTTATATGTTTTGGAAATTATACGTCAACTAACTATATGGATTATTGAGGAGATTATAAACAATATTTCATTTTATGAAATCGATATATTTTGGCTGCTGGAGAAATTTGAATGAAAAGTACATGGACACCCAGTGCCATCTGCACATTCAAAGTTGTGGCACAGTAGTGACGTCGTGCGTGTTTTCTATCAGTAACACGTGAAATTATAAATGCATCCAAATCCACGTTTATCCGTTGACGAATATGTTTAAGGACACAATACACCCACAGGACATGTTTCCCTAAACACATCTCTCTTAGAACGTTACATCACCTGTAATTGTATGAATACCGAGCATTTTATGAACGAATTAAGCCGTTAATGATTACAGTCTTTTATATGGGCAAGACACTACCACCTACCGAATGAGCCTGTAAACCACTTCCAGGGGAATCATTCACCCGGGCTGTCGCTAAATTACAATGCCTATCCTGAATCCCGTCGCCGCAGCGTCTGGTGCTAGTCATTCGCCGGCTATTCCGTCATCAACGCGTCCGATTTTTATCGCTCAACATTAAATCCACTTCCTGCGCCACCGAACGACTCAACCGCGTAAAAAAAAAAGCACAATTATGGGTCGCCTTGGTCGCGGTCAACTTCCTTTGTTTGAAGACGTCGCGCACAATCGACGCCATTCCGTGCAAAAGCATGCCAAATTTCTCTCCAATCGCCGGGTAGTTCTAAGCGATCAGCATAACGCAAGCACAACAAGTCCATGCTCCGGGATTTATTGCGCACGTTGCCGGTTTGTTGACCTCGCGCGTCGTCGAAATGACACACTTCAACGGCCTGTCTTGCTGTAAGCAGCTGAAGGTGACGGCGACATATCTTCGGCATTATTAACGGTGACAAAAATAACATCCCTCGTCGGTTTTCGTTCGGGGTGCATTTATAATTATTGCTAGTTTTCATCACGTATCGGTTCAGGTAAGTGTTATTAGACAATGCGTTCTGTGTGTTTGATAATTTATTTGGTTTACTAAAACATCACAATTAACATTTGCGTTTGTTATGGAGCGCACTGGCTATGGCAACGGTCCAAGGCAGTCCTGTTCATTCCAACACAATATCCACTTATCTTGGAAGTATTCAGCCTCGCGACAATTTCCGCACAAACAAACTAATCGGTCAAATATATCCACCACTGAACTGAGGCTAATTGGAGTGACCGAAATTGCAGAAGCATACCAAATTAGTAAGACGATTCGAACTCAGGGTGAGAGTCCGATTATTAAACACTGCGCCACCGTGTTCGACCGTAATACTGCGACATGATGTTTTGAATAATCTTGTTATCGCTCGCAGTGTGAAAAAAAATGTCAGTCCACATCGTCTCTAGTAAAAGGCTTGCATGGTGTATAAGGTGATGGATTTGTTCGAAAAAAACGTTTGAACTGTTCTTTAAAATATATAGTACCTACACACAATTCTATGTTCTTCATTGATCTGTCTGTAAATGTTGATAATTTATACATTGTGCCATTACGGTTAATTGTCATGTTTTAGAGAAAGCTGGTGTACTCCGGAACCAGGGTGTACCTCCTCACGGTGGGTATCATCGTCCTTGTGTGGAAAATACGCATAGGTGAGAAACGGAACAGTGTGTGTATGTGTTTGCGTGTGAGGGTGTGTGCGTGTGCGCGCGTGTGCGCGTGTGCGTGAGTGCGTGTGTGCGTGTGTGTGTGTGCGCGCGTGTGCGTGAGTGCGTGTGTGCGCGTGTGTGTTTTTGTACGTGAGTGTGTGTGTTTGTCATCCGTCGAGATATACAATATTTTATAAGAATCTCCTAGTTTGATTATAAATCCTGATTAAGCCACTTTCGTTATATTCTTGATTGTAGTTGCGTATGATTTGTTTGTTTTATGTCTATTATGTGCTGAGGTATACATGAATGCATTTTGTTTCCTGTGAAGAAAATCAAGCGCTATACCTGCTTTTTACTTCAAATTATGTTCTAGAAATATGCTTCTGGGTTTATAATCAGTGCGACTAGTTTGACAATGTACGCACCACAACTGTCAAAACTACTGAAAACGTATTGTTAATGTTTCGGTGAACGGATTTGATCTGGACAAGTTGGCCTTATGTAATTAGATTCCTTTTACATAACACCTTTCGTCGGGCCATAATTTACCGAATGGATATTCCATTAAAGGAGTTGGACCGACATTTGTTAAATTGCGTTCATAATTCTTCTTCATATGCAATTACATAATCATATTTCTGCTAGTGTTTAATTGATTTGTCAGTTTTTGTGAGAATGTCGTTTTTGTTATTATTTTTAGATTCTTGAAATGTGTTGTTGAACAATAATTGCTTATGAAGATAGTTGAAGGCGAGTTGGGGTGTGCTGCCTATAGAACCAACAATATCGGTACCGTGTACTACGGTAAAATGTATACATTGTTTAATTTTATTTGTCCTAAACGGCTATGATTATAGGTTTATGATAACCGAGCTTTAGGGCTGTTACACACTGACCATCTGTTAGATCTAGCCTAGCCCAAAGAAGCTACGTCCCTCCATCCCATATCACGACAAATATAAAAGTGTTAACTTACAACATCAATCGACCAATCAATTGATCGACTGAGCGATCGATCGTCCAACTGATCGATCGCTCAGTCAATCAATCAATCAATCAACCAACTAATCAATCAGTCATTCAATCAATCATCAATTAAATCAATCTATCAATTTTTTTTACATTATTTGACAAGAATAAAGCAGTATATTAAACATTATGTTAAACAGCATTATAAATATAATGAATTTAAATAAAATAGTCATGGACGTATACATTTATAATTATGTATATATTTATGTACTGTTATACACATACATTTTCAGGATCGTTATGATTAGATTAATATAATAATTGATTTGCATATATAAGTAATAATGCTTGCTTTTCGTAAAACATTTGACCTATTAATCAGCATTTCTTATTATGAAAACAACAATAATTGTATGACCAAGTTAATTGGACACTACCGCGTGGAATCATATCTGAAGCCAACTCTGTCCTACTAAATTAAGCGGTTTAAAATATAATTTCCGTTTTGTAAGTATGCAGACATTATTCAAAATGGGCTATATAAAAAACGTGTGTTTATAATTCAAAACACATTCAATTATTTGCATACCAGTTAGCAGAATAATTTCCCATACATATTTGTAGCTTGAAACTATAGATACCGCATCATGCCAAAATTTGATCATTACTATCTTCGAAATAACCAATATTGCTGTCCTAGAGTTTGCGTAATGCGAGGAAATGGCACAATTCCAATATCGTACACCCCATTGAAAAAACCCTTTTGCGTTGTCATCGCGGTCAGTTATTGGCTGATACATGTTCTGCATCTTGGATGAACGTTATTACTAACGGGAGCTCGAGTGATATTTCAATGACCTGGATTTGGGTCGTGACTAGGCCCTGATATAATATGAATTCCTTGTTGTAGCCAATGCCACAAAGGCTCAATCATATGGTGGGGATAAGCTCAAGGTGAAATGGACTCATGTCCCCAACATGAATCTGGATGAACGCGATCGGATGTTCGACATAGAAGGTGTGATGCCTAAGTGCCTTAACAGCTGCTGATCCCACCGCGCTGGCTGTCGTTCAATCACCTACTGCAAAGTCCACAATCAGCGACGCTGCTTAAGCTGGTCATTACGCAATAGAAGCCTCGGTTTGCAGCCAATCATCATGCCCGAATGTTCTTACATGGAGTGGACGTGTGTCGACGGTGAGACTTCGTATACATGTATGTTGCCGCACTGTCATTAAAAACACAGTATTTTGTGTGCGTTAAACATAAAAGTTTACTCTGGATGTGCTTATATTCAAGTAATTGTAATGCTTTACTAAAATGTATAAAAGGTACAGTAACATATGTATTATATATATATATATATATATAATATATATAGGCCCACGCACGCGCGCACATACACACAACACACATTCACGCACACATGCACGCATCCAAACATACACACACACACATACTCACACACATTCACACACACACACACACACACACACACACACACACACACACACACACACACACACACACACACACACACACACACACACACACACACACACACACACACACACACACACACACCAAACACACACACACACACACACACACACACACACACACACACACACACACACACACACACACACACACACACACACACACACACACACACACACACACACACACACACACACGCACACATACACATACACACATTGCTCACATCAATATATGATGTATATATATATATATATATATACACACTGTATATATGAAGGGTTTCAGGGCAAAACACAAATTTCGCCCAAACCAGGACGAACAGTTTGTTTAAACACGTGTTGAGCTAGGATGCCATATAATTGATAAAAAACGCATTAAATCACCATTAAACGGCGTACACAAAGGGTTGTTTATTTTCAAAACGCTATAAGCGACGTACGACTTTTTAATCAAAACGCGATATATCCATTTTTAGCCAATCTGCAGCACGTGCAGCTACACGGAGTGACGGCGCGCTCTGTGCGAATACATGGTGTTTTGTTTACACAAATCTGTAACTAATATTTCAAACTTTGCTGCCTTCTCTATGATTTTGGATTCTTAATAATACACCAATTTGACATATACGTTTTTGTTTAAACTTAGACGTTGAAACACAAAAGTGACTTTGTCTCAAAACGAATAAAATAGATATATCGCATTTTGCCCTGAAGACCCATCATTATATATATATATATATATATATATATATATATATACATATACAGAGAGAGAGAGAGGGGGGAGGGAGAGGGAGAGGGTCGCTGGTACAATTGCATAGCATTTGACATGCATGACAATGTTTTACAGAGAAGGAGAATGCACGTGACGTCTACTACCAGGTATTTTCCGGGCCTCATTCAACCGTTGGCCAGCGGGGTGTGTCATCACTTCCGCTCCCCAGCCAGGTCGCATGCGCAGTTTTGTGTATCAAGCGGACGTGCTCGTCGTTCGATTACATTGCCGCTGAAGAACGATGCTACTTCGTGAACGATGCGACCGTTAAGCTTCGTTACTTGGCCCAGTTTTCATTGAAGTAGAAGCGCATGCATATGTACAGAAGCATGTTTTAAAACGAAAGTATGCCGGTAAATACATAAGATGCATAACGTATGGCAACAACTGAACGAAACGCTGATCTCACTTTGGATTGAATCTTGGTGGTGGTGTTGAAATTTGCAGATGATACAAAAGTGTTTAGAAGAATTAAATCCTTGGATTGATTAGGCGAAATATAGCATATAAACAAAAAGAACTAATAATACCGCTGTACAAAACAATAGTTAGGCCTCATTTAGAATATTGTATACAAGCGTGGAGGCCATACCACAAGAAGGAAATAGATATGCTAGAAAGAGTACAGAGGAGAGCGACTAAAATGATACAAAAACTGAGGGATCTTAGTTATGAAAAACGCCTAAAAGAATGTGGTTTAACAACACTCGAGACCAGGAGATTGAGAGGAGATCAGATAGAAGTGTTTAAAATATTGAATGGTTATGAAAATATTGATAGAAATATGTTTTTTCAGTTAAGAAAGATAGAAAGACTAGAGGACATAAAGTTACATTAGCAAAGGAGCAGTGTAGATTAGATATAAGAAAGTTCTAATCAAATCGACACATACCTCAGAAGGGCTGGATATATGTAGATAAAAGGGTTGGACTCTCGATAAACCAAAGGGATTCCTTGTCCACCTGCCATCTAGAGTTAATTCTCTGGATGGCAATCTTGTTAAATCTTGTTAAATCTTAACCGAGCTATATATTACTGCACAGTGACATACAATCGAAATCACGCTTACTAAACGGTATGTACGCCGATGGTCTTTGGCTGATTTATTGACAGCGAAACTATTTAGTGCACACGGGAGACCAGGCCACAGTGGACCAAGGGGAACAATGAAATAGTGGCTGTTGATAGAAACTGACTCATGAGAATCCCAGAGATGCTGACATCAAGCGGCAAGCTAGGCAATCCTCATTGAAACTAATGCGTCTACTCGATATAGATATCGCTGGTGTCGAACAGCAAGGTAAAGTATGTACTCTATTCCTTTTGCGATTTAGTGTGGATCCTCCAAGAACAGGAGACGATGTACGTGCTAGTAATTAGAAGGATTGTTCATGACGTTAAAGAACATGTGCTCTCTCTCTCCACTGTAGAAGGCCATTTGTATAAAAATGCCATGTATGAATGATTTCGGAATACATTGATCCGGGGTACAGAGGGTCAGTTTGGCATGGTAATTATGTTACCTTTGTAATCTTACAATATCTATAATCCTGTACATAATCCTACGTCATTATATTTAGCTGTAATTTATCTAAAACTCTTGAATTATATTTTGTGTTTGTTTTTCGATGTTTGCCTACTGCCATTAGGCAAAAGCTACTATTGTAATGTAAGCATGACATTGCAATATAGTTATAACACAGAGCATTATGTTAGATAATATTTAATGTAATAGTTAACGAATTATTAGCTTATTTCAGTCAAATAAATACAAAATACTATAGTTGTGACTAATCTATTATATTATTATGTATGAATATCTGTACCCTAGACATTTATGACACGATGCCCGGTACTGGGGCTCAATGAAACAACCTTTTTATTTTCAACCACATTCTGCCAAAAGATAGGCAATTGGCAGGGTATGAAGGAAACGTCTTTTACAGAGAATAAGTTCATCTATCATTTCCACCATCATAAATGAACCGTGCTATCATTACGCTTGGAGAAATGCTGCAAAAGAAGGTTTCCGGTCCACTGTGCCCCGGTCTTCCCTAGTTTGTTATAGGTTTCAAAGGTTCAATTCTACCTTGATTTTTTCCTAAGCACATTTCTACTGCACTTCGTCTTTTATTCCAGTCTAACGTACCTTTCAATAGCCACCAACATATTATTCGAAACACAAAACAAATACAAACGAATTGTTGTAGTGATATAAATGAAAACTATGCATTGGGAAATCGGTTGTGTTTGGTTAACATAGACTTAGCATTGCGATATGCATGCCATCTAGTTGATGACATAATGGTAACATGAAATACATTGCCAGCAAAGTCATCAAGTCTGTTGTATAGAAATGAGTACTATAAAGGGATTTTATTGTTTTATTTGGGGGCTGTCATAACTAAATTATCCAATATGTTTCTGTGACGAATACAGATAATCATTCCAATACACCAATGTCAAAATAACTCCAAGATACTTTCAATATTGTGTATAAATAATAACTGCAGCCAGTCAATATTCTGATGCAAAAAGAATATAGATTGTAGATATGTGGAGACGGTAGCCTAAACGTGATAGGACTTTGTTTTGAAAAGTAATAAAGTGCGCTGTGTGTTACTCACCAACAGCTGCGAGTGCTGCTATGTTGTTACTTATTTCTCGCACATATAGGTGCATATGTTACCAAAACCACGACGAGCATTCGTTTAAAATGTCTTACTGACAAACCCTCTCACTCATGTTCTGAAATAGTCAGTGCAATGCAATAAGTAAACAAATAAACACCACATTCAAATAAATGCGTTTGATCCAATTCCATTCGCAATTATAAATAGTACACAACCAGGACTTACTGAATAGGATGCATCACAAAGGTTTCAGTTATTTGTGAACATGAACAATATGTGCCTGCAGTAATTTTTTTCAAGAAACTGTCCACGGGGAGGCTGAATCAGGTTCTGCAGGTATTATAACTCAACAAGAAAGTTATAAGGGATACATATATCTAATGTATTACGGATCAATTGTAACGCAGATTCTCCACGTCGTACATATTATCCGAATGCTGCATTGCTTGCACTGTGCACGTTAGATTTAACAATGCATTATATCATGCAAGATCTGTCAAAATAGGGTTAATAGGTAATCGCAAACAATTCTTATTCAAAAAAATCACTTGTTGAAGTGTTCAAGTACAATTCTCATATATGCATGCTTTTGGTTGCAGTAATAAATTCGTAAAATGTCGGTTATGTTTTTAGATCGTAAATGAGGGTGTTGCATAATTTGTTTTCAAAAACATAAAAATACTTTGATAGCATACATATGGAATCCGTGACTTATATCGACTCTTATTATGACGGTGGCATGTAGTGTCGGGTACAATTGTCAAGAATATCTCAATTTACTGTTGAATATTTATTAAGCATGCTTTAATCGGTTATTTTTGAAAAGTATATTATTTTGACTATATTTCATCAACGAGTCATCATAAAAGAAGAGATCGATTGTAACAGCAGACATGCTTTGGTTCGGTATAACATTAATTCCATAAATTGCTTTGTTTGTTGATGTTACCAAAAATATTTCTATCAATATTTTTATAATCATGAAAACGGTTATGAAAATATTGGTAGAAATATTTTTTTCTCAGCTAAGAAAGATAGAAGGACCAGTGGACATGAAGTTACATTAGTAAAGGACCAGTGTAGATTAGACATAGAAAGTTCTCATTCTTACAAAGGACTGTAAATGAATGGAAGATATTATCTCCTGATTGTGTTGGTGCTAGTTGCGTGAATATGTTTAAAAATAAAATCGACACATACCTTAACATGGCGGATGCACGTAATTAAAAAAGTATTGGACTCTTGATAAGCCAAAAGGCTTCCTTATCCACCTGCCATATAGAGTTAATTTTCTGGATAGCAATCTTGTTAACATTGGTCTCGGTCTCCCCTACGTTAGCTAGAATGCAAGTCTGACAGTGGGACTAGTGTCGCCATAATTCTTCAGAAGAAGATTTGAAACGATGGCATCTGTTCTGTTGCCCGGACCAGCCAGGAGCAATAATCGTTAGCGGGACTTTTGCTGGTTAAGTTTTGTTGTTGGAACCACGTGAACGCGTCGACCACAAAACGCCTTGCCCGCGGTGTTGCTAATGGAGCTTGTTTAGAATGTGATATATGTCTAGCTTATTGCGGGAAGACTATTCATTCACATTTTCCCAACAATATCTAAAGCTAGTTACTCAATCGAAACCGAGTTCTTTCCATTAATATTGCTACCTTCTAACAACTGCATTACTGCCCATAACAGTGTGTAGTAACGGCAGGCATGGTGTGACGATCATAGAACCCTATCAACGTGAAGTCATATAACAAGAATTGCAACTAATCCTAATCAATATATGAACGCTATAAACCACAATAAGAAAGGCAAACAACGTAGCACTTTAAATCACCGGTTCCAGTTGTTTGAAAATGTGAGACATTATTTAAACTCTAGTAATTTTATTGTTCATCTATTTCTAAGGAATTATGTTCCAAATAATTTAGTTTCAATCAGATTTCTTATTTCGCAATTCTATTTGACCGTATCTAAATCACAAAGTTGTTCGAAGTTCAAATTAATTCCAATCCCAATACAGGTTTGAACGCATTCCTGAATGCGATATTGGCAGTTTGTTGGCTATTTGAGGCTATATTTGGCGGAGATAGATCGTAGAAATTGGTGTTGAAGAAAAGTCGATAAACAAGTGGAATTACTGATTGATAAGTATTATTCTTGCCTTAATATCATTCATAAAGTTGCAATAAACATATATTGAGTAGCAGTTGTGCTTAAAGTTAGTTAGTTAAAGTATTTTAGAACACCTTAGTATAGTGAGTGATAATAGGGTAACTCACTTAGGCTTAGCCTTCGGTAAGTTGTAAACAAGATTTAACAAACCTGATTATGTGGTAGAATATATAGCAGATAAAGTAACAACCATCAAACTACTTACATAAGATAATATCTGTGTAAGCCAGTACTTGCTAGATATTTTGATTAGGTAGCATTGTTGTTAAAATTAAGCAAGGGCGATAGTCGGGCGGCGTAACCTAAATAAATAAAGCAGCCTAACGTAACGTAATTGATTGTATTTAAATTAGGTCACTACCGGTAATGTTAGCGTTCGTATCAGGATAAATAGTCGGCTGTGAAATTTAAATTTTTAACCTAAAGTGTGCTGTAGTACACAGGAAACAGTCTTTATAAAGACTAAGTTAAGTTATTAAATAAATTCTGATCGGGATATGGCGCCTTGCAAGCGGCAAGTCAAGGCAAAACGACATTTGGTGTGCGATCACTGCCACAGCTGGGTAGATTTTGCATTATCCGGCTGTGGGAAGTCATAGGCAGAAACCATGGAGGAAGGATTCACCTTTCAGTGCATTGGGTGTTGGAAGGTGGAGTGTCTGCAGAAGGAGATAGTTAGGTTGACAGATATTGTGAAGGGAATGGAGATGGGAATTAGCAAGGAGGCAGGTCGAATGGAGAGAGACGACAGGGAGAGAGGTGAGAATACTGCAAGACTGAAGGAGAATAGCAGTGGCAAGAAAACTGAGGGAAGGAGATTGAGAGGAGGGAAGGTTATAGGAGGGGAAGAAATTAGAAAATCGGCAACAGAAAACGTGACAAGCGTGAAGGTGACAGGGAAGAAAGTGACCGTAAAGAAGGAGGGAGGGAAGATGGGACGGGAGAGGAGAGAGGAAAAGGAGATGGGACGAAAGAAGAAGGGACGAAAGGAAGTGAGAGCAAATGTGATAGAAGAGAAGTCGATAAAAGGGACGCTGATAGAAGGAAAGGTGACAAGAGAAAAAGCGACAGGAAAGAATGGATCGGAAGAGAATGTGACAGGAGAGAAGACGACAGGGGGAAAAGACAACAACCAGACAGATGCAAACCGAAGAAGGAGCTATTCTAAGGCAGTGATTGAGGGGGCAATGGGGAAAGAGAGGGTGTTTATGGGCGGCTCCATTATGAGTAAGACGGACAAGACACTGAGCGAGGGAAAGGACGTCGTTGTTTGTTTACCGGGGGCTAGGATTGAACATGTAACTGACAGGGTAGAGAAGGTATTGGGACATGGCAAGGAGGGGTCTATACTGGTACATGTAGGAACAAATAATGCAGACCGGGAGGGGACAACTGCGATAGTACAGAAGTATATACAGTTAGAGAGGAAGCTAAAGAAGACGAGAGTTGAACAGGTTATTCTGTCAGGAATTTTGCCAGTAATGGGAGGAAGGGGGGGCAACGTATAGAAACTGGAAGAGGATGGCGATCAACGCACTAGTTGAGCATATGTGTGAAGAAGAGGGGGTGGTATTCACATATTTATGGGGATACTTTGTTGGGAGAGAAGATATGTACATGAGAGATGGCCTACATCTTAGTGGAACGGGGGCAGCAGTTTTCTTAGAGAACCTGCTGCGATCTGTTGACAGTGGGACAGGTTGCATCTATTTAAACTAGATTCGCAGGGGGAACTCACAGAAAAGCCTGAAAATGGAGGCATAGATAAAGACAGCACAAATGAATCAGCAAGTAACAGTCTGGAAAACTCTTCTGAAGCTGGATATAAATGTGTTTGTTTAAATGCAAGGAGTATAGTAAACAAAAGAAATGAACTAATCATTATGGTAGAAGATATTGACCCTCATATAATAGGTATAACCGAATCCTGGACCACCACCGATATATCAGATGCTGAATTGGGACTGACAGGATATGTGATGTTTAGAAAAGATAGAATAGGAAGAAAGGGACGTGGAGTTATTTTATATATTAAAGAATCTATTCAGGCTTATGAAATAAAATTAGAAAAAGAAGCAGATTGCGAAGACGCTGTTTGGTGTAACATAGTTACAGGAAACTCAACTTAACAGTTGGGTTAGTTTATCGAAGTCCAAACATAAGCACAGAAGAGAATGAAAAAATACAAAACGCTATAAGGGAAGTAAGAAAACGGGACTGTATTATTATGGGGGATTTTAACCACGGGCATATACAATGGAAATCTCTACAGAGTATGGGGAGTGAGGACCACAAGTTTTTAGTTTTAGTTCAAGATACATTCCTTTCTCAACATGTGCTAGAACCAACCAGGGGTGAGAATGTGTTAGACATAGTTTTGTCCTCACAGAATGAATTAGTTGACATTGTCAAGATATGTGAGCCACTGGGGAGTAGCGATCACAACCAGATACACTTTACCATCAAAGTAAAATCAGAAAGGAATAGTAAAAAGCAGTATAGGAGAAATTTCCACAAAGGAAGGTATAAGGACATGAGGAAATATTTAGCAAAGAAAGACTGGAATAACACACTGAAAAATAAGACGGCTACAGAATGCTGGAATATATTAAAGAGTGAAATTAAGTGTATAGTCGATAAATATGTACTCTTCAAAAAACAAGGAAAACGGTTCAAAAAGAAACACTTATCGAAAGAAGCCATTAGAAAAATTAAGTATAAACAAAAGATGTGGAAGTCATATAGATGTACTGGAAATGATGAAGACTACAACAGTTATAAAGAAGCACTTAACCAAGATACAGCTGAAATTAGACATTCAAAGAGAAGCTATGAACAACAATTAGCTAGTAATATAAAACATGACAGCAAGAGTTTTTATGCGTATGTTCGAAGCAAACAGAAAGTTCAAGATAAGGTCGGTCCTCTAGAATATACTGCTGGAAATATAATATCGGAGGGATTCTTAATGGCAGAAGACCTGAATGAGTACTTTAGTTCAGTGTTTACCAGGGAAGATATTAGTTCACTGCCAGTACCAGAGGCTAAGTTCAAGGGGTAGATTCAGACTATTTAGGACAATTAATTGTAACCTCGGAAATGGTAGCTAAGAAAATAAGGGCTATGAAGGATAATAAATCACCTGGAGTGGATGGTATTCCACCCAAACTACTATTAGAAATTGTAGAACAAATTAGCATACCGCTTGCAACAGTTTTCAACTTGTCATTAGAAGACGGAGTGGTTCCTTTAGAATGGAAAGAAGCAAACATTATACCGTTATTCAAAAAAGGTTCGAGAAACAAGTCAGAGAACTATAGACCAGTGAGTTTAACATCAGTGATTTGTAAATTATTAGAAAGACTAATTAGAGATCACATGGTGGATTTTCTTGTTAAATAAAACTTGATAAACCCATCTCAACATGGTTTTTTTAAAGCGAGGTCATGCTTAACAAATACGTTATGTTTTTTGGAAGACATCACTAAGTGGGTAGATGAGGGATCACCAGTAGATATCGTCTACTTAGATTTTCAAAAAGCTTTTGACAAAGTACCACATCAAAGATTACTGCTTAAACTAAAGGCCCATGGCATAGGAAATGGTATAATAAACTGGATAGAACAATGGCTGATTGACAGAAGACAACGTGTAGTAATTGATGGGGTGGCTTCAAACTGGAAATCGGTATTGAGTGGGGTACCACAGGGATCAGTATTAGGACCTATATTATTCTTAATATATATATCAACGATTTGGATGATGAAATAACAAGCAAGGTGTTGAAATTTGTGGATGATACAAAAGTGTTTAGAAGGATTAAAAGTGATGGAGATAGACAGCATTTACAAGATGATCTTGACAGGTTGACCAAATGGTCTGAAAAGTGGCAAATGCTGTTCAATTTTGGGAAATGTAAATGCCTCCACACAGGACATGGGAACGAAGAGGTAGAATATACAATGGGGGGTACTGTACTAAGTACTACTGAAAAAGAAAAGGACTTAGGGTTAACCATTAGTGCTGATATGAAGGTTTCAAAGCAGTGCGGAATTGCAGCTTCAAAGGGAAATCAAATCCTTGGATTAATTAGGCGAAACATAACGTAAGGAATAAGAGCTAATAATATCGCTGTATTAAACAATAGTTAGGCCTCATTTAGAATATTGTATTCAAGCGTGGAGGCCGTATCGCAGGAAGGACATATATATTCTATAAAGAGTGCAGAGGAGAGCAACTAAAATGATACCAAAACTGAGGGATGTTAGTTACGAAATACGCCTAAAAAATGCGGTTTAACAACACTAGAGACCAGGAAGTTGAGAGGAGATCAGATAGAAGTGTTTAAAATATTGAAGGTTTATGAAAATATTGATAGAAATATTTTTTTCTCAGTTAAGAAAGATAGAAGGACTAGAGGACATGAACTTACATTAGCAAATGAGCAGTGTAAATTAGATATAAGAAAGTTCTCATTCTCACAAAGGACTGTAAATGAATGGAACAGATTATCTGCTGATTGTGTGGGTGCTAGTAGCGTGAATATGTTTAAAACTAAAATCGACACATATCTCAGACGGGCTGGATACACATAGATAAAAGGGTCGGACTCTCGATAAGCCAAAGGGCTTCCTTGTCCACCTGCCATCTAGAGTTAATTCTCTGTGTGGCAATCTTGTTAAATCTTGTTAAACAACTAGAGCTAGAAGAACTAGAACTCTTTGTAAAGACTACCTTGAATCTAAGCCTAACTTGAATACATCGTATGACACGGTGTGTCACTGTGTGTTAACAACTGTAACTAACTATAAACTAAACAATCTGGTGTAAATTGTACACAAAAAAAGCATTTTTAAAGACTATACATATATATATTTTGAATATATATAAACTCTGATGTGGCACCTTGCAAGCGGTAACTCAGGACAAAATGACACTTAGTTTGCAACGATTGCCAGAGGGGGTGGGATTTTCCGTTGTCTGACTGTACAAAATCATGGGCAGAAACCAAAGAAGACGGATTCACCGTTCGGTGTATGGGATGTTTGAGAGTCGAATGTCTGATGAAGGAGGTATGTAAGTTGACGGCTATAATGAAGGAGGTGGAGATGAGACTCAACATGGAAATAGACATAGAACAAATAGGGAGGACATGGGGAGAGTTTGGATTACAACGACACAAAGGAGCAGAGTGGTGATACGGAGACTGAGAGGAGGGAAGGTGACAGGTGTGAAGAAACAAGGAAATGAGAAGAAGACAGAGGGATGGAGGAAAAGTTTTCGGCAGAGGAAAATAAAACGGGTCAATGGGGATAGATGAACAGGTGGTCAGACTGTAGAGAACGTGGAGAGACGCGACAGAGATACACGTGGTGAAAAAGTAGATACCACAGAGGCAGTTGGTAAGACTGTGAAACAAAAGACTGAGAAGAAGACAGATTGAAGAAGACAGAGTGTTTAGCAAAAGAAAGGTAAACAGGTCCGTGTTGAGGAACTGCAACAGAAGGAACGCAAGAGTTATGCATATGCAATAGTTAAGAGGAAACTGCGAGTGGTCATGGGGGATTCTATTATCAGGAAGTTGGACAACGCAATAAACAAGGGGGGTATGACTGTATATCTACCAGGGGCAAAGATAGAGGATATCACAGAAAGAGTAGGCCAGATCATGGGTAATGCAACGGGCGATCTATTCTTATGCACGTGGACACTAATAATGCTGAACAGGAATGTACTACGGCCATCATTGATACGTATAGGAGACTGGTCTGCACACTGAAAGAGGCACGCTTTGGACAGATTGTGTTATCGGGTATACTGCCGATAATGGGTAGCAGAGGACAACACTACAAGAATTGCAGAAGACTGACCATCAACACCCTGGTGCAGAAGTTATATATGGAGGAAGGAGTCGGCTTCGTAGACATGTGGGCAAACTTTGTAGGGAGAGAATATCTGTTTATGAGTGATGGGCTATATCTGACAGGAAAAAGAGTAGCAGCTCTAGAGGGCGAGTTCATTACGTGCATAGGTGAAGGTACAGGCACAGTTGAGTATTGAAACTAGATGCACGGGGGGGGGGGGGTACGTAGAACCACCTCAAAGAAAAAGTACAAACAAATCTACAAGGAAAGGTGAATCAAATATCCATAAAATTGAACTTAGGTGTGTATGTTTAAATGCCAAAAGCGTAGTAACTAAGAGAAGCGATTTAGACATAATGATAGCGGATATAGACCCCGATATAATAGGCATCACAGAAGCATGGGTACTTGAAGACAAGGTAGATACTGAATTAGCTCTATCGGGTTATGTCATGTTTAGAAAGGACAGACAAGAGAGAAGGGAAGGTGGAGTCATTCTGTATATTAAATAATCCATACAGGCATACGAAGTACAAATGAAAAGGGAAGCAGATTGCGAGGCAGCTATTTGGTGCAACATAGTTACCAGAAATTCAACATTAACAGTAGGACTAGTCTCTCGTAGTCCTAACATAAGACAAGAGAATGATGTAAAACTGCACAGTGCTATAAAGGAGATAAGTAAAGGGGAATATGTTATAATGGGTGGTTTTAGCTATGGATATATTCAGTGGAAATCACTAGAAAGTGCTGTAGGTGAAGACCATCAGTTTCTACTTCTAATACAGGACTGTTTCTTTACCCAACATGTTTTGGAAACAACCAGAGGTGAGAATGTATAGGATTTAGTGTTTTCTTCTCAAAAGGAATTAGTTGATAATGTTAAAATACATGAACCTTTTTGGATCTAGTGAACATAACCAGATCCATTTTAGTATAAAAGTACAATCCGGGAATAACGGTAAAAGCGATGGAAGAGAAACTTTAACAACGGGAAATATAAACAGATGAGGAAATATTTAGCACACAGAATTTGGACTAACTTTATGATGGACAAGGCAGCAATAGAATGTCGGACCATTTTGAACGATCAGATTGAGGGCATTGTTGAAAGATGTGTTCCCCTAAAAAAGCAAGGGAAACGATTTTGGAAGAAACACCTATCAAAAGAAGCTATACGAAAGATTGTTTACAAACAAATTATGTGGAGAGTTTACAGAAACACTGGAACTAGAGAAGACCATAACAACTACAAAAAGGTCATCAACCTAGCTACAACCGAAATTAGAAAATCCAAACGAACTTTTGAGCAAAAATTGGCTAATGATATACAAAATGATAGCAAGAGTTTCTACGCCTTCCGTAAGGAGTAAACAGAAGGTTCGTGATAAGGTGGGACTACTAGAAAACAGTGCAGGAAACGTAATATCTGATGGGTTTCAAGTGGCAGAGGCCCTGAACGAGTATTTCAGCTCAGTGTTTACCACAGAAGATCGTTCACTACCATTACCAGTTAATAAATTTAAGGGGGATTAATCAAATAAATTAGGGCAGTTCTTTCTCACTCCTGAAATTATATCAAAGAAAATTAAGATGATAAAAGAAACCAATTAATCTGGAGTTGACGGGATACGACTTAAACTGCATAAGCAAATTGTAGACCAAATCAGTACTCCACTTGCTATATTCTTTAAATTGTCACTTAAAGACGGAATCATTCCACAAGGATGAAAAAAAGCAAACATTACACCATTATTTAAAAAGGGGTCGAGGAGGAAGGAAAAAAAATACAGATCAGTGAGCTTAACATAAGTTTTATGCAAATTATTAGAAACGCTTATTAGAGACCACATGGTGGAATTCCTTGTACAACACAAATTAATAAATGAATCTCAACATGGGTTCCTAAAAGCTAGGTCTTGTCTAACCAATCTCTTATGTTTTTTAGAATAAATTACAACGTGAGTAGATGATGGGTCACCAGTGGATGTTGTCTATTTAGATTTTCAGAAAGTATTTGATAAAGTGTCACATCAAAGATTGTTACTTAAACTAAATGCATATGGAATAGGGGATGGTGTGATCAGTTGGATACGTACATGGTTGTCAGACAGAAGACAGAGTCAAATTTTAGACGGAGAGATTTCAAACTGGAAACCAGTATTGAGTGGAGTGCCACAGAGGTCGGTGTTGGGACTTACATTATTCTTGACATTTATGATTGATTTGGATGATGCTGTATCAAGTAAAGTACTGCAATTCGTAGACGATACGAAAGTGTTCAGAACAGTTAAAACAGATGCAGATAAATAAGATATTATTATAACATGTGTTTTCCTCTTTCCTAAAGTTAGATGCATAAACACTGCTTTCAAAGGAAGTCAAGATTCGCGATGAATGTCCCAGACTTATTCGTGCTGACCATGACACAGAAAATGGGCATTGTTATATATGACATATCACGTGTTCCTGTTCCTGGTTAGAGAGTTGTTCCGGGCTTCCGGTAATAAAATGTTTGTTCTATTTGACTACGTCAATAGTTCTCTGTAAATGTCGTACCCAATACACGACATATTGGCGACGAGGATGGGATGAGTAACCACAACAAGACGAGCTCTAGCACCTAGACCGTCGCACGCAAGTAGAACTTTCGCTGACTACGTCATTGTGAAAAATGGAAAACACGGGTTTCGAGCCGTTCGCCATAACGCCCGCTGACAGCGCAAGTGCGCGATGGGAGCGGTGGATTCGCCGTTTCGACAATTTCGTCGTCGCGCGAGATATAGACGACGACAGGCGGAAGAAGGCGATGTTGTTACACTACGCTGGTGAAGCTGTATTCGAGCTGAGTGAGTCTGTTGGTGTCGTCGACAGTGACAATTACGCTGAAACGAAAGACAAGCTTACGGCCTACTTCACACCGAAACGAAACGAAGAATATGAAGTGTTCGTCTTTCGCCAGTCACAACAGCACACTGGTGAGACACTGGACCAATTTCACGCTCGACTTCAACTGCTGTCTAAAAATTGCAATTTTCAAGACAAATCGCGTGAAATAAAATCGCAAATCATTCAGAAGTGCACGATGCCTAAGATTCGCGAAAAGGGACTGAGTGAGGCAACGATCAGTCTCGATCGTTTGCTGACGTACGGTCGTACGCTTGAGTCCACAATGCATCAATCATCGGTCATGAGGACCAACGCCGCGTCAACGACGAACGTCAACGCAGTTTCCAGTGATCGTCATCACCACCCGCGTTCGAGGAAGCAAAACCGCGACTGGAATATTCGTTCTGTTGGTCGCCAGGGTGCGCCACCGAAAACTGACAATCAACGAAAACCCCGTCGTGTGGCGCCACCGCGCTGCAGCGATACCGTTTCAAAATATGGCAATGCACAATCTTGTCCAGGCTGTGGAAAATCTCCGCACAATAGAATGGAATGTCCAGCTTGGGGCAAAACATGTTACAAATGCGAAAAACCTAATCACTTCGCTAGAGTGTGTAGAGCTGTCTTGGCAAACACTAATTTGGTAAAGGACGTTCCACAACAATCAGACAATGCAGGTTTATGCAACGACACATACACATTAAATCTGTACAACTGCAACGCCACGCGCACGAACACTGTCGCACCATACATGTGTACAATTGACATTCAGAGTACACGAGTCAAGATGGAGAAGTGCACGTTTCGACAGACGTCTTGCAAGTACTTGGGCCATATCATCGACAGGGAGGGCATCCACCCGACGAACGACAAGGTGCTCGCCATACAGAGTGCGCGTGCCCCGCAAAACGTGCAGGAGTTGCGCAGCTACCTTGGTCTGATCCACTATTATCACAACTTTCTGCCGAACATCAGCAACCTCTTGGCACCGCTGCATGAGTTGACTCGATTGGACGCGAAGTGGAAATGGAGTGCGATTCACCAAGATGTATTTGAACGATCAAAGGCATTAGTGTCTTCTTCTACGGTGCTTGTGCACTATAACCCCCGTTTACCCATCGTTGTGAGCAGTGACGCTTCTCCCTACGGCATCGGGAGCGTGTTGTCTCATCGCCTACCCGACGGCAGCGAAAAGCCAGTAGCGTTCGCGTCACGCACTCTATCTTCTGCTGAGAAGAAATATGCGCAACTAGAAAAGGAGGCGTTATCTCTTGTGTTCGGAATTACGAAGTTCCACAAGTACCTCTATGGTCGCGAGTTCGTACTGCAATCGGATCATAAGCCATTGTTGGGACTCTTGAAACAAGATCGACTCATATCGCCAATGTCCAGCGCACGAATACAACGTTGGACGCTGACAATGAGCAACTACCAGTACAAATTTGAGTACAGGCCGGGGACCAGCATCAGCCACGCTGACTGCCTTAGTCGATTACCTCTGCCTGACACACCAGAGAAAGTACCGGTTCCACAAGAAGTAGTCCTGGCATTGTCAACCATGGACGAGAGCCCGGTCACATCGGACCAGATCGAAAAATGGACGGCTCTTGACCCCGTCCTTTCACAAGTACGTCACTTTGTGGAACACGGTTGGTCTAACCAAGCACCACGAGAGCTCGATGCATACTGTCAACGAAAAGACGAATTGAGCGTACAACAAGGAGTGTTGTTCTGGGGAGCCAGAGTGATCGTGCCGCCCAAGGGACGCGATGCGCTGCTGGATGAGTTGCATAACACACACCCTGGCATCGTCAAGATGAAAGCGCTCGCCCGAAGTTACATGTGGTGGCCTGGATTGGACATGGAGATCGAAAGATACGTGAAAGACTGCAATGTGTGTCAGTTGCACGGCAAGCAACCGCCTGTAGCACCACTACACTCGTGGGAGTGGCCAGGTCGCGCTTGGCACCGAATCCATATTGACTATGCTGGAACGTTTGAAGGTCGCATGTTGTTGATCATTGTGGACGCACACAGCAAATTCATCGATGCTCATGTGGTATCTACAGCAACCACGAGCATAACTCTCACCAAACTTAGGCAAACATTCGCATATATTGGACTGCCTAACACGATCGTCGCGGACAATGGAAGTTGTTTCACAAGCGAGGAGTTTGGACAATTCTGCAGAGCAAATGACATCAGACACATCAGATGTTCACCGTACCACCCATCAAGCAATGGTTTAGCTGAGAGAGCCGTGCAGACAATCAAGGCTGGTCTGAAGAAAACCAAAGGTAATCTGGAAGACAGATTATACACTCTGCTAGCGAGGTACCGGATCACGCCACAGGGTACCACGGGTCGAACACCTGCAGAATTCACCTCGAACACGCCTGGATCTCATACGACCATCAGTTCAAGATCGCGTTCTGCAAAAACAGGCATACGACAAGCAACGTCAGGACGCTCATGCGGCTGCACATACGTTCCGAGCCGGAGACTGCGTCTGGGCCATGAATTTCCAAGGAAAACCTAAGTGGGTTTCGACAGTCATCGAGAACCAGCTGGGCCCACTCACGTTCACCGTACGTTTGAGTGACGGCCGCCTTTGGAAACGCCACCAAGACCATCTCAGAGAGAGACGACCCGATGAAACGGAGACGGTTGATGCAGAACAACAACAACAACAACAGCAGCAGCAGCAGCAACAATCGGTTGTGCAACTGCCAGAAGTACTACCTCCGTCGCCAGCTATCGACGCGGAGGCGATCGCGAGTACTCGACATTCAGTGTCTACAGAAGGTTCGGAATCGAACTTTCCCAACGTCACTGTGACGGAATCTGCGACACCAAGATTGGTGGCAAGTCCCGTGAGAAGATCTACCAGAGTAGTGAAAGCACCTATAAAGTTAAACTTGTGAACTATAACTACAAAGTTAGTGTAGTTATCAGTGTACGTTTTTATTTGCACATTTTCTACGAGCTGTAGAACACTCTGGACTGTTTTCTAATTTAGTTTATTTCATTCATAGAACAGTGAACTCTAATACAAGGTTGTATCAATAGTTCTCTGTAAATGTCGTACCCAATACACGACAGGCATGTTAAACAAGTTCAGCAATTTCTGCGTCGCAACGAGAGGACAGGATACCCCGCCATATAAAAATGTACTTTCATTTTGTGACATCGTACGCAATCAGTGTTACCTCATTCACCCTTCTTGCATGTAATTTGTTGATGACCCCAAGAAGCTAAAATCAAACCACATAATAAACCACAATCTTCATTATCTATCTTACCATATAATATATATTTATATGATAAGAAATAAATTCAAATCATGATATCTTAAGTTCCTTAGGCAAATTGTACAAACGTATTCACCTGGATAGATAATAGTTACAACAACATACAGTAGGCGTACACATTCATAAGGCTACTGGATGTCTTTGAACTGTGCTGCATATTGATGGAAGAGAGTAACTTGGTCAATGATCCGTTAGATGCGTATGAACCAGTAGATCTTGACGTTTCTCTGCGAAAAGACATCCTTGCCATCATTTAGATGACTATAGGCCAACACACGTGTAGTTTACCTGAGCAGTTGTACTGCACAAAAACCCTGCATTAGGGGTCATCCATAAATGTTGTTATTCTCAAGGCATGAACTCTGTGTGATGTGTATAGATGTGAGGTTTTAAACGTTCTACACTATAGTGTAACATAGTTTTATATTGCCTGTCATAATACATACTTATCCGACATAGATATTTGGACTGATATTATATGGACGTATATTTGTTCTCTCTCTCTCTCTCCCTCTCTCCCTCCCTGCCTGCCTGCCTCTTTCTCTCTATGTATAATATAAGTATTACATATTTGCTTCCATAAATACAGTATAAAAATAACTTTTTATACATTACTCTTTATGCATTCTTCTAATACGACTGCATCCAATATCTTTAAAATGCAAGTTGCAAATTTTTTTATTTCTCAGAAAGTAAATACTACAGAACACACATTCCTTGTAGCATAACATACTTTTTTAATTTCGAAGTATGTTCACTGAGGTACCATCTGGCAATGGAATGAATTCTTTCATATCACTTCACGAATAATTAAACTATTATTGTACTATTATCATTGTGTGCACGTGTGCGTTCATGATATAACCAGGGGCGGGTCCAGAGAAGGTAGTCTGGGAGGTGGCCAAAACCCTGCTTCTCTCCGCTGTCTTAACTTGCCTGATGAATGACATCGGAAGACTGGGGGTGTTGAACAATCTTAGCCGTTGCGCCAACATTCAAAAGATCAATGGGCACACGCCTATCTCGCCCTAGCCAAATTCCGATGGTCTAGGGGGGCATGTGCCTCCCTGGATCCGCTTATGGTAACAATGATTTCTAAATCGCATAGTAATTACAACAATCTAAAATATACCTTCCGAATGCTTTCAAAATAGTATGTCCGTGTACGACACCTAATAACACAACACAGGTCGAAGTAGGCCTACTCAAAGACAAGCAAGATTATAATGCGTCTGCGCAAAATTATACATTATTGGAAACAACAGTCATGGTTGTTTGTATTTAAAATACATCTTACAATACGATTAGTATCGTGAAAACCACACTTCCGACATTTACGCAAATTGTTTATGTGCCAAACGGCGTTATGCGCAATCTGCCAAATCATTGGATGCCACTGGTTGGACGCAAGTTTTTGGAGTCGGGAGAATTGTGTGTTAACAAATATAACTAACTATAACCTAAACAATCTGGTGTAAATTGTACACAGACAAGTCTTTTCAAAGACTATATAAAACTATTTTGAACATAAACAAATTCTGATATGGCACCTTGCAAGCGGCAACTCAGGGCAAAACGACACTTAGTTTGCAACGACTGCCAGAGCTGGGTGGATTTTGCGTTGTCTGGCTGTCCAAAATCATGGGCAGAGACCAATGATGACGGATTCACCTTTCGGTGTTTGAGGGTGGAATGTCTTATGAAGGAGGTGTGTAAGTTGACGGATATAGTGAAGGAGATGGAGGTGATACTCAACATAGAAGTGAAGTGAAGTGAAGTTTGAAGTGAAGTGAAGTTTATTTTTTTAGATCATCATACATACATAGTAAAAGAAACAGTTTATACATATCTTGCAGTTTGGATGATCCAGGGAGGCCTGCACTAAGACCTGAGAGATCGCTATCGTACAGGCCTCCCTATGTCTCTATGAATACAATTCATAGTGATTGTGGTCTAGTAGTACTAGTCATAGTTAATGCTACCTGTAGTAGTCATAGTTAATGCTACCATTTACAAACAACACATATAACAGTGCACATATAACAGTGCTAATAGATCTAACAAAACTAATACTACATAATAGTGTCAACAATGTAAATGCCTTATTTTAATTTTCTAACATGTGTATGAGTGTGATTAGAATGTAAATCAAATTATCATTGGTATGATGCAATAATTACACAGTAGATGAAATATAGAAAAAATCCTAAATAATAGTACAATTAAAATTTGGACAAGAAAATTTATAATTTCTATGCTTCAGCTGGTATATTCTGTTTGCAGATGTAGCAGTTATTGGTGTCACATTCCGTGTCATATTTACTTATGATATATGTTTTGCAATAACTTACGAAGCCTTGATATGAATGGGTGTTAATTTTTTCCATGGGAATTTGTGGAAGAAAGTTTTCTTGAAACAGATGTGGTATAGTATGTCTGACACAAAGGCGGCAGTATATATTATTGGTTTGTTTAGATATCACAGTTATAGTTTTGTGGGAAATTATTTATTGTATTGGTAAAGTATTGAGGTGCCTTTCTTTGTCTTGCTGGTCTAGAGATATTTTCATTAGTAGAGAACATGTCTTGGAAATATACTGGGACTGTTTTATTTTTATATCTGTAAAAAAATTTCATGCATGATAGTTTATAAAGGTCATCTGTTTTTAATAGTTTTAGTTCTTTAAATAATGGTGTACTGTGTGAATTATATTTACTGTTTGATATAGATCTAATTGCTTGTTTTTGAAGTTTGTTTATTCGTTTGTTTATTTTGCCACCCCATGCTAATATACCATAGCTTAGGTGTGACATAAATAGTGAAGAATATATTATCTTTAGGATGTATATTGGTATGTAGTGTTTTAATCTAGTGATAATTCCACATATCCTTGATAATTTGTTAGCTATATAGTTTTGGTGAGGAGACCATGTTAAGTTTGAATTGATTATAACTCCAAGAAATTTAAATTGTGTCACCCGTTCGACCGGTATGTTATTGATTATAATATTAGGTATTTCGTGGTTCTTTAGTTTTCTTTGTTTAGAGTGAAAATCATAATTTTTTGTTTTTGCAGCATTCAGTGACAGCTTATTTACTGCTAGCCAATCTGTTATTTTAGTCAATTCTGAGTTTATATTGTTGGATGTAGCCAAGTCATTTGTTTGTTCATCAGTGAAAGTATTTACTGAGCTCAGCAAGGTGGTATCATCTGCATACATGATTGGACAAAAGATTTTGCTCACTGTTGCTAGATCATTAATGTATATTAGGAATAACAATGGCCCTAGAATTGAACCTTGGATGACTCCAGTAGTAATTGTTTATAAAGGTGATTTGATGTGGTTGAATACTACATATTGCTGCCTGTGCAGTAAATAGTTTTTAAACCATTCTAGTTCAGTATTTTTGATGCCATAATGTTCGTGTTTGTTGAGAAGGATTCTATGATCAATTGTGTCGAAAACCTTTGACAGATCCAGAAATATTGCCATTGGCAAGCCTTTTTTGTCAAGATTTAAGTATATTCTGTCAACTAATTCAGTTATTGCTAGTTCAGTAGAGTGTTCAGCTCTGAAACCATACTGATTAGGGTGGAAGAGCTTATTAAGAGTGAGATAATGGAATAATTGAGAATAAACTATTTTTTCAAAGACTTTGGATATGCATGGCAAAAGATATATTGGCCAGTAGTTGTTGAAATTATGGTTATCATCTTTTTTGTGGATGGGAATTACTTTAGCAATTTTTTGTTTTTGAGGAAATTTTCCACTGCGTAGTGATTGATTAATTATACTGGTAAGGGGTTTGGCAATGACATTAACGGAAGCTTTAAGTAAGATTGAAGAAATGTTGTCATTTCCCATACTTCTTTTCGGCTTTAGATTATTTATCATATTTTTTGTATAATTTTCATCAACCAGTGTAAATTGGAAGTTAGAATCTTCTGTTCTTTTACCTAGGTACGATTTGAATCCAGGTTTTCCATTAATGCTTAATTTGTTTGCAAGTTGAGGTCCGATATTTATGAAGAAGTTGTTGAATTGTGTTGCTATTTCATTTTTATTTGTTATCTTGGTTTCATTTGAAATATGTCGGTAGTTGTTTCTGTATTTTTGATTTTTGGATAACATCAGCTATGTTTTCCCAAGACATGATGCAGTTTATATTTCCTAATTCGTTGGTAAAACCATGAATGTGAATGATCCCGTGCTAATTTTATTAGTTACAGTATATGTTTTAATGATATTGAAATTAGGCGCAGTAAATATTGCCATGTGATCAGAGATTTGTGCAGCCAATATGCCACTATCTGCTATGGTAAGAGGGTTTGGTGATTTACAGTATATTTGGTCAATCAGTGTTGCATTTCTGCTTGACATTCTTGTGGGAAGAGTTATAACAGGCAGGAGGTCTATTTTGGACAGAGAATCATAGAATTCTTGGAATTTTTCATTCGAGTTAAGTTTCAAAAGATCTATGTTGAAGTCGCCTGTTAATATTACATTTTTGGCAGTTTTGTTTATGTCTACGAGTATAGGATTGGGTTCCTGCATAAATAGTTCAATCGAGGCTTGGTTGTTGTTGTTTTTTTGGGGTCTGTAGATGTTACAAATTGTTATCTTTTTATCTGAATTATCAACAATGTCTAGGCATAATGCTTCCCAGGTTGAATATGTATCATATGCTTTGTAGTTTGATATTGTAATATTATTAGATACATACGTGACTAGCCCTCCTTTCTTAGAACATTTGTCTGTGGATGCCTGTGTTGTCATGGTATAATTTTTTAGATTAAGATGTTGTGTGTCTGTATGTTTTCCAATTCTTGCTTCCTGTATACAAATTACATTTATTTGTACATTTGATTCAGCAAGAGTATCAATTAAAATATTCAGTTCACCGATTTTTGAGCTCAGAGAATCTATGTTCAGGCTTAAGATGGTTAACTTATTTGTGTGCCTTTTTAGAAATGTCTTTAAGTCCTCAACGGTGTGGTATTTACTTTTAATATTAATGGAATTTTCACTTAGATCTATGTTTATAATTTTTGTTAGGTAATTTTCTTCGATGCTGCCTTGATGTCTTAAAAAGTCTTCAGTGTTAACCGACATTTTTCAGAGAACAAAGACTGGTGATTTTATCAATTAGAGATTTCAATAATTGTCCATCAATTACTTGATCAGTGTTAATGTGTCGAAATGTACGGCCTCTGACTTTGAGGTAACTCCTTAAATGTGGCAGTTGGTTAAATATTAAATCAGGTATATTTTTAAACAGACATTCAAACTTTAGATTGCTTGTATACCATACATCATATATATAGTATTTCAGGAATATAGGTGGTACACTTAAATTTAGACAAATTACATTTCCACAGATCCCATTTGTAAGTACCATGTATACAAGTACATACCTCTTAGAATAAAAATAAAAGGTATAACATTCATAAAAGACAACTGAAAAAACAGAGTAAAGATTACACTTGCACAGATCCCGTGTGTTAATAGCTTGCACACTAGTGTATACATCCTAGTACAACAATAAGAAGGTATAATAACATCCATAATAAACAGCTGAAGAAATATAATAAAAAATTACAAGACATAAAGAGTCTTTAGAAACAACAGTGTTCACACTGACGGCAGTGGCGTTATCCACGGGGAAAAAGGTCGTGACGATGGGTTGTATCGCTTCATTGTCCATCTATTTAGATTTTCAAAAAGCTTTCGACAAAGTACCACATCAAAGATTACTGCTGAAACTAAAGGCCCATGGCATAGGAAATGGTATAATAAACTGGATAGAAAAATGGCTGAATGACAGAAGACAACGTGTAGTAGTTGATGGGGAGGCTTCAAACTGGAAATCGGTATTGAGTGGGGTACCACAGGGATCAGTACTAGGACCTATATTATTCTTAATATATATCAACGATTTGGACGATGATATAACAAGCAAGGTGTTAAAATTTGCGGATGATACAAAAGTGTTTAGAAGGATTAAAAGTGATGGAGACAGACAGCATTTACAAGATGATCTTGATAGGTTGATCAAATGGTCTGAAAAGTGGCAAATGCTGTTCAATTTTGGGAAATGTAAATGCCTCCACACAGGTCATGGGAATGAAGAGGTAAAATATAAAATGGGGGGTACTGTTCTAAGTACTACTGTAAAAGAAAAGGACTTGGGGTTAACCATTAGTGCTGATATGAAGGTTTCAGAGCAGTGCGGAATTGCAGCGTCAAAGGGAAATCAAATCCTTGGATTAATTAGGCGAAATATAGCGCATAAGAAAAAAGAATTAATAGTACCGTTGTACAAAACAATAGTGAGGCCTCATTTAGAATATTGTATACAAGCATGGAGGCCATATCGCAAGAAGGACATAGATATGCTAGAAAGAGTACAGAGGAGAGCGACTAAAATGATACCAAATGTGAGGGATCTTAGTTACGAAATACGCCTAAAAGAATGTGGTTTAACAACATTAGAGACCAGGAGATTGAGAGGAGATCACATAGAAGTGTTTAAAATATTGAATGGTTATGAAAATATTGATAGAAACATTTTTTCTCAGTTAAGAAAAATAGAAGGACCAGAGGACATGAAGCTACATTAGTAAAGGAGCAGTGTAGATTAGATATAAGAAAGTTCTCATTCTCACAAAGGACTGTAAATGAATGGAACAGATTATCTCCTGATTGTGTTGGTGCTAGTAGCGTGAATATGTTTAAAAATAAAATCGACACACACCTTAAAAAGGCGGGATACATGTAGATAAAAAGTATTGGACTCTCGATAAGCCAAAAGGCTTCCTTGTCCACCTGCCATCCAGAGTAATTTTCTGGATGGCAATCTTGTTAAAAAAAAAAAATCTAACTAACACTCGTACAAACCCCTCAGCTGTTCCTCTGTGGTGACGGTTACCTTTCTGCCACTTGCCAGCAGGCAGACGATTCGACCGTCTGCGGTCCAAGTGGCTGTCACATTTGGCGCTGTTCGAGCTTTGGATAGGAGTTCACTGCGTCGTTTTGTAAGGTTTTCAGTGATGACAATCTTTGTGCCCTTTAGTCTCCGTTTCGCCATGAAGATGTCGTTCCTCGGAGTATACGACGTCAGCTTCACGATGACAGCCCTCGGTTTGACGTTCGTCTCGCCGGTCAGCCTGCCGAGTCGGTGGCTCATGTCGATGCAGTTGCGGTCGATCGGTAGACCCAACTTGCTCTTGCAGATCCTTGCCACGGCTTCAGTCGTATCCTTCTCGTTTTCCGGTATACCGTGGAAAACGAGACAGTTTCGCCGGCTATACTGTTCGAGACTGTCTGTCTCGTCCTGCAATCGTTCGCTCTGCTTTTCGAGCTCGCTGACTCGCGCGTGCAGTGCTGAGGTCGCCTGCGCCGACTTCTCGCTATCCATGATGACCGCTTCGTACAGCTGCTGCTTAATATCATCCATTGCCTTGGCATGCAGCACAGAGTCCACAAGTTTCGCCGTGAATGACTCATTGTCCATCAAGCTTTTCGAGGACGATTTTCGAGGACGATTTTACCATACATTAAATCCCATGAAATAGATGGAGCAGAGAGGAATGACGCGGAGAGAGTTGAGAATTCTACAACACAGAAGGAGCAGAGTTGTGACACGGAGACTGAAGAAAGGAGACTGAGAGGAGGGAAGGTGACCGGTGTGAAGGAATAAGAAATTAAGAAGACAGAGGGACGGAGGAAAAGTGTTCGGCAGAAGAAAAGAAAACGGGTCAGTGGGGATAGATCAACAGGTAGTCATACTGTAGAGAACGAGGAGAGACGCGACAGCGATACACGTGGTGAAGAGGTAGATACCACAGAGGCAGTTGGTAAGACTGTGAGACAGAAGACTGATGGAAGAAGTGTTCAGCAAAAAACAGAAAACATGACAGGCGTGAAGGTGACGGGGAGAAAGTGACCGTAGTGAAGGAGGCAGCCGGAGAAAAGGGACGGGAGAGGAGAGAAGAAAATGTGATGGGAGGAAAGATGAAGGGACGAAAGGAAGTGAGAGTAAATGTGCTAGAAGAGAAGATGACATGAGGAAAGGGGACAAGAGAAAACGCGACAGAAAAGAAGGGAATGGAAGAGAATGTGACAGGAGAGCAGACGGCAAGAGGAAAAGACAACAACCAGACATATGCAAACCGGAGGAGCTACTCCGAGGCAGTGATTGAAGGGGCAAGGAAAAAAGAGAGAGTGTTTATGGGCGATTCAATTCTGAGAAAAACAGACAAGACTATTTGTGAGGGGAAGGACGTTGTTGTATGTATACCGGGGGCTAGGATAGAGCATGTGACCGAAAGGGTAGAGAAGGTATTGGGGCATGGCAAGGGAGGGTCTATACTAGTACACGTAGGGACAAACAATGCAGACAAGGAGGGAACAACTGGGATATTTCAGAAGTACAGGCATCTAGTGAGGAAGCTAAAGAAGACAAGAGTGGAACAGGTTGTTCTCTCAGGAATTTTGCCAGTAATGGGAGGAAGGGGGGCAACATACAGAAACTGTAAGAGGATGGCGATCAACGCACTAGTTGAGCAGATGTGTGAAGAAGAGGGCGTGGGATTCATAGATTCCTTTGTTGGGAGAGAAGATATGTACATGAGAGATGGCCTCCATCTAAGTGGAAAGGGGGCATCGGTATTCTCAGATAATCTGCTGCGATCTGTTGACAGTGGGACCGGTTGCATCTATTTAAACTAAATTCGCAGGGGGGACTCGCAGAGAAGCCAGAAACTGGAGGCATAGATAAAGACAGCAAAAATAATTCAGCAAAGAACAGTCTGGAAAACTGTTCTGAAGCTGGATATAAATGTGTTTTTTTAAATGCAAGGAGTATAGTAAACAAAAGAAATGAACTAAACATTATGGTAGAAGATATTGACCCTCACATAATAGGGATAACCGAATCATGGGCAACCACCGATATATCAGATGCCGAATTGGGATTGACAGGTTATGTAATGTTTAGAAAAGATAGAAAAGGAAGAAGGGGAAGTGGAGTTATTTTATATATTAAAGAATCTATCCAGGCTTATGAAATAAAATTAGACAGAGAAGCAGATTGCGAAGAAGCTGTTTGGTGTAACATAGTTACAGGAAACTCAACGTTAACGGTTGGATTAGTTTATCGAAGTCCAAACATAAGCAAAGAAGAGATTGAAAAAATACAAAACGCTATAAGGGAAGTGAGCAAACGGGACTGTGTTATTATGGGGGATTTTAGCCATGGGCATATAAAATGGAAATCTCTACATAGTATGGGTAGTGAGGACCACAAGTTTTTAGTTTTAGTTCAAGATAGTTTCCTTTCTCAACATGTGCTAGAACCAACCAGGGGAGAGAATGTGTTAGACATAGTTTTGTCCTCACAGAATGAATTAGTTGACAATGTCAGGATACGTGAGCCACTGGGGAATAGTGATCACAACCAGATACACTTTACCATCAAAGTAAAATCAGAAAGGAATAGTAAAAAGCAGTACAGAAGAAATTTCCACAAAGGAAAATATAAGGACATAAGGATATATTTAGCAAAGATAGACTGTAATAACACACTGAAGAATAAGACAGCAACAGAATGCTGGAATATCTTAAAGAGTGAAATTGAATGCATCATCGTCAAATTTGTTCCCTTAAAAAACACCTGAAACGGTCCAAAAAGAAACGTTTATCGAAAGAAGCAATTAGCAAAATTTAGTATAAACAAATGATGTGGAAGTCATATAGACGTACTGGAAATGACGAAGACTACAACATTTATAAAGAAGCACTAAACCAAGCTACAGCTGAAATTAGAAATTCAAAGAGAAGCTATGAACATAAATTAGCTTGTAATATAAAACATGACAGCAACAGTTTTTATGCGTATGTTCGAAGCAAACAGAAAGTTCAGGATAAGGTCGGTCCTCTAGAAGATAGTGCTGGAAATATAATATCAGAAGGATTCTTAATGGCAGAAGACCTAAATGAGTATTTTAGTTCAGTGTTTACCAGAGAAGACACTAGTTCACTGCCAGTACCAGAGGCTAAGTTCAAGTGGGCAGAATCAGACTATTTAAGACAGTTAACAGTAACCCCAGAAATGGTAGCTAAGAAAAGTAGGGCTATGAAGGATAATAAATCACCTGGAGTAGATGGTATTCCACCCAAACTACTATTGGAAATTGTAGAACAAATTAGCATACCGCTTGCAACAGTTTTCAACTTGTCATTAGAAGAGGTAGTGGTTCCTTTAGAATGGAAAGAAGCAAACATTATACCGTTATTTAAAAAAGGTTCGAGAAACAAGTCAAATAATTATAGACCAGTTAGTTTAACATCGGTGATTTGTAAATTACTAGAAAGACTAATTAAAGATCACATGGTGGATTTTCTTGTTAAACATAACTTGATAAACCCATCTCAACATGGGATTCTAAAAGCGAGGTCATGCTTAACAAATATGTTATGTTTTTTGGAAGATATCACTAACTGGGTAGATGATGGATCACCAGTAGATATCATCTACTTAGATTTTCAAAATGTTTTCGACAAAGTACCACATCAAAGATTACTACTTAAACTAAAGGCCCATGGCATAGGAAATTAACTGGATAGAAAAATGGCTGATTGACAGAAGACAACGGGTAGTTGATGATGGGGAGGCTTCAAACTGGAAATTAGTTTTGAGTGGGGTTCCACAGGGATCAGTACTGGGACATATATTATTCTTAATATATATAAACGATTTGGACGATGATATAGCTAGCAAGGTGTTGAAATTTTCAGATGATACAAAAGTGTTTAGAAGGATTAAAAGTGATGGAGATAGACAGCATTTACAAGATGATCTTGACAGGTTGATCAAATGGTCTGAAAAGTGGCAAATGCTGTTCAATTTTGGGAAATGTAAATGCCTTCACACAGGACATGGGAACGAATATGTAGAATATACAATGGGGGGAACTGTACCAAGTACTACTGTAAAAGAAAAAGACTTAGGGCTGACAATTAGTGCTGACATGAAAGTTTCAGAGCAGTGTGGAATTGCAGCTTCAAAAGGAAATCAAATCCTTGGATTGATTAGGCGAAATATAGCATATAAAGAAAAATAACTAATAATACCGCTGTCCAAAACAGTAGTTAGGCCTCATTTAGAATATTGTATACAAGCGTGGAGGCCATACCACAAGAAGGACATAGATATGCTGGAAAGAGTACAGAGGAGAGCAACTAAAATTATACAAAAACTGAGGGATCGTAGTTATGAAAAACGCCTAAAAGAATGTGGTTTAACAACACTAGAGACCAGGAGATTGAGAGGAGATCAGATAGAAGTGTTTAAAATATTGAATGGTTATGAAACATTTTATAGAAATATGTTTTTTTCAGTTAAGAAAGATAGAAAGACTAGATGACATGAAGTTACATTAGTAAAGGAGCAGTGTAGATTAGACGTAAGAAAGTTCTCATTTTCACAAAGGACTGTGAATAGTTGAACAGATTATCTGATGATTGTGTGGGTGCTAGTAGTGTGAATATAAAAACAAAAAAATCGACACATACCTCAGAAGGGCTGGATATATGTAGATAAAAGGGTTGGACTCTCAATAAGCCAAAGGGCTTCCTTGTCCACCTGCCATCTAGAGTTAATTCTCTGGATGGCAATCTTGTTAAATCTTGTTAAATCTATCCGGATTTGCCTACATAAAATGGGGCAACAATTGTGTTCGCTCTTAAATTAAAATCGGCTGATGTGTCACAATGCGTGCCGGTGGTGTTTACCCCGCATGCATATTATTGGGGGCCGACTTGGATTTATAGAGTCATAGTGGGTATTTATATATGCACTAATTTGGAACCCATAGTTGCTCGTCCCTCGGGGGCGAATATGTAGCCCAAAGTGGAGTCTAGTGTCACAGCGGGTTCGATTCTAGGCTGTATCGATCACTCACATTGCATTGTCTTTAATAAAAAGGCATTGTTATTTATATTAAATTATCCCACGCTGTGGTAACCTATTGTGAACTTAGTTACTGTAGTGAAGGAAAAGTTCATTAACCACTGATAGAGTTTTGGTCAATCGTGTATAAAATGCAGAGTGGTAATTACCTGGTCGGCGCCGATTTCAACAACAAAAAACAAGAATCATAGGCATAGTTTCTGCAGCACCCCACTCGACACTGTTGGACGTGACATCAGACGATAGTGGGGAGGACGCTGTTGGAGATTGTTAGCGGGAGCTTCAGGGCTTCAGCACCACTCCGCGTGCGATGTTACGCTGTCACGGTTCATGATGACATCGCAAGTCAGGGAGGGTGGGTTATTTAAATTTTTTCGCATGACTTCAACTTCTCCACTCCAGCCTTTATCCACTACCACCAGAGATAATAACACTACCAAATGCCACCTCTTCTCTAAAAATTGGGTAGATAATCCCGCTCCACAATTATTTATGGGGCACAGACCCCAAGCCTTCCAGTCTCGACGCCTATGAGAACTGCTAACCCGCAACTGACTTCGACATCGCTGTCACTGTGATGATTTTTATTAACAACTTATTATTGCCTGCTTGATATAGGTTTGTTCAAACTGGGGACAAACGTTTTTTTCTGTAAGCGACTGTGAAATGGCAAACGGAGCAAGTGAGATGTTTCGGAGATAACTGACAACACTCGCGTATTTGTTCTGCGTTCTTCAGCATGTTATGGCCAGTTGTGCATGTGTGTGTGTGTGTGTGTGTGTGTGTGTGTGTGTGTGTGTGTGTGTGTGTGTGTGTGTGTGTGTGTGTGTGTGTGTGTGTGTGTGTGTGTGTGTGTCTGTGTGTCTGTGTGTGCGTGTGAGTTTGTGTGTGTGTCTTCGTGCGTCTGCGTGTGTGTGTGTGTGTGTGTGTGTGTGTGTGTGTGTGTGTGTGTGTGTGTGTGTGTGTGTGTGTGTGTGTCTGTGGGTGTGTATGTTTGTATGTGTGTGTTTGTGTGCGTGCGAGCGTGCGTGAGAGCGAGTGTGCGTATGCGTGTGCATGTGAGTAACTGTTATTTCGGGGATATATCGAACTGGGAGGCAGCAGAGAGTCAAACGTCCCGGCTGTTATAATTATAACGTACTGACTGCCTCAAAAGCAAACCATTGACCATATTATTATAATATATATATATATGTGTGTGTGTGTATGCGTGCGTGCGTGCGTGCGTGCGTGTGTGTGTGTATTATATAATAATAAATGATATCGTTTATTCTGTATAACATGATTTTACAATAAAAAGACGATCGGATTTCTCTTTTTAAAGAGTCTTTGCGAACATGTTATGTTGGTAATATTGTCCGTTTTCACAAAACACATGTTTCACAAATTATGATTAACAAAATACGTGCATTCATATGTTAACATAAAAAACAGCTATTTTCAGCGTGGTTTATTATTCTGTGCAACTTCCCCACATGTCTTGTTTGGTGGATCTGATACATAGAGCCATTGCACACCTAAATATTCACTAGATCAATATGTTTAAATATAAAGAAAGTTATAAAAATAGATGTAGCCAAACTCACAAACAAGATTCACAAGAGAAAATTAAGACAAATCTAAGTGAACAAACATCATATGGGAAGCTAAAAGGATCCGACTAGGAAGAACAGGGCAGAATTAAATTACCAGGAGAATGCGGGGAAGGTTACTAAAGATCATTATTGGTACTTGTATCCGACGCTAGAAAACGTTAGAGTTCTGGGAGAGTTGAGGATTACTCAAAACAAGAATGGAAAGTTAAAAGCATTTGGAACTGGATTCGAACTAACTGCAGATGTTCTACTGAGCTATATTTACTTTAGTTGCATGAAACCGCAGTATTAGTTGCGCCACCTATCACGTACATTTATACTAAACTCCCACTACAGAAGATGACATTTGATATCGTACCATCAAAAATACATAAATTTGCAAATTAAACGTCGATACATGGCGAGATGATAGAGACCGCCAGAAGAAAATGGTTATATGTGTGTCGTTCTGAGCAGGTCTATTGAATACATATATATTTATATATGCATTAATTTGAAAAAGGTGGATGTTATCCAAATGTGTTCATTACAGAGTATTGGCTGGTAAAGTCATGTGCCTCGACAGTAGTTGGTGGGAGTATCAGTCATTGAAAACGAGGTTTGAATTTGGGAAAATTTCCATAATTCCACTTGCCTGCGTTTTTTGTAACAGGTAGTACAAGTGTTTCTAAGTTTCTGCTGGTTGTCAGCGAACTAAGTCATCACACGCAATGGTTGCCGGTCGTGAACTCAGTTATTACTAAGAAGGACAAATAATTAACCACTCCTATATTACCCCAAGGGAACGTTGTATGAATATAACACATAAGTGGGGAACTTACTAAACAACACTTTTGGTAATTATATATGGAATGCATTTGGTTTGGTTTCGGTTAATCATATATATGATATCAGGCTGGCAATTCCTTGGACGTAACCTATTTCAGTAAATCCCACAAGAATAATTTGCCACCTCATAATTGACTTCGACATTGCTATCACCGGATTGACTGGAGTGGTTTTCAGTCATAGCTTAGTGGATGATAATCAGAACATGGCATCAACTTAGAAGCACTTAACCAAGCCACAGCTGAAATTCGAAATTCAAAGAGAGGCTATGAACAACAATTAGCTAGTGATATAAAACATGACAGCAAGACTTTTGATGCGTATGTTCGAAGCAAACAGAAAGTTCAGGATAAGGTCGGTCCTCTAGAAGATAGTGCTGGAAATATAATATCACAGGGATTCTTAATGGCAGAAGACCTGAAAGAATAGCTTAGTTCAGTGTTTACCAGGGAAGATATTACTTCACTGCCAGTATCAGAGGTTAAGTTCAAGGGGGCAGATTCAGACTATTTGGGACAGTTTATTGTAACCCTGGAAACGGTAGCTAAGAAAATAATGGCTATGAAAAATTAAAAAATAACCTGGAGTGGATGGGATTCCGCCCAAACTACTTTTGGAAATTGTACAACAAATTATCATACTGCTTGCAACAGTTTTCAACTTGTCATTAGAAGAGGGAGTGGTTCCTTTAGAATGGAAAGAGACAAACATTATACCGTTATTTAAAAAAAGTTCGAGAAACAAGTCAGAAAACTATAGACCAGTGAGTTTAACATCAGTGATTTGCAAATTATTAGAAAGACTAATTTAATTAAAGATCACATGATGGATTTTCTTGTTATACATAACTTGATAAACCCATCTCAACATGGGTTTTTAAAAGCGAGGTCATGCTTAACAAATATGTTATGTTTTTTGGAATACATCACTAAGTGTGTAGATGATGGATCACCAGTAGATATCGTCTACTTAGATTTTCAAAAAGCTTTCGACAAAGTACCACATCAAAGATTACTGCTTACACTAAAGGCCCATGGCACAGGAAATGGTATAATAAACTGGATAGAAAAATGGCTGATTGACAGAAGACAACGTGCAGTAGTTGATGGAGAGGCTTCAAACTGGAAATCGGTATTGAGTGGGGTACCACAGGGATCAGTACTAGGACCTATATTATTCTTAATATATATCAACGATTTGGATGATGAAATAACAAGCAAGGTGTTGAAATTTGCGGATGCAACAAACGTATTTAGAAGGATTAAAAGTGATGGAGATAGACAGCATTTACAAGATGATCTTGACAGGTTGATCAAAATTAATGGTCTGAAAAGTGGCAAATGCTGTTCAACTTTGGGAAATGTAAATGCCTCCACACAGGACATGGGAACGAAGAGGTAGAATATACAATGGGGGGTAATGTAGTAAGTACTACTGTAAAAGAAAAGGACTTAGGGTTAACCATTAGTGCTGATATGAAGGTTTCAGAGCAGTGCGAAATTGCAGCTTCAAAGGGAAATCAAATCCTTGGATTAATTAGGCGAAATATAGCGTATAAGGAAAAAGACCTAATAATATCGCTGTACAAAACAATAGAGAGGTCTCATTTAGAATATTGTGTACAAGCGTGGAGGCCATATCGCAAGAAGGACATATATATACTAGAAAGAGTACAGAGGAGAGAGACTAAAATGATACCAAAACTGAGGGATCTTAGTTATGAAATTCGCCTAAAAGAATGTGATTTAACAACACTAGAGACCAGGAGATTGAGAGGAGATCAGATAGAAGTGTTTAAAATAATAAATGGTTATCAAAATATTGATAGAAATATTTTTTTCTCAGTGAAGAAAGATAGAAGGACTAGAGGACATAAAGTTACATTAGCAAAGGAGCAGTGTAGATTAGATATAAGAAAGTTTTCATTTTCACAAAGGACTGTAAATAAATGGAACATATCATCTGCTGATTGTGTGAGTGCTAGTAGCTTGAATGTTTAAAAATAAAATCGACACATACCTCAGAAGGGCGGGATACACATAAATAAAAGGGTTGGACTCTCGATAAGCCAAAGGCTTCCTTGTCCACCTGCCACCTAGAGTTAATTCTCTGGGTGGCAATCTTGTTAAACTGGGCGTGTAAGTGTGTGTGTGTGTGTGTGCGCGCGCGCGCGCCCGCGCACGTGTGTGTTTGCGTGCGTTTGTGTGCGTGTGATACATATGTGGACTATCTTGACCATTTTGGAATTAGCTCTAGCATAACTTAATCTCAGTTTACAATTACCCTGGTCATGTTCTGTGACTACAATGTTTTACAACGATCTAAGGTTGTTGTTTCTAGAACGCATATAAAATGTATAACGGGTAGAAAGAAGACAACATTTGGTGCCCTAAAAGCTGCCGGTTACAATAACAAAAAAATGTCTTACCTTATGAGTTTGTGCCTGGCGAACCGTTCAAACGACTATCGTAATGGGACAAAGTGGGAGTATTTTGAATGACCTACACCGGCTGCCACCCACGTGAATATACTAGACTGATTGCTCCAGCTTTTCATACGGCATGCAAAACCCAAAAAGGCAGGCACAAAAATAGACACAAAGTTGTTATTCATAGAAACCAACAATTACGTTGAACGCCGATGCACATGGTGTTCATTTTGGTTTCCATAAGTCGGCAAAAGACTTCTTGCAAAACAGCCATCATCACCACTATCTTGTGCATCGGCGTCTAACGTAATTATTAATTGGACTAAATGAATATAAACTGTGTTTATATTGTATGGTCTGTTTGTGTGAGTCATGCACGGTATGTGAAAGGACGAGTAAATCGATGTGAGGTGCCCAGAGGCATATTATCCGGTGTAGGACACATTTAATATTAATTATGTATGAAGATAACTATGTTACATTTTATGTGATGTCGACGAAGACACCAAAGTGGCTTTTTTCGACATATTGTTAACGGTTTGTTTCGAACCTCCTCAAAAATAAAAACATCGATACGATATTACTTGTAGTTATTTGTTCCGATCATTCCGCATATTTCGATTCACAATTTGTTTTTGCATTTGTACTATGCAGGTTTGGAAATACTAAACAATTAAGAAATGCTACTGTTCCCAGATCTGATTGTCAGACCAATTTTCAGAGTCACACCAACAGCCCTGAGAGGGTTGTCCGGTGGAATATTGCTCAGGAAGGTTTGATATTTTCAAAAACACAGGGCCACCAAAATAGCACGAGGTGTTCAAAAATGCAAAAAATTAGGACGGGGGCGCCCTGACTAAATAACTTGTGCAAGAATAACATGATGCATAGCATGCATCGTCATTGTGCAGCCGCAGTGTCCCATGGTTGAGCTAAGGCCTCAGGATGTCATTTTTAGATCTGCCAGTCTTGCGCTATCCTCTGCCAGATGGTGCCATTTCAGTACTCGTCTAGTTCGTCTCTCTATGCAGCATAAACATGCTCAATATAATTACTATCGTAGGGTGCATATATTGGTAAGTCAAATATACAGGTCGTGCGTACTAAATCTGTAGGAATCTTAGGGAAGCCCATTGTCATCCTCGTAGCTGGGTATTGCTGAATTGGTGCATGACGAGACACTGCATTGGTGACATGCAGCAGAGAACACCAGGTTAGATTTATAACATGTGCAACGCTTTGTGCTACAGTCGGTGTGACAACTGGTCCCTTTTCCAAAGGAAGCGCGGCTTATAATGCTGCCAATGTCGTATACAAATTATCTAGACGGCGACAACAGGACAGATCGTCATGTCGATCGTCTTAAAGGGTCGCCGGGAAGACAATGTTTATGTTGACGTGGCTGACCTTCCATCCCGTGTATACGTATGCATGTATGTGTGCATGCATGTATGCATTGTATGCATTGATACAAACAAGTTTATTGACATTCAAGTAACTGAATAACTGCAAATGAACACAAACCTCTCCGCAGCATAAAACGAATGTGATTCCGTTGCGAAAACCGACTGTTTATAGCTAAGACAAACTAGCATGTCTTTGTATTCAAGATTCATTCGCCACTCCGCAATTGACGATATTTTTCATAAATCCAGCGTGCACGGATTCGACTTAATCTTCCGTCTGAAAATTAAATATCGAATCCCGAATATATTAACCTGTTTCTAAAGACATGTCATGAAATGGGCTCACGTTTCATATGTTGACACTTTCGTTTGCATATCAAGCAAGTTTCGTCAGTAATTGTTACGTCATGGTGGAATTACGTCGTCGTAGACATGTGACAGGGAGGTCCCAGTTATGGAGGAGAGATTAACAGGAGCGAATTCAGAAAAAACAATGTGACGAAACAATATATGAGAAGCTAACGCAGGAGCAGATCTGAAGAGAATGACAAATGCCCTGGAGAAGGATTGGAAGACTAGCATATGTCAGTAGTGGTACTTGTACCACCGATTTAGGGCTCGCCAAATATCCACAAGGAGGGTGTAACACGTATCCCATTGTAGAATTCCCCCAGACAATAGTGTCCAGATATGTAGACAACATACTCCAACAATTAGTTGGAAAACAGAACACCACACTGATTATTAAGAAAAGTTGGTGATAGAAATGACAGAGTTGAAAGTGGTAAAAGGAGAATTGTTGTGTCATACGACGCTGTGCCTCTGTTCACGAAGACATCTTGCCTTAGGGATATATATTTCAGATTTGATGGAGAACGATACCATCAGACGTCTAGTGTAGCCACGGATAATTTTGCATCCCCGTTTGATGTGAACGTGTACATGGAAACATTATTGAAAAAGAAAATCATTGCTACATTGTCAGACGATTGTTATCCAGGAAACAGGAAGCGCTAAATACCGGAAAAATTGGCAAATGACAACAACACATGAATACTGTTGAACCTACGGGTAACATCAGCTTTACGGGAGATTACGAGGAGAAGAAAACTTAAAGTATGCTACGTTCACCAGACCAGAAAGAAAGGCGGCAGCGTGAAGATCACAGTGTACAAGAGAAGAAGACGCACACAAACAAACACACACAGCAATATATGAACTGTACATACCATCTCCCCAATCAACAAAGTTTAGGAGTAGTCTGGATGACCAGGTATAAAACTATAACCATAAAAAATGACAAACATTGAAGAAGCCAAGTTGTACGTCCTCACACTACCATCAGACACATGTCCGTACATCAAACGGACAAGGAAGACAAGTTGTACGTCCTCACACTACCATCAGACACATGTCCGTACATCAAACGGACAAGGAAGACAAGTTGTACGTCCTCACACTACCATCAGACACATGTCCATACATCAAACGGACAAGGAAGACAAGTTGTACGTCCTCACACTACCATCAGACACATGTCCGTACATCAAACGGACAAGGAAGACAAGTTGTACGTCCTCACACTACCATCAGACACATGTCCGTACATCAAACGGACAAGGAAGACAAGTTGTACGTCCTCACACTACCATCAGACACATGTCCGTACATCAAACGGACAAGGAAGCCAAGTTGTACGTCCTCACACTACCATCAGACACATGTCCGTACATCAAACGGACAAGGAAGCCAAGTTGTACGTCCTCACACTACCATCAGACACATGTCCGTACATCAAACGGACAAGGAAGACAAGTTGTACGTCCTCACACTACCATCAGACACATGTCCGTACATCAAACGGACAAGGAAGACAAGTTGTACGTCCTCACACTACCATCAGACACATGTCCGTACATCAAACGGACAAGGAAGACAAGTTGTACGTCCTCACACTACCATCAGACACATGTCCGTACATCAAACGGACAAGGAAGACAAGTTGTACGTCCTCACACTACCATCAGACACATGTCCGTACATCAAACGGACAAGGAAGACAAGTTGTACGTCCTCACACTACCATCAGACACATGTCCGTACATCAAACGGACAAGGAAGACAAGTTGTACGTCCTCACACTACCATCAGACACATGTCCGTACATCAAACGGACAAGGAAGACAAGTTGTACGTCCTCACACTACCATCAGACACATGTCCGTACATCAAACGGACAAGGAAGCCAAGTTGTACGTCCTCACACTACCATCAGACACATGTCCGTACATCAAACGGACAAGGAAGCCAAGTTGTACGTCCTCACACTACCATCAGACACATGTCCGTACATCAAACGGACAAGGAAGCCAAGTTGTACGTCCTCACACTACCATCAGACACATGTCCGTACATCAAACGGACAAGGAAGCCAAGTTGTACGTCCTCACACTACCATCAGACACATGTCCGTACATCAAACGGACAAGGAAGCCAAGTTGTACGTCCTCACACTACCATCAGACACATGTCCGTACATCAAACGGACAAGGAAGACAAGTTGTACGTCCTCACACTACCATCAGACACATGTCCGTACATCAAACGGACAAGGAAGCCAAGTTGTACGTCCTCACACTACCATCAGACACATGTCCGTACATCAAACGGACAAGGAAGCCAAGTTGTACGTCCTCACACTACCATCAGACACATGTCCGTACATCAAACGGACAAGGAAGCCAAGTTGTACGTCCTCACACTACCATCAGACACATGTCCGTACATCAAACGGACAAGGAAGACAAGTTGTACGTCCTCACACTACCATCAGACACATGTCCGTACATCAAACGGACAAGGAAGACAATGCAGAGGGCAGAATTGTGTACCAAATACCATACAAGAAAGGTTGTACTGAATATATTATGGACACGGAGGACTATTCAAAATATTACTTAAAGAACAGAAATGGATGTAGAAAACAAGTAAAAAGTGAAATATACGATGAACGAGAAAAAACCTCTATCTTTATGGAAACCATATCCGCATTAACATACCATACAACAGCAGAACACACACAATAGACTAGTTGTGAACGAAAGGAGGCAAACAGAAGGACACTACACGTGAAAGAAGCAATGTGGTCACGTAAAACAAAAACACCATAGAGCAATTATTATTCGTCCGATCATCCTTCAAAGTCATTATGATTACCATCACCTCTAGAAGCCTAAATCTGACTGGTTGAATTTTGATTGGTTAAAACGTTAACTTTACGTTTCATTTGCTAGGGGGGATAGTTTAACCCATCGTAGATACATTGAATACAGATTTACAGAAGAACATTTAAAATAGAGTTCATTATTAAAAAGTTACACATTATAACAGAATTACCATTTTCACGAGAGGTTGCGAGTTGCCAACCGCAATAAGTTGCTATTACACAGCAGGTTAGACGATTTTGATTATGAAGAGCGTGAAGGTGTGGCTTCGTTTATGGACAGTAGAGCACATGACGTTCTTTTAGTAGTGTGCGTCATAGAAGCTGAACTTGTTACTTGAATCTATCTATAATCAACCTAGCGTATGTATCTTAACGATTCCCTGTAAGACGGCTTCAACCTCGAGCGCCAAACTTTCATGGCTTAACTAACATCCCTAGAGTAGCATGTAATACCTACATCTTTTCAAAATATCACATATATGTCAATACATCGTTATGGGGTAAATCAGTTCGTTCCTTAACGGTTCTAAACATAAAACTTAATGTGCACGCAATACATAGAACGTATAGTGCGCGTAATACGTAAAACGTAACACAACAATTAACCTATCCATCACTTGACCTGTTGCCTGGCAAAACCTCCGTCAAGCCATCAGAAAACAAGTAGTGGAATAAAACATTCCATCGTATATTTTGTTGAAATTTTGGTCCAAAAGTGTTTCTTTATAACACAAACATAATGCAAACTTTTAAAGTTACAAATGTATGCGGGAATTCTTGATATATGAGATGTCATGCAGCAATTATAATGTAATTCACAAATATAACCGTTATCAAGCAAAGCTTCACGGAGGTCACGCGCAGAATTGTTATTGTGACGTAAGCAAACCGCCCATGTACCGGATACGTCAATTGCAGGAACCACGCGCGCGCTCGGCAAAACGTCGGGACAACGACTTCTGCGTCATAGAAATGACGTCATGGAGTATACGCTTATACAATAATTATTATGTCTGCCAAAAGCATAAGGATACGATTATTATTTGACAATTCTAACTATCCCTACTAGGGCCAATCGATTGATGTTGTCGCGCTTACATTTATCCGGGCGTTAAATTTTATCCGGGTGATGTTTATGTGCATATATGTAAGGCATAACATTTGGCACCAGTAGATCGCGTAGTGATTAATAATATCCAGTAGTTAAATATGTTTAGTTTGTTATCGTAATAAGAGCGTTATAGTTAGAGTACATAATTATAATTTGCTGTTTCAGATTTGTGACCAAGTATAAGGGTAAGTCACGTGACGTGTGCCTGGAGAGGAAACTGTTTTACAACAGAAATTGTTTATGTCTGTGGAAAGCAAATTATTATTATTATAAAGCATTTATAGAGCGCCGTGTGTCCGGATAACAAATCTGCTCAAAGGCGCTGACAATCGTAGAGTATAAGTAAAATACATTAAATGACCTAAAACATATTAAATAGAAATATTAAATAGAAAGGTAAACGAATATGATTTAAAAGTAGCATATAAAAATTACATAAAAGGTCAGTTAGATAAACCTGAATAAAAATAAATATATATATTTACAAGTGTATATATTATACATAAATTAAATGAATTAGCCGTTTAAATACCTACAATAAATAATGTGCTTAAATGAAATTAAATAAATACATATAATATGCTAATTAACAAAAAATAAATAATTGCACCCTAAGTACATAACCGAATGACAACATTGCACAAATGTCATTGCGGACTGCAAAGTTTTTTGAAGGCCTGTCGAAATAAGTGTGTCTTTAAGAGTGATTTGAAAGTGGCAACGCAGTTTGCATGCCTGACTGCATAAGGCAGGGCATTCCACAGGATCGGGCCAGCCACCGAGAAGGAACGACGGCCATAATGTTCAATGTGATATCTCGGAACAGTCAGCAGACCTTGTTCGGCCGATCTAAGTGATCTGGTCGGCGTGTAGGATGTCACGAGCGATGAAATGTGCGCAGGGCCGAGATGGTGCACTGCACGATATACCAGCAGTAACAGCTTGAATTCGATCCGCTGGCGTATAGGCAACCAGTGCAGACGGTACAGAACAGGTGTTATGTGTTCTCGTCTCCTTGTCCCGGTAATGAGACATGCTGCGGAATTCTTTACCATCTCCAGCTTTCGTAATTGCGTCTCCGGCAGACCATATAACAATGCATTGCCGTAATCAATACGTGACAAGACTAAGGCGTTCACAATGGTTCTGCAGGCATTAGTGGTAAGACATTTCCGAATTAACGCGATGCTTCGGAGGTGACAATATGCCACCTGGCAAACACGACGCACTTGATTCGTCATCGACATAGTGTTGTCGAGTAGAACGCCGATGTCGCGGATAACCGGCTTCGGCGAAACAGCACAGCCACATACATCAATGACTTTGTCAACAGGCGGGTGAACAGACATTTTATAATTTATGTATATTAATATACATATATGTAATTATATATATATATATATACATATAAACATACATAACGCCCGGATAAATGAAAACGCGACAGTCGTAGCTGGTGCTAAATACATTCCCCTAGATACGCGCACGCGCAGAAGCTTCACCCGGATAGTATTTAACGCCCGGATAAATGTAAGCGCGACAACATGAACTTTACAATCTCTCCGATCTTCGTCACTTTGAACAAACAACGAGTATCTGCGAACGCATTATGTTGTTTGTGTAACGTTGCTCTGTGTTTTCTATCATTTTGTAACTAGAACAGTTAATGTTGACAGTGGGGTTGGTTAGTAATAGCGTCTTCGGTTTGCGCATTCCAGTTTGACTTGGATCTCTTGCTTCCTTTCGTCTCTGATTCACAACATTTCCCGTCCCGTCTCCATTGCTGATTGGTTACCGAATGCCATAAGAGTAATTTCAATATTAAACCACAATTATTAAAATCCACACTTGATCGATAAAGATAAAGTCAACGTAGGAAAGCTTTGTGAAACTGTTGAAAAATGGATTTGTATTAGTTTTCGAAAGCGCTATCAATACTCGACCGATTTCAATAAACCCACAACAAATAAGTATATAAATATTACTGCTCGTTATTTCTTAGATCACTGTGAATGTTTTCACACTCACATTCAGTAATGTTTAATTTCTCTTAAAATAAATGTTTAACATTGCTTTACATAACCATATTTTGTATTAGAAAGCACATTGCGGAATACTTAATTAATATAGTATTGTTACCACGTCGATTTTTCTTTTTTCCCACAGACGGTGCTGCTTCATTCACCACGTCTATGACGAAGCCTGTGTTGGCCGCCTGTGTCAGTGCTGTTGCCGCATTCGCTTTTCACTATTACTAGAGCGTTCATCACGCAGAAGAAACATGACCTGCAGACCGATTGCATGTTAGCACTGAAAGAGCAGTACATAAAACTGTGTGACATTCCGATCGTCCCGTTAGACATGCGACGTCTTCACATCCATGTTCCCTGTTATTTGACCATAAATGACAGGGACGTCAAATCAAATCAAATCGTGACATTTATATTGCGCCGTTCCAACAATCGTTGCTCACGGCGCCGTACAGAATGTTCGGGAAAACAGATAAGTTTTAAGGTTTGATTTAAAATCAGTGTTTGTCATTCTTGTTGCAGTCAGCTTTTTTGGCAGCAAGTTCCATAGTGTTGGGGCTGCCACGCAAAAGGATCTATCACCCCAGCGACGCGATGCACGTGGTACACATAAATGATTGTGTTCACTGCAGCGCAACAATCGAGTTGGCTGACGTCTGTTCAAACATTTAGTGATATACTGTGGTGCACAGCCAGTCAGTGCTCGGTGCGTGAGTAGAAGTATCATATACTCTACTCTAACTGCTATTGGCAGCCAGTGCAGCTTCATCAATAGAGGTGTGACATGACAGAACTTCCTGGCGCCGTCGACAAGGCGGGCCGCCCAGTTCTGTACTCTCTGCAACCGTTCTAGTTGTTTCACAGGCAGTCGGTGGAGTAATGCATTGCCAACGTCAAGTCTGCTGGTAACAAACGCATGTATGACTTGTGCCGTCGCTGCAGGTGTTAGATAACGTCTTATTCTTGCAATATTTCGGAGATGGAAAATTGCAGATCTACAGACAGCAGTCACGTGCGTCTCCATCTTCATCTCGGCATCGAACTGTACACCAAGGTTCCGTACATTCTGAGTTACAGTGACCAAACAGTCTCCAATGCATAGTGTGCGCAGCTCAATATTTTTAGTTGTTGCGCAGAGCCGAGCACGATGACTTCTGTCTTTGAGTCATTCAACTTTAAAAAGTTTGTCACCATCCACGTCCTGATCTCCGCTACACATTCTTCAATACGGACGACAGCCGCAGCAATTTCCTCTTGGTGTGGTTTCACTGGAATGTAGATTTGAGTATCATCCGCGTAGAAATGACACATCAAATTGTACTTGCGAATAATCTTAGCAACTGGTGCTACATAGATGGAGAACAGCTGAGGACCTAGCAAGGAGCCTTGTGGTACCCCGTATACCAGAGGACGAGCAGGCGATGTAGCACCATGAATGTGGACAGACTGGACTCTGTCTCTTAGGTATGACTTAAACCAGTCCAGTGCAGTGTCAAACGCAGCCGATAGGTCAAGGAGAACCATGATGATAACATGCTGATTGTCCATTGCGTGCAGGATGTGATTTTGCACACAGACAAGGGCCGTCTCAACGCTGTGATTCGGCTTGTACGCTGACTGATAGGGCTCACAGAGATAGTGCTCTGACATGTGAGCTGACAATCTCGCAGCAACGACACGTTCTATTGTCTTCGATAGATAGGGTAGATTTGACACGGGTCGGTAGTTATTCAAGACAGTTTTGTCTAGACTCGGTTTCTTGAGTACTGGCCTGATGTGCGCTTCCTTCAAGTGCGAAGGCATTACCCCCGTTCTCAGAGACAGGTTAACAATTGTCATGAGCACAGGTACAACATCGTGCGCACAGTCTCTAAGAAGCCATGTCGGAATGGGATCAAGTTCACAAGATTTCACTGGCGATGACTTCAACAACATTCCAATTTCAGCCTCAGTGGCTGGCTCAAATGCAGTCAGCAGACACGTCTGCGGTGCATCATCAGCAGAGGCATTTACAGTGATGACATTCTGATTCAGTTCAGACCGAATTTTCGAGATCTTTTCTGAGAAGAAATCCGAGAACCCCATTGCCAGTGAGTCAGACGAGACACATGGCGGTAATGGTGTGCCATTATCAGAGTGTAGGAGCTTGGCAACAATCTTGAACAGCTGCTTCTGGTCACCAGATGCATCAGCAATTTGATTCGTTTGGTATTCAAGTTTTGCACGGTGCACAGAAGAAGTGACGAGCTGGCGCTGGAGGCAGTAAGCAAGCCTGTCAGACTCCAGTCCAGATTTTCTCCATGTTCTTTCCAGTTGTCGTCTAACACACTTTTGCGATCGTATGCCATCATTATACCACGGCGTGTGTGGTCATACAATCACTGTGCGGTTCTTTAACGGTGCTTGCTTGTCAATGATAGCCGCAATGGTTTCATTGTACATGTCAACAGCATGATTCATGTCATCAGACAGATGATTTGACAGTAGCAACGAACGGATTTCATCACATATCGCAGTGGTATTGATATGTCGATAATTTCGACTCGTCGTCGTTACCCGGACGTTTGGTGGTTTCACGAGTTGCAGTGTGCAATGAATTGCCGAGTGGTCTGACATGTGTGGGATGTCTGTTCGTATATTGTTCAGAAACGTATCAGATGAACGCGTTATAAGCAGGTCGATGGTATGTCCGGCAACATGCGTCGGGACTTCCACGTGCTGAGTAAGATCTGCTGCATTTAGAATGTTTTGAAAGCGCTTAGTGTCATTGTCTGATGTATTGTCCATGGTCCATGTGGAAGTTAAAATCACCTGCGATCAGCATGTTTGACGTATACATCGACATGGAGTCCAACATATCACCAAATTCTAGGAGAAATTCCGCAGTTGTAAAGCCATTCTTGGAGTTTGGCGGGGGGCGATAGACGACAAGAAGACGAACAGACTGAGTGTCATTGCTGAGTTGTAGACACATCGATTCAAATGTCTTTGATTTCGGCATCTCGAGATGTCGCGTAGTGAAGCCAGACTTGTAGACAACTACAACACCACCACCGGTGCCGTACGTTCTCGGGACATGTCGTAGTTGATAACCAGCAGGTGTGATGCAACCAGTAGAGAAGGAGTCATCAGCACTCAACCACGTCTCTGTGATGGCGAGTATGTCTAGATCATTGTCCTCAATGAGGTCACATATCACGGTCGCTTTCCCCGCTTGCTTCGCGTCACACACCGATCTGGCATTCAACAAGCAGAAACACACTTGGCGTACAGATGGTATGTCACATACACTGTCGAGTCGAATCAAATTTGATGTGTAGGTTTCACATCTCACGATGACCGATGATGGGAAGCGAGGAGTAATCAGAACAGGAATGGGTCTTTGCTTTGACCTCCCTGCCCTACACCCCCTACGAGTCCGCCGATTGTTCACGCGTTCTAGTGGTCGTAGTGGTGCCACACAAGCATCTATTAAAAGGTAGCATCCAGTAACAATAGAACGTCCAATTCGCAGTAGATCCAATCTATTGTATGTGACCATGCTGTGGCAGTGCATTGGTCTAGTTGTCGTCACGCCTGGTCAAACGGCTACAATGTTGTGACACAGGTGCAGTTCACTATACTGGTACTCACTGCATATAAATTACAAAAATGCTAAAATGTCATTAAGTACTTGTTAAAATGGCGCAGTCCACCTTCGACCCGAGACATTCATAAAAACAACTCTAAAATTGCATTGCTGTTCCACGGTTAAAAACAGGTAAAAATGTAAAATATCCACGAGATTGTTTTGGTGCAGCCACATAGAGGCGCGACACAATCACCATGACGTGTGGTCAGTACGGTCAGATGTCGGATGTCGCCACTAATATACGGCATCAAATCGTTATTACGGCTGGATTTGTTTCACGTCAGGACTGTTCGTAGTTTGACAGTGCGGTGGTTTAGTAAGTTGTCACATGTGATATGATCGAGGTTTAGTATGATGTACGTATGTGCGTGCGGTTCACATGTGATATGATCCACGTTTAGTAAGTTGTGTGCATGTGTGTGCGGTTCACATGTGATATGATCGAGGTTTAGTAAGTTGTGCGTATGTGTGTGCGGTTCACATGTGATATGATCGACGTTTAGTAAGTTGTGTGCATGTGTGTGCGGTTCACATGTGATATGATCGAGGTTTAGTAAGTTGTGTTCATGTGTGTGCGGTTCACATGTGATATGATCGAGATTTAGTAAGTTGTGTGCATGTGTGTGCGGTTCACATGTGATATGATCGAGGTTTAGTAAGTTGTGTGCATGTGTGTGCGGTTCACATGTGATATGATCGAGGTTTAGTAAGTTGTGTTCATGTGTGTGCGGTTCACATGTGATATGATCGAGGTTTAGTAAGTTGTGCGTATGTGTGTGCGGTTCACATGTGATATGATCGACGTTTAGTAAGTTGTGTACATGTGTGTGCGGTTCACATGTGATATGATCGAGGTTTAGTAAGTTGTGTGCATGTGTGTGCGGTTCACATGTGATATGATCGAGGTTTAGTAAGTTGTGTGCATGTGTGTGCGGTTCACATGTGATATGATCGAGGTTTAGTAAGTTGTGTACATGTGTGTGCGGTTCACATGTGATATGATCGAGGTTTAGTAAGTTGTGTACATGTGTGTGCGGTTCACATGTGATATGATCGAGGTTTAGTAAGTTGTGTGCATGTGTGTGCGGTTCACATGTGATATGATCGAGGTTTAGTAAGTTGTGTACATGTGTGTGCGGTTCACATGTGATATGATCGAGGTTTAGTAAGTTGTGTGCATGTGTGTGCGGTTCACATGTGATATGATCGAGGTTTAGTAAGTTGTGTGCATGTGTGTGCGGTTCACATGTGATATGATCGAGGTTTAGTAAGTTGTGTACATGTGTGTGCGGTTCACATGTGATATGATCGAGGTTTAGTAAGTTGTGTGCATGTGTGTGCGGTTCACATGTGATATGATCGAGGTTTAGTAAGTTGTGTGCATGTGTGTGCGGTTCACATGTGATATGATCGAGGTTTAGTAAGTTGTGTACATGTGTGTGCGGTTCACATGTGATATGATCGAGGTTTAGTAAGTTGTGCGTATGTGTGTGCGGTTCACATGTGATATGATCGAGGTTTAGTAAGTTGTGTGCATGTGTGTGCGGTTCACATGTGATATGATCGAGGTTTAGTAAGTTGTGTACATGTGTGTGCGGTTCACATGTGATATGATCGAGGTTTAGTAAGTTGTGTGCATGTGTGTGCGGTTCACATGTGATATGATCGAGGTTTAGTAAGTTGTGTGCATGTGTGTGCGGTTCACATGTGATATGATCGAGGTTTAGTAAGTTGTGTACATGTGTGTGCGGTTCACATGTGATATGATCGAGGTTTAGTAAGTTGTGTACATGTGTGTGCGGTTCACATGTGATATGATCGAGGTTTAGTAAGTTGTGTACATGTGTGTGCGGTTCACATGTGATATGATCGAGGTTTAGTAAGTTGTGTGCATGTGTGTGCGGTTCACATGTGATATGATCGAGGTTTAGTAAGTTGTGTACATGTGTGTGCGGTTCACATGTGATATGATCGAGGTTTAGTAAGTTGTGTACATGTGTGTGCGGTTCACATGTGATATGATCGAGGTTTAGTAAGTTGTGTGCATGTGTGTGCGGTTCACATGTGATATGATCGAGGTTTAGTAAGTTGTGTTCATGTGTGTGCGGTTCACATGTGATATGATCGAGGTTTAGTAAGTTGTGCGTATGTGTGTGCGGTTCACATGTGATATGATCGACGTTTAGTAAGTTGTGTACCTGTGTGTGCGGTTCACATGTGATATGATCGAGGTTTAGTAAGTTGTGTTCATGTGTGTGCGGTTCACATGTGATATGATCGAGGTTTAGTAAGTTGTGCGTATGTGTGTGCGGTTCACATGTGATATGATCGACGTTTAGTAAGTTGTGTACATGTGTGTGCGGTTCACATGTGATATGATCGAGGTTTAGTAAGTTGTGTGCATGTGTGTGCGGTTCACATGTGATATGATAGAGTGTCGAGCTGTTCGGTCACTCAATGTAGTTTTTGGTAAGTTCTGCTCTAGCAGCATGCTACTGTGGATGATAGGCCTAAATCATGTACGTTTTGTTACATCGCAAGCAGCGGTTGTCTTTAGTTTGTAACATTGATAGTAAGATCCATACATAACGACGTCGATATCTAAGAGTGAATTGTGGAGTTATGGAGCAATGCGTTTGTTCATTCGACGTTGTTAAAACATACTGTATCTGGCATAATGCTTACTTTTTAATGTTTTTATCGTATATAGCATTATTATGTGAAATGGAAGATTTGGGATCTGCACCGCCCTGAACACTTCCAAGATGGCTGTTGGACTTGCCTGAATCCTATTCAGTTTTGTGAATAATATTTTCTTTCGGAATAGACAGCATACAGCATAATGTACGACCGCTCCGATATTAATCCCTCGCATCCAATGCGACCTCTCCAAGCAACGGTAGCAGCTGCCCCCTGGAATTTCGCTGTGGACAGACATGTGATTTTACCCCCCAACAAATCTGAGCCTTTGGGAAACTTGAAGGGCGGGTGCAAAATTAGGTTTTCTGAGAGCCTTTTAAGAGGTCTTTGTAGCAAGCGTCAAGCGGGTAGTGCAACTGGAGTTTGGATGTGAGCTTGAAAACATTCTGAACGTCGCCGTAAACAATATTCAACAAACATCTCCGCCTTCCGATGTCATCAGTCGAGAGCGGAAACAGCGGTAGAAGGTGAAGTTACGGCGGCGAGGTGGCGAAATAATTTCAAAACCATCCAACCCCTGTCCTGTCTTCCGATGTAATGATCCGACAGCAGATCTATGTGATGCGGAAGCTCCAGTTCAGCTCCCACACTGTTAATTTTGTTCCCACGCCAACGTATGCTACCCATTCAATAAGGGGAATAACTTTGCTCTGAAGGTGAGAGACTTTCATGGATTAATTTGAGGTGCTAGGTGAGGAGGATGCTATGCATGTTGACCTGGTGGAAACGGTTCAGTGGTTCTTTGCGGCCACGTATGGTCAGCCAGTGGAAATCTCGTTGAGTATACTACGCTACCAGGGGCCGGCTTCATGAAGCGTTCTTAAACTACGCAATTACTTAGCGTTATGCATTTGCGTAAACTCCTATGTTTGCGTAGCTAAGTATTTGCGTAAAATTAAGCAAGTCCGGTTTCATGGAGCCTGTCTGACCTATTTCTTAGCTAAGAACGAGCGTAAAGCTGTCACGTGGTTAGATGAATGCTAATCAGTGGGTATTCCCAAGAATTCCCCTTCCCATAGTTCTGTGCAAACATCGTAACCGTGATTGCTTCCGTCGGCATCTTTTTATATCAACACTGCAGACGACAACATGGCAACAGTACAGCAGGAACATGTGAAGCGTTAGCGGAAAGACAATTTTGCCCACGAAGAAATCGCATGCTTACTTGAGCAATATTCGGAAAATGCATCCATACTACAGTGCAAGCTGAGCAATACTGTTTCAAATCTACGAAAGAAGCAGATTTGGAACAGTATTGCTATGGCCATGAATTCGCGGGGAAACAATCGGCGGACCGTGGTCGAGTTGAAAAAGAAGTGGGCTGAGATGAAAAGCTCCTGCCTACGCAACGTCTCCGCACGCCATAAACCCAAAACGGGTGGGGGTAAAAAGAGCCGTGGTATGTAGATATGATTATCGACATACTGGGAATCAACACGGCTCTTGTCGAAGGGATAGAAGGTATGTACATAGCCCAAATTCGTGCTTCGTAATTATCATGTTCTTGTCGACGATCGTGCCAATAATATAAACATGCCGTTTTTATAAAAATCTGAAGAAATATTTGTAAAAGATATTCTTATTGTAACGTGTTATCACTTATTTGTGTCATATTATGCAAATAAATTGTCAGAAAAGTAGTTTTTCGTGAAATACTTACAGTTTCCGTACGAAAACACACCGCCGCACACAAAGACTGTCACAGTCAAAGACAACGTTTGGTAACAGCTTTTACCGTGCTAGTGGCTATAACTTTAACCAATGGAAAAGATATGTTGACGCACGTGAGGTAATTGCCTTGGATTGTCACGCTCAATTCTTGTAAGTCATACATATATATCAGTGGCTAGATCTTCCGAGATTCAAAGGCGACGAACTTTGGTGTGGGTCTAACAACGACCCGGTAAGTATAATTAATAACGACCGGTAAATTCGTGCCAGGTAAAAAAAGCGTGTCATTGAAATTTATATAGATATCTTACGAAGAATTTGATAAGGTTTTGTTAAAACTACATAATAGAATATGATGGAAGATATGTGCTCCCACCAGCATAATTACATAGTGATAATATTATGTAGTGTTAACGAAAACATGAACACATTATTGAACCGTGAATATATGTACTATATATTGGGCGCATTTGCTGAATGTGTGCTATCTGCAGATCTTCGGTGGTTTAACAACCTTTGATTTCCATCTTGGAACTATGTATTCAGCCCAAATCCTTTCTTGCATAGTTGTATTGTTTGTTTCATGTGTGAAAGTGGAACTATGTGTTGTTTTGTATTACAAGGTGGAGTGGATTCAGCAGATGCTGGTCTGTTTGGCGATATGTACCTGGTTCAGCCTGGAGGTCAAGGTGACATGAAGGATCAGTGTAGATTAGATATAAGAAAGTTCTCATTTTCACAAAGGAATGTAAATGAATGGAACATATTATCTGATGGTTGTGTGGGTGCTAGTAGTGTGAATATGTTTAAAAATACAATGAACACATACCTCAGAAGGGCGGGATACAAGTAGATAAAAGGGTTGGACTCTCAATAACCCAAAGGGCTATCTAGAGTTAATTTTCTGGGTGGCAATCTTGTTGAATCATATATATATATATCTATATATATATATTTACAGCAGGACCCCTCTATTTCTGCCACCTATGTGACTAACCAAACCTTGTCTAACTGAGATGGTGGCCTTATAGACCTTTGCACATAATATACATGTATATGCATATCATGCGTAAAGGTGTTCAGTGTTACTGTCATTATAAACACATTAACAACACATATTATGAACTTATTTTTTTGGTATTACATAGGAATTAATTTGCCATGAAGGTCTATGGTTGCTTGTGATGTTTTAATTCCACAGAAAGAAAAATAACATGTTATTAGTGAACATTATAACTGCAAGCAAGAAAACATAATGCAATAATACTACACCGCATTTTCACAGGTAATCAGTCACCAAATGTGCATGCCTCCATGAACTTCTAAAGCGCATGTACCCCCAGTATTCTGAGTTCAGAGGCGCAACATGCAATAATCGTTAGGTATACAATCATGAACGGGGACAGTCAATAATGATCTATGTAGTTATGTGCATGTACAAGGGTATACTATATTGATTTCTTTCACCTCGTCTTGTTTTCATGCATTACACCTGTAATGCATTATTGCCGATGTCCATATGGTTTGGAGTGAAACACTCTTTGCATCCACCCGCTGAGAAAAAAATGAATAGTTCCGACCAGACCAAGCATACGGGTTGGAAGTTTCTTGAGGAGCGTCAAGGGGTGCAGTTAGAGATGTCACTGGGTGGGTGTAGTTGTTTTGTTATGAAGGTGGTGTAGTTGTAAGTATAAAATGCACCTCCTCAAAACTATACCATGCTACGTAGTTGTAGTTATAACAAAAATATAGGCGTAGTCTGCAGTGACACCCCTACGCTACGCCTACGGCTATGCCTATGGACTCCAACGCGATAGAGGGGTAACGACGTCGACGGACGGGGGGAAGTCGTGTTGCTGGTGTGAATTACGTGTTGTTCGTTGGCTTTTTAATTAAACCATTATTGTGCATATAGTGTCATTACAATAATTTCACAGTCCGATAAATTTAAATAATGCAGATGTGTACATCACCGTCATCGCGAGGCCTTGTTTCAATTTGAAACAAATAAAGTTCTTTGTTGCAAGTTAATATGCGTCATTTACCCCAAGTGACCTATACTGCAGACTAATGACGTATCTAATGTGAAATTCAGCAAATCAAAAAGCAGCAGAAACAAGCGTACCATAGACCAGTGTGTAAGCAATGCCATCTTTTCTTCAGAATTCCATTGCATCTCTCTATAATACAACGGGTCGCACAGTGGCTGTCGTTGTACCGTTGCTGCGCTGCATTCGCGACGTGGATATACGGCGTCAGCAACCAGTCGCGGAGCATGTATCCGCTGTCGCCGAGGATGTAGCCTTCCAGTGGCCGGGGTACTGTTTCGAACATTTCGAAGACGGGACACTCCCTCAGAATGCGTGCGTCGTGCACTGATCCCGGCCACCTCACAACACTGTTCATAATCATGGCGTCAGCATCACAAATCAGTTGAACATTTATGGTGTGATCGTTTTTTCGATTGACGATTGACGTATTCATGTTCGTTGACCGACGGTGTTGCGATTTTCACATGTGTACAGTCGACGCAGCCGATCACTTTCGGGAAGTTTGCAATGTTGTGAAATTGGACTTTCATTACTTCGGTCTCTCCTACGCCGTGGAAGCGGACATAACGCGGCAGTAGCTTGGCGAACGCAGCAGCAACTCGCTCAACAGTTCTACTCACCGTAGCCTTACTAACGCCAAACAGATCGCCGACAACTACTTGAAAACATCCACAGGCAAAGAATCGCAAAGCGATTAGTATTTGTAGTGTTGTTGTTAACGAACCCTTCCGAGAAACTACCGCGATGTCGTCACCGATTAAATCGACTAAATGCATGATGTTATGCTGACGAAAGCGATACCTGTCGAAAAATTCGACGTCGTCGTACAAATCAAAAGGATGTGACGTATCTCGAAACACTCTTTCTCGACGCAAGGCTCTTCTTACTGCTCCGTTTAAACGATGCACTGGTCGTAGAGCAGCCATTTTTAAGATCAATTTAGTGGAGTTACGCCACGGAGGTAGGTGTCGTAGACTAAGTACGGTTTACTAAGTATTGCGTAAACTAAGAAGACGCCATGAAACGCGTATTTTACTAAGACAATCATCTTTGCTCTACTCCAGGAAGAAGGGAAGCTAATGCGCATCATGGCGTTCCCTCCCACAGAAGCTACTCTGTGTCTTTACGTTCAAAGGGCATATCTTCAGATGACGCTGTGGAATACGGCTGTTCAGCAAGGTCTTTCTCAAGTATATCGGCACTGTCGCTGATTCCAAGCTCGTATTTCATTCAAATACATCTGTGATTAATAGACAATTCCAACAGAAGCTGTATTTCTTACTAAGCTCAGGTCAGTGAGTGTCACATTCAGATTCACATTCAGACTGTTTATTACCAAGTAGCATTTAAAATGTACGAGGAATTCTTGGCGTTGTGGCGTCAACATACGTGCACGCTTGTTTCTCCTGCCCACCCCCCCCCATCATGCACACGCAAAATATACAATCAGAAGCTAAAACTAGTATAAATTGAAACCAAGGCCAACTGCCAACATATTTTAAGACAGTCGTACATCTATTGACATAAAGTGAACTTGATAACATAATATTAATACCGTCTGAACATTACCTAAAAATAAAAAAAGTATACATGTAGTTAAATAAATAATAAATAAATGTATAAATAAATGAGCTGACGGTATAACAACTAAGCTGACAGTTAAAAAGTATGTACATACATGTAGTCAAGTTAATAAATAAATAAATAATAAAAATAAGTAAATAACTAAAATAATAATAATTTAGCATGGCGACATAAAATGTAAACCGACTGAAAACAGTATCATGGCATATCGCGGTTCAAGTGACTCACAGCCTGCGGATAAAAACTAGTTATAAATCTAGTGGTCCTTGTCTTAATGCTTCTATAGCGCTTGCCAGAGGGAAGAAGTTCAAAGAGATGGTTGGCTGGGTAGGTAGTATCTCGTACAATGCTCTTGGATTTTCGCGTACAGCGAGCATGGTAAATAGATTCAATGGATGGCAACTCGCGCCAAATGATTCTAGATGCGCCCTTCACGATAACTTCTAGCCGTTGTTTCTCCTCCTGACTGGCGCGGCCAAACCACACTACAATCGAGAAAGTGAGGATACTTTCAATGATTACGCGGTAGAATCGTATCATAATCTCCCGAGCAATGCCGAATCTCCTGAGCTGCCTCAGGAAGAACAGGTGTTGTTGTGCCTTTTTTGTAATGCACAGTGTGTTTGTGCATCAGCTGAGATCGTTTGAAATTGTTGTTCCAAGGAATCTAAAAGATTCAACCTGCTCGACCTCCACGCCATTTATCGAAAGAGGGTGGATGGGAGTCTTCTTTTTATGAAGATCAACAATCATTTCTTTAGTCTTTGAAACGTTCAATTCGAGATTGTTATCCGCAGCCAACCATTCTCTGAACTTCCTCCCTGTATTGTGTCTCATCCGCATTCTCAATGCAGCCAGCCCTCCACAGTAGTGTCATCGGAAAACTTGATCACAAGGACCAATTGATCCACGGAGACACAGTCATTTGTGAAGATAGTAAACAGGAAGGGGGATAGCACACAACCTTGTGGGGCACCTGTATTTAGAATAAGAGGACTGGAGATAGAGTTGTTGACTCTGACAGATTAAGGCCTGTGAAGAAGAAAGTTAAGGACCCAGTGACACATGGCAGGATGTACATTCAACAATGAAAGTTTATCGAACAGCTTGAATGGGATGATAGTGTTAAATGCTGAGCTGAAGTCAATAAACAGGATCCTGGCATACGTTCCTGGCCTCTCTAGGTGCTTCAGAATGTGATGCAGACCTAAAGCTACCGCATCGTCTACTGATCTGTTTGCTTGATATGCAAACTGGTGCGAGTCCTGGAGGCCGTCGGTGACCGACTTCAGGTACTTGAGTACTATGCGCTCGAACACTTTCATGGCGACTAAGGTCAGTGCCTGGGAATGGGTATGATAGTGGACGTTTTGAAGCAGACTGGGACTCTGCACTGCTGGAGAGAGGAGTTGTAGATGTCCGTAAACACCGCAGAGTGTTGGTCGGCGCAGTTTTTCAGAGTAGATGTGGATATGTTGTCTGGACCCGAAGACTTCCGCGTGCTCTGTCTCCTGAACAGTTTCCTCACCTCGGTTTCCTGGACTATGAAGGGCGGAGACAGAGAGGTACCTGCTGGAAGTGGGCGCTGCTCTGGTGAATAGTTAAGCTTGTCAAATCTGCTGTAAAAGTCGTTGAGCTGATCAGGGAATGACGGGTCACTGCTGTTGGTGGCCGCTGCGTGTTCCTTGTATTGCGTAATCTGCCGCAGGCCATTCCAGACAGATCTGGTGTTGTTGGAAGCGAACTGGTCCTCAATTTTGCGTTTGTATACGGACTTGGCCTTCTTGACCGCCTTCTGCGCCTCGCACTTAGCTCTCCTGAATTCTTCCCTGCTGCCGCTGATGAACGCCGCTTTCTTCGCCGCCAGTTTCTGCTTGATGTCCCTGGTGAACTAAGGTTTATCGTTGCCATACAGAGTGACAGTCTTTGTCTCCGTGCACAGCTCCTCACACCAGTTGATGTAGGATGTCACGGTGTCAGCGTACACGTCTAGGTCAGGACATGCCTCTTTAAACATGTCCCAATCTGTGCACTCCAGGCATCCACGAAGAGCTGCAGTCGACTCGTCGGTCCGCTTCTTGACAGTCTTCTTTGATGGCTTCAAAGTTTTCAGTTTCTGTCGGTACGTGGGGATGAGGACGACCGTTGCGTGATCGGACTCTCCGAGGGGAGCCCTGGTGGTGGCACGGTACGCATCCTTAAAGACTGTGTAGCAGTGATCCAGGACCTTGCTATTGCGTGTGGCACAGTCTACGTGCTGCTTGTACCTGGGCAGTACTTCTTCAAATTTGTGTGATTAAATTCACCCAGAATGATGACTACGCTGTCAGGATAGGTCGATTCTGCTGCCACCACCTGAGCAGCAAACTGGCTGACTGCCTTGGTAGATGTAAACACCAAACGGCACCACCGAAGAGAACTCTCTCGGGGAATAGAACGGCTTGCAATTGATAGTTAGAGTTTCCAGTTCACGAGAACACGAAGAAGAGACAAGCTGAGTGTCATTACACCACCGCTGATTCATAAGAAAGCACACGCCACCATCCCGCTGCTTGTCCGTCAGTTCGCTCGATCGGTCCGCTCTAAACTGAGCATGACCAAGGGGTGTCACTGCCGCGTCAGGGGTCTTGGCATCTAACCACGTTTCCGTAAAACACAGTATAGAGGCGTCTCTTATTTCTCGTTTGTAAGTCAACAGGTGAAAAAGTTCGTCTGTTTTGTTCCTCAGTGATCGCACATTTGCCAGAACGATAGCAGGGAGTGGTGGTCGAAGGCTGCGCCGGCGAAATCTATAGAGTGCGCCCCCGCGTCTACCCCGCTTGCGTGTGCGGCTTGAGGCGTTGTGTTGTGTATGACCCGTATTGTCAACACAAAAAATGTCCTCCAAAGTGAAGTTTGGTTTGTACTCACAGTTCATGGATTCCTGATTCTCAGTAGATCTTCACGATCATACTTATATACACATATAGACTTAAACATTAGAATATTAATCGAAAACGTACACACAATCATCCACCGCCACAACGTGTCGCCATGCACCGGCGCCATCTATACATGAACATAATAGTGTCTTTCAAACTGTCTACATGTGTTACCTCAAAAACTAGGTTCATTGAACGATACGATGGACTGAATGTTGTGCATCGCAGCACTCTCTTTGGCATGAACCGTCTTGGTTAGTGGCATGGTGGTATGAGAACCGTAAACCAGTCTAAAAGACTACAGGCAAATACAAATATAATTAAGATAAATTGAACACCTTGTATTTTAGCTATACTGATGTTTCACACTGATCCGTATAATTCGATCACATAATAAATGTGAGGAAATAGGAGGAGAATGCACTTATCGTACTCAAGATGTAACCCTGGTGGATATTCTAGTACTATATATATGTTAATTCACCAGAGGCCACTAGGGGTTAGAGGCCACACCCTGCTAGTCGAGCTAAACCGGTCAGCTATTTTATCAGGCGCAGTTTGCCCTGGGCCAGTGACAGAGACACACCCACACTTGTAGAGTCTCTGGGCCCAGTAGTTCGTTTATACCTACGGCCTGGTAAGTTAGTCTTGTTATATGTATGTGTTATTGGTAGTGGGGGTTTAATCATTGCATTGTATTGGATTATTATTATTATATGATACATTAGACTAATACGTAACGTTAAATTTATTAATGGTGTTATGTTTCCAATTTAGACGGGGATTATAAGGGCGTGGCGGTTCTATATACTGGGTAGTTCAGTATTGTCATGTAACTAATGCAACTGCATAGGCAGATGCTAGGTAATGTAGTAATACGAAGTACTATCTCGAATTCACTGGTGTGTATTACTATATCTCTAAAAGGTTTGAAATACATATGCGAATATTATCCTATAATAATAGGTGTGTAATTACATAGTGCAGAAGGTGACGTGAATGTATTGGGATTGATTATGTATTGCTGTTACTTTGTTATTGTTGATATATACACGATAACTATCCAGTTGTAACATTATGTGATTATATGTTACAGAACGTTGAGTATCCCTCTGGGAGCTTAAAACATTGACAATTCAATAAACTCTGTCGTGCCCAAAAACCCAGTCGTCTGACTTGTTTACAAGTGGTACCAGAAGTGGGGTTCGACAGAGTAAGCTCCCAGGGGAGTCGAGAAAGCATGGCGTCGGCAGACGAGAAGTTAGCGCGACTAGAGGAAATGGTGGAAACGCTCAAGCGAAACCAACAATCCATCAACGTCACGGTTACCGCCCCTACCACCCGAAAATTAAAGACGTTCGAGGGTCGTTCGTGTGATCTACACGACTGGATGGAAGATGCCCGCAACTGTTTGTCTTCCATCTCATCGGTCGAGCGGTTACATTTCCTGATCGCACACCTGGATGGACCTGCCCGGGAAGAAGTCAGGTATGCGCCAGAGGAGGAGAAAGACTCAGTCGATAAACTATTTGCTTTACTTGTGTCCACTTTTGGGGAAACCCGCAGTAATGCGCAGTTAAAGAAAGAGTTGTATGATAGAGGTCAAGGAAATAGAGAAAGCGTTAGGGACTTTTCCCGGGCACTTCTAGAAATCTCCGAAGGCTTATCAGACAAATCACAGAGTAAGAATGAAACTTTGATAGAGGTATTCTGCGAGAATCTGGTTGATCCACAAATCAAACGGGAAATAAAAAAATTGGTCCGCACCCAGCCTACGGTTTCATTTAGTGCTCTGAGGTCGGAGGCGATCCGTCTCGAGGAGGACGGATTGAGCAGTATGTGTAAAAATGCATGTATTCGGGGAATTCATGAACCCCACCACACCCCCGTCGACCCGAGTATTCTGGAACGAATTGCCACCCAGCTAGAACTACTCGCGACAACTCAGACGCAAATTGTGTCTTTGTTGCGAGCACAACAGTCGTCGGTGGGTGTGGAGAGGGGCGATAGAACTAGCAGACCGAAGCCCCGTAACAGTGGCTCGGTCTCTTGTGAGTATTGTGGCCGAAGCGGGCACACTTACACTAATTGTTGGAAACGTGCTGGGGACATGCGCCTTACTACAGATCAAACAGAAAATCGGGCATACGGGGGGCAACCAAATTCTAACGCAGGGGCAAGCGCACTGCGGGAGGTCCCGGTAACGCCGGGTAGGTCAACACCCCGTAATCATCAGGAAAACTAAGTAGCCCTACTGTCGAGCGTCACGCAGGCGGGTGTAGTAACATAGACTCTATGTTAGTTGACGCCATCATTGGTAAGACACCAGTAATTTCGTGTTGTATATCAGGTGAAGACACCAATATGGTTTTAGACATGGGCTCTGAAGTAACGATTTTACAGGAGTGGTGGTTCAATGAACATTTAATGACGTCAGTCAATGGGTTAAAGGACGCATCAGCGTGGTTACGGCTGGAAGCAGCCAATGCTCTAGAGTTCCCTTATATAGGGTACTTCACAGCCGATATAAATGTGTTGGGCACGGTCGTTAAGAATAAAGGTATTTTGGTACAAAAAGATCCACCAGGGTTTGTCCCCTCCCGACCAATGTCTGGAATACTAGGTATGAATGTTTTGGGTGACATGCCAGAGATAAGGGAACTACTTCATACTATTGAGACCCATAATACTAACCCGAAACAGGATATCGATGGAAGAGTAGTGAAAATTGCAGGTGATACTAGTGTTAAGATACCAGCATGGTCGTCGTGTAACGTAACAGTATCAGGTCCACATTGCACCGGTAACGGAATGGTAGAGCCATTCGATGTTCCCCTGAAGGGAGGTTTACTACTCCAAACTTGTTTAGTAGGTTCCATCAATGGACATTTCGAAGTAACTATCCTCAACCCGACCTCTGACGATGTGTGGCTACGTTCCCATTCACCTGTCGGGAGGATCTATACGGTAGATGTAGTCGATCGGAATCAGGAACACTTCGTTGATTTCGAAGAATTGGATGACGGCTTGCGAGTGTCCCTAGAACCACGACAGGTAACTGCTACTACACGACAGGTAAGCAGCGAGCAATGTAAATATATATCTGATGCGTCACCCCTCGACCCTGGGTACAACTGGATGGAAGAGGTACACATAGGTGAGATACCGCCAATAGACAAAGATCGACTAGTGGAATTATTGCATAACAATCAGCAAGTATTTGCCCAGGACGAGAATGATGTGGGATTGACGGACACGGTTAAACACCGAATATACACCTCAGACGACAGCCCTGTTAAGGCGGCCTATCGTCGCATTCCACCAACTCAGTTTGAGGAAGTTAAAGCGCACATTAAAGATCTAGTCCACAAAGGGATAATTAAGCCCAGTCAGTCGGAATTTGCGAGTCCGATTGTTATTTGTCGAAAGAAGAACGATAAGATTAGGATGTGCGTGGATTATCGCAGGCTTAATACCAAGACAAGAAAAGATGCGTTTCCACTTCCCCGAGTGGATGAGATCTTCGACTACCTATCGGGAGCAAAGTATTTCTCGACTGTCGATTTGAAATCGGCTTATAATCAGGTGGAGATAGACGAGGTTGATCAACACAAGACAGCGTTCACCACCCCCATGGGGTTGTACGAATACAAAAAAATGCCATACGGGCTTTGCAATTCACCAGCAACCTTCCAGAGATTAATGCACATTGTGTTCAGGGAAGAGATGAATGAAAAAACACTTATTTTCTTGGATGATATAATCATCTACTCCTCTACCATTGAAGAACACTTTGAACGACTGAATTTGGTGTTCCAACGACTGGCATCTCACGGTCTAAAGATTGAGCCCACTAAATGTTACCTATTTCAGGAATCGGTTTCTTATTTGGGACAGATAATCTCTAATGAAGGGATTTCTGGGGATCCAGAGAAGGTGAACGCAGTAAGGGAATGGCCAGTACCTGAAAACGCGAGAGAACTCAAGGTTTTCTTGGGAACAGCGGGATATCACCGACGTTACATTCATCACTTTTCACTGTTGGCATCACCTCTATATGAATTGGTGGATCAAGATCCCAACAAAGGAAAGAAGAGAAAACCAGGTAGAAAGTGGAATTCAGCCAAACCGGTACCGTTTGTGTGGAGGCAGGAACACCAAGAAGCATTTGATTCACTGAAACATGCTCTTACTACAGCTCCAGTCTTGGGATTCGCTGATTTCACGAAACCATTCATTCTGGAGACAGACGCCAGTCACCAAGGACTAGGAGCGTTACTACTCCAGGAACAGGAAGGGAAAACCCGAGTTATAGCCTATGCTAGCCGTAGTCTCAGGGGTTCTGAGAAGAACCGAACGGCTTATAGCTCTATGAAATTAGAGTTGTTAGCAGTGAAATGGGCGGTGACTGAGAAATTCCGCGACTACTTGTTGAGCGTTCCGTTTGTAGTATATACCGACAATAACCCATTGTCGTATATTCAGACTTCGGCAAAGCTAACGGCGGCGGAACACCACTGGCAGGCAGAGCTAGCCAGGTTCAATTTCAGCATTCGCTATCGTTCCGGAAGACTTAATGCATCGGCGGACGGTCTGAGCCGGAAACCACTTCAGACTGAAACAAAAGAGTTCACAGTCATCGAAGAAGACGAAATAGCTGACATTCTCCAATTAACGGTGTTGCCGTGCGATTTGCGCCAGAAATTACTCAAGGCAGCAGTCTGTACCACCACAGCACAGGTGCGATATACATCCAAGTATGCAGAGTCGCCGATCCTACCAAGTCTTAGTTCGGACGCGATCCAGGAGGCACAACGTTATGATCCGGTTTTGGGTCGAGTCTGGCATTACATAGACAGAGGGCGAGAATCGACACTCGGAGAAAGACGGAAAGAACAACCGGCAGTAGCGAAACTGCTACAACAATGGGACCGCATTCAGGTCTGTTCCGGAAAATTGTGCAGAACCCTAATAGACCCAATGAGTGGAGAAAAGGTAAGCCAGTTGTTGTTACCGCGTACAATGAGGGAGGAGGTATTACAAGAATTACATGATCGGATGGGACATCAAGGCATTGATAGAGTTGAGAAGCTAGTACGAGCAAGATTCTACTGGCCGAATATGCGTTCCGACATCCTGAATTGGATTTCGAAGTGTGATCGTTGTAATCTTGCAAAGATGCCACATTTGAAGGTACGGACTCCAATGCATAGTATTGTGACAAGGGGCCCATTAGAAGTCATCGCAATAGACTTCACAATTCTCGAACCAGCTAGTAACGGCATCGAGAATGTCCTGGTCATGACCGACGTGTACAGTAAATACACAATAGCCGTGTCGACGAGAAACCAAACAGCCCTAACGGTAGCTAAAACCCTGGTACGGGAATGGTTTCTGCGTTATGGAGTTCCGTGTCGTATAAACTCTGATCAAGGGAGATGTTTTGACGAAAAAATTGTCAAAGAGTTGTATAAGATATACGGTATCGAGAAATATCGTACGACACCGTACCATCCCATGGGAAATGGACAATGTGAGCGATACAATAGAACAATGCATGGATTGTTACGCACACTGACACCCGCCCAGAAGACCAAATGGCCGGAATATTTGCCAGAACTTACATATGCATATAATGTGATCCCTCATGCTGCAACGGGGTTTAGTCCATTCTATCTCATGTTCGGTCGTGTTCCGCGCTTACCGATTGATATCAAACTGCACAGTGACGACACCCTCCAATTACAAACGGTTCATGGAGCCAACCTGGACTGGGTTGACTATCATCAGGCTAGACTGACAAGTGCCTATGCTAAAGCTGCGGAACAGCTGAAGTTAGACATTGCTAACCGAAAAGCAAGTTATGACAAGCATGTCGGGGAGAATGCACTGCGAGTTGGGGAACGTGTACATTTACGCAATAGGGTGAGAGGGCGTAACAAGATTGCGGATGCATGGGACCCGGGAGTGTACGTAGTGACAGAACAAAATGACGACACATACGTAGTCGTACCGGCGAGGGGGCACAAGAAACGCATAATTAACCGCAAAGACTTGCGGGTTTGTGTCCCAGAGACTGCGAAAGGGTCAAGACTGAGCAGACTAGGTCAAGACAGTGAGGAAACTGACCACCCACCATACGAGGTGACAATCTCTTGTCAACCGAACAATGGCCATTTAGACTTGAACTCGGACGTAGAAGAATCAATTACTCCGAACACACCGTTACGTCGGTCAACGCGAAGCAATGCGGGGTACCATAGTAATCCACATCGAGAACCTAGGTCCGTCCTTAGTTAATGATTTCAATTTATTATGTTAGCCGCGGCCGGCTAAATTTTAAACTTGGGGGACATGTAACCCTGGTGGATATTCTAGGACTATATATATGTTAATTCACCAGAGGCCACTAGGGGTTAGAGGCCACACCCTGCTAGTCGAGCTAAACCGGTCAGCTATTTTATCAGGCGCAGTTTGCCCTGGGCCAGTGACAGAGACACACCCACACTTGTAGAGTCTCTGGGCCCAGTAGTTCGTTTATACCTACGGCCTGGTAAGTTAGTCTTGTTATATGTATGTGTTATTGGTAGTGGGGGTTTAATCATTGCATTGTATTGGATTATTATTATTATATGATACATTAGAATAATACGTAACGTTAAATTTATTAATGGTGTTATGTTTCCAATTTAGACGGGGATTATAAGGGCGTGGCGGTTCTATATACTGGGTAGTTCAGTATTGTCATGTAACTAATGCAACTGCATAGGCAGATGCTAGGTAATGTAGTAATACGAAGTACTATCTCGAATTCACTGGTGTGTATTACTATGTCTCTAAAAGGTTTGAAATACATATGCGAATATTATCCTATAATAATAGGTGTGTAATTACATAGTGCAGAAGGTGACGTGAATGTATTGGGATTGATTATGTATTGCTGTTACTTTGTTATTGTTGATATATACACGATAACTATCCAGTTGTAACATTATGTGATTATATGTTACAGAACGTTGAGTATCCTTCTGGGAGCTTAAAACATTGACAATTCAATAAACTCTGTCGTGCCCAAAAACCCAGTCGTCTGACTTGTTTACAAAGAGTTAGCGTATTAATATTTATCAGATGTCAACAACCGGTCACGCCCTTCAAATCGGGGTCACGCGACATTCACGCTGGGACTTACCGCTCGACCAGCCTCCACCGCTGTACGACGAACAGGGCGAAGCAAGCTGAAGCAACTTATCAACATAGTGATTCTGTGACAGACAGTCATACCAGGTTGTGGATGAAAGTCACACGTTGCCAGTATTCGTGTAGTGACATGGCAAGAAGTATCATATAAACGCTACATATGTTGTAGGACAGCTAACGTCATAGCAACGTGGACAGCCGCTCTCTCTGCAGCCGTGAGACGGTTGGGATCGGCCATGCGTGACAACGCCGCGCCTGTGACAACATTGACTGCTCCGTTTGTGTGTCCTGCACTCAAATGAACAATAACCACCCAGATGATGCACACCTTAGGGGATTGTATATCACGCCTCGTCGCGACGTTGCCCACCTATAGGAACCCCCCGAGACTACATTCTTAATGGTGAGAATCCTCAACTTATAACCCCTCCTGACTTAAAAATTTAATGGAGTCGCCGTTTCAGCGCCGTGATTAGGCCCTACTTTTTCCAGTTCATTCCCATGTAACTGAGGCTACAACATCTTAAGAAAATATTTAGTAATACTACAGCAGACGATATTTTATATGGTAGTTAAGTAAGGTTCACGCTTTCATATATATATACAGACTGTGCATCGTCAATAGCTCGTCGGCGGACCGAATAGTCCACGAGTCAGACACAAAGACTGTGGCTGTGGTGCCATAACGACGGACGAATGCTCATGGACTATCTAACAGACGACGACCTGTTGGCGACTTGAAGGAGGTACGTGTATGTCGGGAGTAGGGAACTCATTACACGTCAAACAGACCAACCGTTTTGGTCCGATTCTGACAGACAGACATATTTATTTTGAACCATAATTACATACATACATGTACAAATTTAAATAATTTACGTAAACATGAAGGTCAAGGAGACTCCAATTAAGACATAATGTGCCGTTAGCATGGGAGCCCCATTATATAAAAAAATCAAATAATAATAAATATTAATAATAATCATATAAGTCATTGTTAGTATGTAAGTACAAAAATACAAAATCAACACATAATTGCATAACCTATTGTATACGATTACGTGTTACATACAGAAGAACAATTGTGGCTAGTGCAGTGGAATTTATAATTCACAATTAAGTCGTTTTTAATATAAGTGATGAAACCAGATAAACTATGTGTATAAATTTTACGAATGATAATGCTTGAAGTATTATTAATTGTTTCTATTCTCTTGTGTCATATATATATATATATATGTATGTATATATATATATATATACATACTTATATTTATAAATATATATATATATATTTATATATATATATATATTTACATATTCATTATTGTATCTGGGAATAAACAGGTTATTCCGATTCCGGACGACTGGTTGACCCAATTCGGTCGGGGCGGCCTTTAGCCATAAACTATGTAGAATATATCTATAGTATATGCTATGGGATGTATTCTATAAGACGTGTGCGGAACAATGTCTATAGAGTTGTTTTGCTATAAAATTGTACAACATTTCTGTAGAATTTTATAACAATTTGTGTGTTCATTAGAGTTATCTAGAAATTATATAGAATGCTATAGAATATTATATTGATTTATAAAGAAAGTGTCTCTAGCAATAATGCATAATTATATGGAATACTCTAAAAGTTAAACATAATTCTTAATGCCTCTTCAATTTGTATATAATTATACGTGAATTTGTTATGCTAGCAACTGTTTAGTACCTGTACCGCGTTTATCGAAATGTTTCTACTGCGGTAGCTTAGTGCTTACAACATCCAGCGGTCAATCGAGAGATTCTATGTTCCAATCCTCTTGCTGCCGTCTTGAACCTTCGGAAATTTCGTTCACTCCACGATGCTCCAGTTCATTCAACTGTAAGAATGAATACCTGGCTACGGACAGTCGTGAACATTGTGATAAAATAGTCGTTGTACTTTAATTGCATCGTGACTGAATGTGTAACTGAGAAATCGAGATGGTGTTCGGTTGAGCGTGTCTGACAGGGGGTGAAACCTAACGAGCTCTGAGCACAACTCAGGACTAGATACCACGCTAAATAATATATTACCTTTACGTTCACCATCTTTACTATTCCAGCGTAGAGATTGGCTTGTGGGGAGTATCGAGTTTCCACCATGAATATATCGCGAGTGATATTTCGCGTCAGCAACTGCAGATATCTACTCGCCAAACTGCTAATTGCATTGACTGTATTTGCTGTTTACTATGGCAACAACAAGTTGTTCTCTACGAATGCGCGTCAGGAAGATATTGATAAGTTGGTTGCCAAGGCGACGACAACGCGTGCATCGCTATTGGCCACCCATTCTCAGCATGACGGTCATTACACAACAGTAACGCCTTTTCACGTCAGAGGTCGATCCAACGTAACGGTAGGTATTTATACAATGTTGCATTCCCATCGAGGATGTCTCAGAGTATTAATGTTACAATCACATATATTCTACATAATTATATAACTCACATAGGAATCAGTCTGACCATGTCAAAAAACGCAATCCCGTTTCATAAAATAATATAATATGATTGCTATGTATTTGGACATTATCATCGAAGGCGTCTTGCTGAATATTATCACCCCACAACGAACGAAGCCTGCCGGTGCTAAGACTAACTGATCATGTGTATATAATGTTGAGGTGTGCCTACATCGTGTTTCTATTCAGGCAACATTTATGTATTTAGATTGCTGCCAAATCTGGCACAACCACGCGTGATTTGTGTATTATGATTGGGTGGTCATATATCACATGTCGGCCATTAAAGTCAATATTATGGCTACGATTAGGGATAGGTTAGATTCACTTATTCATAAAGACTATCGATTTTCAAACATAATAACTATATATCAACGTTACAACCGTCTCCAAAAAAAATATGTTTTGGGCTGTACATGAAAGGGAGAAATGTATTGCGTTCTGTTTACGCTATGTGATCAGCTGTATGGTGACCATAACCTGCTGGTTACGTGTCTTGATATCAGTTTCATAGCAATTTATAGTAATTACAGTGCAGTAGGCGCTGCAATGTTGGCCGCCGACGTGTGAGAATTGGGTGCACACGACGATTGCGAATGAACATAGATAGAGGCTAGTGGACCTCGGCGCCTTGGTGGGGATACACCTATAATGATAAAAACTAACGTAATAACATATTACTGAATATAATTTACATGGCTATGGAAATTGTTGCCGATGGAGTATATTAGTTAGCATTATAAAAATATGTAAATTAGCATATGTAAATAATCAAATGCATATCTCTCTGCCAGTGCATACGTCCTGTTCTTCAACTATGGCCGCCGTCGTTCCATCGCTTCTTCCTTAAGCCGCCTCCCCTGGAGTGTTCGAAGGTGGAAGACAATTGGGTGTACGCCGAGAACGGTATCTTTAGAATCTCGCTGGCGGCAAACAAACGTCACGGCGCCATTATTTGTGCATACACGCCGCTACTCTTTAAAACTGACTTCGCCTCTCGCTGGGGAGAAACCATCGCTAACATGACGTGCGGAACGCCACTGAAGTCTGACTTCTTCAAGGTAGAATGTACGGCGAAGGACAAGTCGAAATACGTCAACGTCCACGCTGGCATAGGTCCCGTTAAGAAGCCGACGGTGGCGCCTACTATTGACCGACAGAAGTCGCTCGGTTTAAACGTTCTGATGTTGGGGTTTGACTCGGTGTCCCGGTTGATGTGGATTCGTACGTTACCGAAGACGTACGACTACCTTGTGAAAGTCCTTGGCGCCGTCGTCCTGGAGGGATACAACATCGTCGGGGACGCGACCACGGGGGCACTACTTCCCATGTTCACTGGCAAAAACGAACTCGAATTACCCGAATCGCGTCGACGCTTCAAAGGTGCGAAACAAGTCGACGGCCACCCTTGGATTTGGAAATATTACAATAAACTTGGGTACATCACGCAGATGGCTGAAGATGTGTCATATTACGGTGCTTTCACCTTGCGGCTGATGGGCTTCAAGGACCAGCCGGTCGACCACTACATGCGGACTTACTACTTCGAGGCAGACAATCTGCGCAGTCGCAGTCGAGAATTTTGTATCGGCTCGTTGCCGCGTCACGTGGTGCATCTGAACTACGCGCGCGACCTCTACCGGACGTATCCGGCGCGTATGCGCAAGTTCAGTTTCATATTTCACGTTGAGTTGTCGCACTCCTCGCCACACTTGCTACAGTTGGCTGACAACGACGTCGTCGCCTTTCTAAAAGACATGCACGGTTCTGGATACTTGAATGACACGGTCCTCATCATGATGGCAGACCACGGCCCGAGGTTCCCGTACTGGCGAGATAGTGTCCAAGGCATGTATTATCAACGTTACCTAGAAAACTTGATGTAACATTCAACGATGATCAAATCGAAATCGCTTTTTATGCTTCTTGTTTGCTTTCAGACTTCCTGTCTACAACGTTTCTCTCTTCCCTGTGCACTTCCTAGTCTGTCTAGTGATCTGTGATTTATGCATCTCTTTTTCGATGTGTAGTTTGATGCGGGTTCCTTAGGTACGGTACATTTCGTTTCTCCGATATATGTAGCATTACATGTCTCATACGCCCATTTTGATGGTTCCACTGATACCTCCTGTTTCTCTAGGGAAACTAGAAGAACGAAGTCCGTTCATGTCGTTTCGCTTTCCGCCGTCCTTCGAGAAGACTCATCCTGAAGCGATGAGGAACCTGCGAACGAACGTTGATCGTCTGGCGACACCGTTCGACGTCCACGCCACTCTTCAGGACATTGCCAGCTACAGCGGCGTCTTGCAGGGAGACGTCAAACAAGTACGATACTTATTTTTCTTCTTCTTTCCCTTCGTCACTTGCGGGTTGAGCTGCTACATCACTTAATCTGGTGCGCTCTGTCGACGATTCTTCTCCAACGAACCTTATATACTGCGATTGTCGCCGAATCCTAACTGTGGGTTCAACTTATAGTTGAAGTTCATTTTCTCCTTCTACCACCCTCTTTTGTTGTCTACGCTCTCTTTACCCATCTTTCCTCACTACTTCCCTGAATATAATGTCCACGCTTTCTCAATCTGCTCCCAAATACTTTCATTTCCATGTGCTTTGTTCATTTATATATCGTCACACAACGTCTCGAGTGGCAGTACATTTTCACCGGATTTAGTATTCACAGGCGTCCTATCGACCGGGACTCAACATTGATGCCGGGCGGCCCGTGAAGCCTAACTGGTCTATTCTGCATCTACCCGACATTCTGCCCGGCATTAAACCTCGATGCAATAGTCGTTTAAAACAGCCCTCGTGTGGTTGTCGTCAGATGGGCATTGTTTAACACACGTATAACTCTCTGCGCTCTTTAAATGTAAATATTCACACATAGTCTATGTGAATAAAATACTCCAATACCCAACTGAATTGACATGATTATGATGTGCACGTGAGCTCTTCAGCTAACCAGGAACAGAGCCACGACTTTGTTAATGGGATTAGGAACATAAGAGATGGAGTTGTTGGCATCATCAACACATGCACCGCATCCCAACAAAAAAATATTCCAATAGATCCACAAAATATATCCAACGCCCCATTGAAGTGAAGTTTGTTCAAGCAAAAAGTGGGGCGTGCGCCCTGCATTCCCCTGGAACCGCGCCTGGAAACTATACCGACTGTTCCTGGTACCCGAACTATGATATCGTCGAATGGTTTTAAATATGATTTAAATACGTATACTATAATATGCAAATAGTATTCTGACGAAATTATATATGTGTAAAGTGTTTATTTAAATGACGGCGACTAAAATCTCAGGATCGGAGATTTATCGGTTATGTGTAAATTCCGGAATATCCGTACGAACAAGGAGAGTTGACAAGCAAGTGTATAGAACAGTAGGCCTATATACTCACTAAACATACAACCCTAAAATAGTTTCCTGTTAAAAAAAACAGCGGTCCGGATATAACAGGTGGCCCGCATGGGATTGGATGCCCATCGTCAGCGCACTCTGTTCGGGATTTGTTCTTCTTCACATTCCAAGTAGTTCTATGCTCACGATTTCTTTATTTATTGACCTCCTTGAATTCTCTTTTGATCTACCTCGTTTTGTGTTTCCTTGCCGGTCCATCATGTTTCCTGACTTTGGTTATTTCTCTCCGAATGGTACGTCCAACGGATGTCCACTTCCTGTGTTCAATATCTTTCCCGATGCTAATGGCCTACCCTGCTCTTGAACTCTTGATTATGAGACTAGTGGCGTTTACTATTCACTATTTGTTGCGGTAGACATTTAATCTGTAGAGTTGCGTTGTTTCCCGACAGCGGGGTATCAGTCTGCTCTCCGAGATTCCGGCCAAACGCACGTGCCAACAGGCGGATATCGCCCCGCACTGGTGCACTTGTCTCACGTGGACCAAGATGGACGTCGGTGACGCGAAGGTGAAGAAGGCGGCGACAGCGATGCTAGCGAGCATCAATGACATGACAAAGTCGCTGCGTGACAAGTGCGTCACTCTCTCGTTGGCTAACATAACGCGCGCTGTCAGGTAAGTGTGAGATAGGTCGACGGTTGTCATTTAATGCTAATGTGTAACATAGCCATAGTGTTCAAACAGTGTAATACGTGTATATCGCATAAAGTAAGGTGTTCATTTAATGTACACGTTTAGCATCATGTATAAGCAGATCCAGAGTGGGCACGTGCCTCCCCTAGACCTTTCGAATTTGGTTTTGCTATGCATGCGCTAGAGTGGTGTGCCCTCTATATCTTTTTTATTAACGTACCCCGTTGAGCGCCCCTTAGACTTTCTGAAATCATGACAGCATCCCCCCATTTTCCGTCGTAAGAATCCGACAGTGCGACAGCTGAGTCATGCTGCAACTTCGACTCAATGTGAATTTAGTTTCGGCCATCAGTATTTTTAAGATCTTCAAGGGGGAAGGTTGAACTGGACGTTGTGGGCCCTCTCTGGATCCGTAATGTCACATTTGACTTAAAGTATAATTGCCTATTCACAAGGGTGACATTTTATTGCATGTCCTCTGATGTCTGCACTGTTATTGATCTGTAAGCTCAAATCGTTTTCCGGGTTTGCGTCCTTAGGTACACGCCTAGCGAAGACGTCATGCAGTACAAAGGTGGTGCCGACTACGACAACTACAAGCCTGATCTCAGCGACAAGATGACAACTGACTATATTCTGTATCAGGTGACGATCAGAACGGATCCAAATCAAGGTCTATACGAGGGCACGGTCACTCATCGGCTGGATGAACGCAAGTTCGAATCACCGGTGCAGCAGATTAGCAGGATTAATAAATACGGGAACCAGCCCCATTGTGTTATGAAGGAGATACCGCATCTACGGAAATATTGCTACTGTAAAGTGCAGATCAAGTAGCGTTTGCATAATAGTATGCAATTTCATACGTCATTCCACCTTCGAAATATATACAGGCAAGTGAAGAAATATTCAGTGTACCACAGCACATTAATTAATAGGAAACTGTACGGACTTAACAATATTTATGTCATTTTACAAATTTAGAGATAATCATCTTGTACTCGCAAATAATTTATGTTGGTATGACAAACATAGTTTCTACCATATCTGGTCTTAGAATTTAGTTCTCCTTTTTCGATGGTGATATTTATACAATAATTGTAAGAAAAAGTATCATACGTGAGACAAAGTGGAATATTCACGATTTATTTCTTTATCAGTGACTATTACGAACACTTGATTGTGCAATGTACGACATGATGTTTTATGAGTGATTTATCAATATTATCACGGATTATTGCCCCGAAAAAGTAAAGGTATGACATGAAGTATTTTTTGTGAAGATAAAGGACGTCTAAGGGATCGAACAAAACTAAAGGACTTGATAGTGCTATTTGTGTGAATTAATGTTGCTACAATAATGGAAAGTTATGTGACGTACCAAAAATAAATAATTTTTTCTTCTAAAAATATAGAAAAGGGGGACATTGTGGGCAATTACCGGGCATAACAAAAACGTCTACATCTGTGTAATGTCCGAATGACAGACTGACTAATTGACTGACTCATTAATTCACCCACCCACTCACTCACTCACCCACTCATTCATTCCACTTCGTTTTATGACGAAAGAGGCGCACAAGACTTCCACAAGAGGACGCCACTGTATCGGCAAACACACACACACACACACACACACACACACACACACACACACACACACACACACACACACACACACACACACACACACACACACACACACACACACATATAAATTTGTCTCATCTCTAATAGGCAAGTTGAAATGCCCCCCTACACACACTCAATTGTTATACTGTTGCTAGCCCTACATCTTCTCGTCCCAACTAGTCCTGTCGTAGAACTGGCAAGTGGTTCAGACAGCGTTAATCCAAGGTCAAACAAGGTCACCGCCAAATGATGAATTTTCGAAATTCCGAAAGGTCTTAACATTACAATAGTTGCTAATCTGCTTTACGTAATTACAAAATGACAGTTTCATATATTTTTGGAAAGTGTATTTTGTCCCGCCAACCTGAGGTAGGCCAACGACCTGGAGCTGTTACCCGGTATGGTACGTGTGGAGCTAAGGTCAAATAAGGTTACTATGAAATGATGAATATTCGATTTTTATTATTTAAATACCTCGAACGTCACAAAGTTACAATGACTATGTATCTGCTTCATTGCTACGTACCCACCATATAGACGAGTTTCCTGATGACGCGCGCATAAATTAAATCCACCTGCGCGCTCATGCTGGCGGTAGAAACAAACAGAAACAAGGCAGTTGCGTGTGCGTTTGAGTCGTCATGCCATCTTCGTGTTGTGCTGTCGGGTATGAGAATCGCTCAAACACACATCCACACTTAGAATTTTACAGAATACCCAAAGCCACACACCCTTTTCACAAAAACAGACGTCAGTTATAGCTTAACGCCACACGGAGAACCGAGTTTACCAACAAACTCATCAGCAATGCAAGGTTGTGCACTGCACATTTTGTGTCAGGTAAGGCCTAAGGATATGTCGTTATTTATTGGGGGAGGGGTGTGAGGAGGGCGGGACTAATTAGGGGATACTCTAATTTAAAATCCACCCCACCCCAGAACTGCTGTGCACTGGAATGTGACCATAGTTTGTCCATTAACATTGGTAACACGTTACTACGAATACGTTACTGTAATATTATTGATTTTTTAGAAAATTGCAAGGCACCCCAAAAAATTTAAAATGAAAACTGACTCCATCCTTTATTCCTCCTTCCCACCCCCCACCATTAATCAATTATAGGTCGGACAGTTAGTTTGGCCTACATTTTCACTGACCACTGTCACGGCAAACTTTTGCTTGTGTATAACTTTATTATTTCATATTTAAAATAATATTATTTAATGTCAGACGTAGGTGTACAGTTAAATATGTGTACAAACAATCTTGATAATTTCGCTTGTTTTCTTAAATAACATAATATTGTGCGTTAGGATTAATTTTACTATTTTTCAGGGAAATGCTCAATGGATTCAAACAGCCCCGAATGTGTGCCATCGGTGTGTTCATAAGATAGAAAAACGTTTAAAACTGACAGAAATGGGCATCCCACTGACCGGCCTGTAGGACCACCAGAACTGGAGAAAGAAGCAGCCGATACCTTGATAGACTTAAGGCCAGATGCAGGTTCACCTGACAGTCCAATTATTAACATCTTCTACATACATATACATTGGTGTTGTTCTTATGTGGTGTGACAGTGTGTTGAATGTTGATGGTGTAATTGTGTGATACCGGGTATACTATTTGTTTTATTAATCACTAGAAAGTCACACACCCAAGAATATATGTTAAAATTATTTTACAATATATGCATCATTAAAATATGTTCATGTCTTTCAGGAAGATGGCGCTTAAATGAGTTGTATCTTGTTTTCCGGAAGCTGTTCTTATGCTTACGTAGGTCGATATTGGACAGTGGTGCTGGGTTGACTTTTCTCCTCGACGTGTACTTCCAGGCCGATGCCTTTGATATACAGGCCTCCGGCTGGTGAGACCATTTCGAACTGCCATTTCAACCCTGAACATCGCAGCTGCTGCATGGCTACTTACTGATCCTTGCCTAAAACAGACACAGTGAACGTGTACATTTTAATAAATATGTAGTTGAATTGTCCACAGTTAGAGTAAGGTGGGGCAAAGCGCCCATGCCACTATCTTGGCAAATATTGCATTTGTTGGCTCCATATAGCGATCAAATGATTAATGACTGAGTCCTGACGACACATCAACGTGCTATGGCTTTACAGAATCGAACACGATGCAAGTACAGCTGATTTACCGTTTCTTTATTATTTGTTAAAAGATCGCTTCCATATTAATAAATAAATTGTCCCTAAATGATTACGAATTTTGAAACGCTTGGAATAGCTTTCTACGCTATGTTGTATAACCTGCATTTTCATGCCTTCAGTTACGGTGAGCGATAAAAGAAAATGTAATGACTCAAACGTTCTCGGCATAGTCGCCAGTGGGACATAGCGCCACCTGTGAATTGGGGCAAAGCGCCCATGCCTGCGCGCTATGCCCCATCTGCAATTATTGATATAAAAGTAACATTGTGAATATATTTTAGATGGCATGTCGTTGTATAAATACAATATACATTATATATATACATATATAGATATTATATATATATACACACACACACACACATATATATAATCATTGTTTGTGTTTAGCGCGCACACACACAAACACACACACAATTATTTATAATATTGTGTGTGTGTGTGTGTCCGTGTGAATTTTAATGATATAATTTTATCAAACGTTCTTGTGATTAGTATAAGGATAACAGTTACAGCATGTTCGTTTCAGATTGAGATACAGCAAGGTTCGAACGTACAAAAGAAAGTCTACACAGGGGTCGTATGGGTCTGAACGACTGGCGTTAGCTGTAGCGGCTGTCCACGAAGGACAGAGTATACGAGATGCAGGGGCAGATTATGGAATACCAAGGCGCACACTAAAGATTTAACAAGACAAGATTTAACAAGATTGCCATCCAGAGAATTAACTCTTTTATCTACATATATCCAGCCCTTCTGAGGTATGTGTCGATTTTATTTTTAAACATATTCACACTACTAGCACCCACACAATCATCAGATAATCTGTTCCATTCATTCACAGTCCTTTGTGAAAATGAGAACTTTCTCACGTCTAATCTACACTGCTCCTTTACTAATGTAACTTCATGTCCTCTAGTCTTTCTATCTTTCTTAACTGAAAAAAACATATTTCTATCAATATTTTCATAACCATTCAATATTTTAAACACTTCTATCTGATCTCCTCTCAATCTCCTGGTCTCTAGTGTTGTTAAACCACATTCTTTTAGGCGTTTTTCATAACTAAGATCCCTCAGTTTTGGTATCATTTTAGTCGCTCTCCTCTGTACTCTTTCTAGCATATCTATGTCCTTCTTGCGGTATGGCCTCCACGCTTGTATACAATATTCTAAATGAGGCCTAACTATTGTTTTGTACAGTGGTATTATTAGTTCTTTTTCTTTATATGCTATATTTCGCCTAATCAATCCAAGGATTTGATTTCCCTTTGAAGCTGCAATTCCACACTGCTCTGAAACCTTCATGACAGCACTAATTGTCATCCCTAAGTCTTTTTCTTTTACAGTAGTACTTAGTACAGTTCCCCCCATTGTATATTCTACATATTTGTTCACATGTCCTGTGTGGAGGCATTTACATTTCCCAAAATTGAACAACATTTGCCACTTTTCAGACCATTTGATCAACCTGTCAAGATCATCTTGTAAATGCTGTCTATCACCATCACTTTCAATCCTTCTAAACACTTTTGTATCATCTGCAAATTTCAACACCTTGCTAGCTATATCATCGTCCAAATCGTTTATATATATTAAGAATAATATAGGTCCCAGTACTGATCCCTGTGGAACCCCACTCAAAACTGATTTCCAGTTTGAAGCCTCCCCATCAACAACTACCCGTTGTCTTCTGTCAATCAGCCATTTTTCTATCCAGTTAATTATACCATTTCCTATGCCATGGGCCTTTAGTTTAAGCAGTAATCTCTGATGTGGCACTTTGTCGAAAGCTTTTTGAAAATCTAAGTAGATGATATCTACTGGTGATCCATCATCTACCCACTTAGTGATATCTTCCAAAAAACATAACATATTTGTTAAGCATGACCTCGCTTTTAGAAACCCATGTTGAGATGGGTTTATCAAGTTATGTTTAACAAGAAAATCCACCATGTGATCTTTAATTAGTCTTTCTAATAATTTACAAATCACTGATGTTAAACTCACTGGTCTATAGTTCTCTGACTTGTTTCTCGAACCTTTTTTAAATAACGGTATAATGTTTGCTTCTTTCCATTCTAAAGGAACCATTCCCTCTTCTAATGACAAGTTGAAAACTGTTGCAAGCGGTATGCTAATTTGTTCTACAATTTCCACTAGTAGTTTGGGTGGAATACCATCCACTCCAGGTGATTTATTTTCCTTCATAGCCCTAATTTTCTTAGCTACCATTTCTGGGGTTACAATTAACTGTCTTAAATAGTCTGATTCTGCCCCCTTGAACTTAGCCTCTGGTACTGGCAGTGGACTAGTGTCTTCTCTAGTAAACACTGAACTAAAATACTCATTTAGGTCTTCAGCCATTAAGAATCCTTCTGATATTATATTTCCAGCACTATCTTCTAGAGGACCGACCTTATCCTGAACTTTCTGTTTGCTTCGAACATACGCATAAAAACTCTTGCTGTCATGTTTTATATTACAAGCTAATTTATGTTCATAGCTTCTCTTTGAATTTCTAATTTCAGCTGTAGCTTGGTTTAGTGCTTCTTTATAAATGTTGTAGTCTTCGTCATTGCCAGTACGTCTATAAGACTTCCACATCATTTGTTTATACTTAATTTTTCTAATTGCTTCTTTCGATAAACGTTTCTTTTTGGACCGTTTCCCGTGTTTTTTAAGGGAACAAATTTGACGATGATGCATTCAATTTCACTCTTTAAGATATTCCAGCATTCTGTTGCTGTCTTATTCTTCAGTGTATTATTCCAGTCTATCGCCATTGCTCTGGTGTTGTACAGCTCCCTGGCGTTGCATATTCTCAAGTGCCTTTGAAGCACAATTGGTAGATTATGCAAAGGAGATGGTCAAGATAATGTACGGATTGACAACTATTGTCAGGCGTTTGGGTTACGCTGTTGCCGCAAAATTGGGCATACAGCACAATTTTGATGACGAGCGTGGGATGGCTGGAAAGGACTGGCTGTCAAATTTCATGAAGCGCCACCCAGAGTTGTCGATTCGTGCGCCAATTTCTACTAGCCTGGCCCGTGTCGAAGGTTTCAACCGCGATGCAGTTATGGTGTTTTTTGCTTTGTACAAAGATGTCCTGCAAGGAGGGGATCACAGAGCTACTGCCATTTGGAACTGCGATGAAACTGGCTTCACGACGGTAGCGAAGGCGGGGAAGGTCGTATGCGAAACTGGAACAAGACAGGTGCGAAAGGTTTCGAGCGGTGAGCGTGGAAAGAACATTACCGCGCTGTGCTGTATAAGCGGTTCTTACATTCCTCCGCTGTTTGTGTCCCTCGCAAGAGAATGGTGGAGGCCCTCATGAACGGTGTCCCTGCTGGTTCGATTGGTGCAGTGAATGATCGCGGTTCAGGCTATATCGACTCAGCTCTGTTCATGAAGTGGCTCAAACACTTCGTCGCGATGGCCGGCTGCACCAAAGACCATCCACACGTACTTCTGTTGGATGGACATGAAAGCCATAAAAACGCTTGAGGCAATCGACTTCACCCGGGAACATGGGGTCATATTGCTTACATTTCCACCACAATGCGCACACCGGCTCCAACCACTCGACCGGACATTTTTTTAAGTCACTGAAGTCTGCGTTCAGCCGTTCATGTGACAACTGGCTTACATCCAACAAGGGACGTCCCACCACCAAGTATGATGTGAGCAAGCAGACAGTTCTACTGCTACAGTGCAGTCTGCCGTCAAAGGGTTTGCAACGTGCGGATTATGGCCATTCAACGACAGCAAGTTCGATGCAGAATTAATGTACTTGAATTGCCTGTCGATACTCCTCAAGTCACAGCCCTGGATGTGGTCGTCGCTTAAGTTGCCGGCACCCGAGTCACCACCTATCCAGCTACTGTCCCGGCAATCTCAGCACCACACCACCCCATAGCAACCAGCTCTCGAAGCTCCAGTCTGCATGTCGCTGCCACCCATGTCGTCACCGGACACGTTGCCCCCCCCCCCACTGAAGCAGCCAGCGCTCCATATTTCGCCACTGGTGTATCTGCACCGGCAGTTTCTGTCGAACATCCTACAAGTCCTGCAGGATCTGAAGGTGACATTCGCGCTATTATGAGCATAGCGCCCATTCCATGTGCGCTTTGCCCCACCTACGGGGCAAAGCGCCCAAATCGGGTGCATGCACGTAATTAATCACACTACAAAAACATATTGTTCGAATCATGTCAGATTTGTAGGTATATTGCATTAAATGGAGCCAACCGTTATGACGATATGTGTTACCCTGGGCGCTATGCCCCACCCTACTCTATGCACCATGTCAATTATGATGATGTATAGCATTATCAAAAAATAAAAATATTGCAATACACAATTGACACGGAATTGTGCGATGCACAAAGTTAAGTCTAGAGGGAAAATACATGGTATGTATACATAATTACTCGGATACACCTTAGTTTGGCTTTAAAATATAGAACATCAGGTCATTATAACATTCGGATAACATGTCTAAGTCTTAGATTGTAATAATGCAAGAATTCGCTATTTTCCAATGCTATGGCTCTATTCAACAGGAATTTGTTGACCTTTTTGCTTAAAACTATATTGAATCCGGTGGAGATAGGGGGTTCCATAATTGGTATTGCTAGATGAATAAATAAATAAATATATTATAAGCTGCTCCCGTGGCCGTGCTTTGGCATATGGTATTTGAAAGTTGTTGTCGCTATGCCTAATACTGTGCTTGATTAGGATGTAATATGTCTAGTTAATTAATACAAGAAAGAATACAGCTTACCCCGCCATACATGTCCAGTGTGCTGTGAGTATGTTCGCTAGATGCTTAGTCTTATGGACGCACTCCCAGGCCTTGTACGTCGTTGTCTTTTCTCCCTGTCGCTGACTTGGGACGACTTCAGCCATCAAGAAGCAGTAGTTGCAGTTCTTATTTATAAAATGATATTTCACTCGCTGTACATGAGCACATACAACATGATTGTATGCGTCCAAACTCTTGTACGCTCCCTTGTTCTCGTAAGTGTATAATATTAAATGCTCAGTGTGTTAAATGAAGTAAATATGAATCTGGGGGAACACTAATGCGGGCCACTGCTCCAAATCCAGCGACCACTCATTGTCTGGTAACGTATATAGATCTGGTAGTTGCTCACCGGTATTGAGACGAAGTTTCACCAAATAATTATAATTTTCTGTGGCGAATTTGCTTTTACTCGCCGAGCCATCCATTTTTAACAAGCCGCTCGCCATACACAGACGCTACTTCTGGCGCCAGTATGCGCGCGCATCCAAATATGTCACGTTTGTTTATAAACATTGAAACTCGCCTATACTCTGTAAAAGTATACTCTGTGAACAATTTCACCTCGTTAAAATGCGATATGTTATTGAGCTGTCAGTTGATGGAGCATGTGTGAAATGACGATCAAACAGAGTCACCGAGTAGTGATAAATGTTTGAAATTCCGCCATCCCGTAAACGTTGTACAACATCAATGGTTGCGTATATCTACGTTACCTACCTAATATATATTCACACATATTTATAAGCATACAGACCGAACACACACTCACACGCACGCAAGCTCGCACATGAATCCACCTTTTCTAGTGGACTGTTTGTAACTCCAACTACCGTGATATCCGCATGAAGTCATATTGTTACGTTGCATGTCACGTGTTTAGTTACTTGTTATTTCTTGCGTCTTGTTTGGTGAAATTTCAGCCAGCTGTCTTTCGAATTGTATGTTAGTTTTTGTAATCATATTTGTGCTGCTATTATGTAGAACATCTGGCAGCGCTTTTCAATTATGTCACGCGTGTACACTTGTGTACTGGGATAAAGGTCATAGCAAATTAATGGAATTTTGTTTCGATTAAACTATCTAGCCTACAGCACACATATCAACAACCTGAATGCATATATGAGGATTAATTTAAGAAAATTAGTTCTTTTAGAGCGTTCACGCTGGGCTCCTCCAAACAGATACGTGAACAATCGTACACAGCTCCGTATGCCGTCTACTGAAAACAAAATAAGTCTCACAATTGAATTGGTTGCAATCATATCCGACGGCCATCTAGGACGAAATAGGGAGGCCAAATCGCACATCATCCATTTCATATAATAATGATATAGTTATAATAACAGCATTTCAAATCCAAGTATTACGAAAAATAAAACATCACGACGCACAGAATATTGCGCAACCAAATGTCTTACATTTTCACCGGTAATGAACTAACTAGTGGCTCTTGCACACCGTCTCACGTACGATATATTCGGGTGTTGTACTTATTTATTACGTTTACATTTATTGACTAAATAAAAAACACGTAAAATATGAAATAAATTATAAAACTAGTAATAGTAATAATAATAAACTTTATTTATACACCATCAAATCTGGGACTAATTCCCCGTTCACTGGTGTTTACAAAATCGGCCAATATCTAAGAAACATAAAAACGCATTTAAGAGAAATAAGTAAGAACAAATTAATACAATTAAACACATGTATATGAGGCACTCCTTTGTGCATAATAAAGCATCGGTACGTATACAGGATCATTATCATCATGTAACGGCTCATCATCCACGTAGAATACGAGTCCATTAATCAATACTAAACGCATGTCTAACTGCATTGTCTCTAATTCCTTAATACAGTTGTGTATAATTACTGTCATACTAATTGTTTCTAACCAATTAGTAATACACCATGACATTGAAGGTAACAATGGTCACCTCAACTGGGAACTGCAGTCTAACACAGCGCCTGAGCACTGCTCAGTGCAATCACACCATGCACTGTCTGTAAATAAACAAGCAAGTGAAATATAATACTTGCACTGCATTGCACTAACTAACAAGACTCAGTAACTGATACACAACCAATTATCAGTTATAAATGAAATAATCAAATAATGACTAACCCTGTATCATTATATGTATGCTGACATAGTGATTCTCTTAAAATGCACTAAAATAGCATAATTCTTCCGTGAGAACACCTGCTAAGGGTCACCTACATACGCTGGACTTGTCTAGATTTGCGAGTAAGTGTAATTGCTAACTACAATTAGAAATCAAAGTATTGCTTAAAGCATTGAATAAACACTCTTCTGCTAACCTCTCTTATCAATATATAAATTACCCACTACACTGGTGTTAATAGCCCTTCTGTAGAAACTACCCTGCTAAACTCAATGGGCAGTCAGTCTACCCACTGACAGTCAACATGCTGTCCCTACTCCCTAGGGAATAGTGATACCCGACACCGCTGCAGACACATCACACAGCCTACTGTGCCAGCATCTCAGCAGGGAACATATCAACACAATGATCTCCTATTGAGTATTAAAGACTCATGCTAATTACTAGATTAGGAACCATGCAATTGTGTAGATAGTGCTTCCTTATCCCAAACAGTGGAATTTAACCTGTGTATATCATAATACACAACATCTGTAAGTGCTGGGGGAATTCCGCCCACACTGTCAACACAGACCAATTAAGTGACCTTCCCACGGGGAACTTAAAAGTCACTTTAACAGCAAGTATAAGGGAGATAATTACATAAATCTGCTGTTAGTTAAATCCTGGTGCAATCCACTCACCTTACATGTTCATTTGTATTTTTCTTTCTGTTAAAACACGAAACCTCGTGGGAAAACACTGGAGCGCTACGTCTGTCCAGCTTATCTCTTAAACTCTGTGATGGCGTCTCTTACATAACCCTGGCTTAGTGACCGGGGTATGTATCAGGCGCCACTCGTGTCAGAGAACCGCGATGCTCATTGGTCAGTACGTCGTAGCGAGAACGTCGTACTGACCCTATTACAACCACTCCCGCGCTCCCAATTGGTCCGCGCAACTTAAAACTGGGTTACGCGTGACCCAGTTTGAGACAAAAATGGGTCACGCGTAACTACGCCTGACCCATTTTGGGGGTCTAAAACTAGGTTGTTCCTGGGAATGTCCCGGGAAGGTTCGTAGTGATCTTGGGAACCTGTTGCGCCTCTAGTGGAATATTGCCGAACCAGTGGAGTATTAAGGAAATTAAAGAATATTACGCGCGAAATTAATATGGATATTGGACAGAGATTGATCCGCCTTTTAACACGAGTAAACACCACTTTAACAACAATCCAAGACGCACAAGCTGACCAACAACAACAACACGACGATGCAGACGATTTTGATTTAGTTTCACAGTAAGTACTTTATTATAATTTAGTACATGTGTAATCGTAGACCTAGCGGACACTTTTGGAATCAATCAAAAAATAAATAATGTAATTTACATTTCACAGCATGTGAGGGCTATTAACAGTATGCTTTCTACTAGAGTTTTTTTTACTTTTCATTAATGATAAATGAATATGTTATCCAGAAATTGTTTTATTCTTAATTTATACATACCTGCACATTGCATGCATATTATTATTTATATACAAGGTACATCCAGTAAATTGACAACAGTTTATAAATGACAATTCAATTCTCATATAACACTATGTTTCCAGGTTACAACACTTCTCTCAAGCCAGATTCAACAGCGCACCTATTCGCAACAGACGAAACATTACACTCGAAATTTCACTCTTACCAAAGCCATCAACTCGACTCAACCGAGGCGATCAACGTTTGTTTAGAGGTAAGACACTTGTAATTAGTAGTACATTTACGTTAACCATAGGCATATGCAACGTTTGATTTATCACATTGAAGACCCTTTACAGAAATCCCCATAACCAATAAAAAAATTAAAATAAAAGAGATCTCATTCAAACATCAGCCATTTTATTTCTTACATTCCACACAAACCGTTAATAAAACATGTTTGTCTCCAGGTGGAAATAAGTTACGTTGCAATATCACTGCAACTATTATTTTGAAAAAAAATGCAAAGGTGGTCACTGCAGTAAGGGTGGTGGCTGGTTTCTAGTGCATGCAGGAAGGGTGGTTGGTGCAGGGAGGGTGGTGGCTGGTTTCTAGTGCATGCAGGAAGGATGGTCGGTGCAGGAAGGGTGGTGGCTGGTTTCAAGTGCAGGCAGGAAGGGTGGTCGGTGCAGGAAGGATGGTCAGTGCAGACAGGGTGGTCGGTGCAGGACGGGTGGTTGGTACAGGAAGGATGATAGCAATGGTCAGTGTTGGAAGGGTGGTCAGAGCAGGAAAGGCAGTAGCAATGGTCGGTGCAGAACAAATGTGACCATGACATATTCGTCACCTAGGGTAACATACCGACACTTGGAATTACATGCAAAGAATTTATGACACGGTAAATGTATCTTACACTGTGCTTGCTTGCAACTCAGGTGGCAATAACTATGATTGCAATATTATTGTAACTGGTATACTGAAATTTATAATGCAATTTGCATTGTCATTGTTTGTGTGCGGTATTGGCCGACAAGTATGTGTGCTACTGTGAACTCATATAAATTAGGTTTTTGTTACTTATTTAATCATCAAATTATATTTGCATAGACGTGTTTACACTCACTCTTGGAATTATCCATATCTTGGATCGTTTCCCCCTTCTGTGGTCGCCTGTTGGTATCGTCCAGTTTTTTATATTGTGCGTCGTCCGTGGCTCCGGTGTGATGATGGTGAAATGTCCGTTTGAAAGCATTTTCGCAAAAGTATATTGTACGTCTTGGAGGCATGGGAAATGTGCTGCGATGCGATCACGTACATTTGGAAGTGCTGTCTCGGGTGCTAGGGACAACCTTTTCGCCTTGAAGAACTGGTTGCTTCCTACAAAATGTTATTGTTGTATGAAATACAGTACTAGACAACATTATTTACAAAAGTGTTTTAGGAAGCTCGCTTTTTTAAAGTTTGGAGACAAACATGTTTTATTTATGGTTTGTGTGGAATGTAAGAAGTAAAATGGCTGATGTTTGAATGAGATGTCTCTTTTATTTTAAAATGCTTATTGGTTATGGGGATTTCTGTAAAGGGTCTTCAATGTGATAAATCAAACACTGCATATGCCTATGGTTAACGTAAATGTACTACTAATTACAAGTGTCTTACCTCTAAACAAACGTTGATCGCCTCGGTTGAGTCGAGTTGATGGTTTTGGTAAGAGTGAAATTTCGAGTGTAATGTTTCGTTTGTTGCGAATAGGTGTGCTGTCTCGGGTGCTAGGGACAACCTTTTCGCCTTGAAGAACTGGTTGCTTCCTACAAAATGTTATTGTTGTATGAAATACAGTACTAGACAACATTATTTACAAAAGTGTTTTAGGAAGCTCGCTTTTTTAAAGTTTGGAGACAAACATGTTTTATTTATGGTTTGTGTGGAATGTAAGAAGTAAAATGGCTGATGTTTGAATGAGATGTCTCTTTTATTTTAAAATGCTTATTGGTTATGGGGATTTCTGTAAAGGGTCTTCAATGTGATAAATCAAACACTGCATATGCCTATGGTTAACGTAAATGTACTACTAATTACAAGTGTCTTACCTCTAAACAAACGTTGATCGCCTCGGTTGAGTCGAGTTGATGGTTTTGGTAAGAGTGAAATTTCGAGTGTAATGTTTCGTTTGTTGCGAATAGGTGCGCTGTTGAATCTAGCTTGAGAGAAGTGTTGTAACCTGGAAACATAGTGTTATATGAGAATTGAATTGTCATTTATAAACTGTTGTCAATTTACTGGATGTACCTTGTATATAAATAATAATATGCATGCAATGTGCAGGTATGTATAAATTAAGAATAAATGTGAAATGTAAATTACATTATTTACTTTTTGATTGATTCCAAAAAGTGTCCGCTAGGTCTACGATTACACAGGTACTAAATTATAATAAAGTACTTACTGTGAAACTAAATCAAAATCGTCTGCATCGTCGTGTTGTTGTTGTTGGTCAGCTTGTGCGTCTTGGATTGTTGTTAAAGTGGTGTTTACTCGTGTTAAAAGGCGGTTCAATCTCTGTCCGATATCCATATTAATTTCGCGCGTAATATTCTTTAATTTCCTTAATATTCCACTGGTTCGGCAATATTCCACTAGAGGCGCAACAGGTTCCCAAGATCACTACGAACCTTCCCGGGACATTCCCAGGAACAACCTAGTTTTAGACCCCCAAAATGGGTCAGGCGTAGTTACGCGTGACCCATTTTTGTCTCAAACTGGGTCACGCGTAACCCAGTTTTAAATTGCGCGGACCAGTTGGGAGCGCGGGAGCTGGTTGTAATGGGGTCAGTACGACGTTCTCGCTACGACGTACTGACCAATGAGCATCGCGGTTCTTTGACACGAGTGGTTCCTGATAGGTATGACCCTCGCTTGGTGACTGCTGGGGAAACTGACACCGCTGGGGAAGCTGACTTATAGGCTTTTCCAGGCCATATATGTTACACTGGTGAGTCTACAGATTTAACACATTAAAAATAATGAGAACAAAAAGAGTACTTGGAGTTTTGGAATAATGGAAGGAAATAATTAACTAATTCGTCAGTAACCCTGCCGGTTACATATATATACATATATATATATATATATATGTACATATATATATATATATATATATATAATTACGAGGAAAATGTAATAATAAAGCAAACGATTAGCAAAAGTGCTGAACAGCAGAACATACTGGATAAAAACAAAATAATAAATAAAATTCTAAATTACATTAAATAAGCTGACTAGATACTAAAATGTGATTCTAAGATAACTCAAACTAAAAATCAATTAAAACTGTATGCTTGAATAATACAAAGATTAAATGAGGTCTTATTATATTAGTTTAAGAACAAAAATGTCTTCAATAATTTTCCAGACTGCCTGGTGTTCTCAATCTCGCATAGTTCCAGTGGCAGAGAGTTCCACAGTATCGGCCCAGCACAAGCAAATGCCCGGCGTGGAAGGTCCAGAAACAAACCACCGTCAGGGCGTAGGGTCCTGGTGGGCGAGTAACGATGTAGCAGCGACGCGAGATACACTGGCGTGCCTGCATACAGTGCCGTGTGTACAACCATGAGTAACTTGTACTAGATGCGCTTTTTCACTGGGGGCCAGTGCAACTGTTGTAGGTCCGCAGTGATAGATCGCCGGTCACCTCGCCGAAGTTGCATCACAACACGTGCGGCTGACTGTTGGACTCTCTAGGCGGTGCAGCAGACGGTCAGATATGCCAAAGAGCATCGCATTTCCGTAATAAATTATGGATGTCACAAGTGCATGGACAAGACATTTGCAGACACTTATCGTCATTGCTTCTCGTACACGTGCAATTCTCGAGAGATGGTAGTAAGCACTTCGACATGCATTTGCCACCTGCGTCGCCATCGACAAATTAGCTTCCATTGGAACACCAAGATCACGAACGATGGTCGATGTTGCTACATATTGTTCGCGTATGTTGACATGTTCAATGAGTATTAGTCTGCGCAAAACTAGAAAATCTTCTAAAAGTGTTCATATCCCCAAACAGTCCTTATAGTTTCCTACTAATTCATGTATTGTTGTTGACACTACACATAATGTTTCTTCACATTCCTCTATATATTTCGAAGGTGAGATGACTCGATGTGCACTTTACAGCAGCATTGTTTTCGTAGATGCGGGAACTCCTTCATAATGACATGCGGCTGATTTCCGTATTTATTAATCCTGCTAATCTGCTGCTCCGGCGTTCGTCCAGCTGATGAGAGCCCTCGTATGGACATTGACCTGGATCCGTTCTGATCGTCACCTGATACAGGACGTATTTGGTGGTAATATTGTCGCTGAGATCAGATGTATTGCTAACGTAGTCGATACTGCCTTTGTACTTTAGGTCGTTTTTGTTAGGCGTGAATCTATGGACGCAAACCGAAAAAGGATTTGAGCTGGCACATGATAAATACTGCAGACACCAGAGGATATATAAGACATATTATACGCTCTGTGACATATGACATTGTATGAACATCCTTTAACATCAGCTACGTGAAACATTACATTATTTGAACATCTCACGTTACGTGAAAGATTAGACCTAATAAATGTCCACCGTCGAACTGTCTCAATCTTACCTAACAGCGCGCGTTATGTTAGCCAGCGAGAGAGTGACGCACTTATCGCGTAGCGACTCCGTCATTTTATTGATGCCTACTACCATCGTGAGACACGTGCACCAGTGCAGGGCGAAGTCCGCATGTTAGCTCGGGCGATTGGCCGAAATCTCGGACAGCAGACTGATGGCCCGCTGTCGGGAAACAACGCAATTATACGGATTAAATGTTCACCGCGACACAATGTGAATAGTAAACGCCACTATTCTCATACACAACAAAGGCCATCAGCATCAGGAAAGCTATTGAACAGAGACATTTGTAGGACATACCCTTCGGAAAGAAACAAACGAAGTCAGGAAGTATGATGGACCAGCAAGGAACACAGAACCAGGCAGGCAAAACCTAATCGGAAGAGGGCAATATAGTTAAAGAAATCGTGAGCGAGGAATTACATGGAGGTGCAAATCCGAGATGAGGTGCTCTGAAGACGTGTACTTTCGACATGGAATTAGAAAATGAGCTGTTGTTAAGGATTTTCGTAACAAACGTTAGTTCAACGCTACTGCGTGACTGTGTAATCAGTTCAATGACACTTCTGTGAACTGCCACAGCAAAGTGTGTATTAAGTCGTAACATTTTGAAATTGAGTGGTCCCACGTATCATGAGCTTTAAAAAGATACCTCTCTTTTTGAACTATTTTCAGTTGTTTTTTATTTATTGTTAAATTGAAGCAGACTTAACTAAAAAAAAATCAGAAATGATGTAGTTTTGACTCATATTTTTCTATTGTGTTTTGAAATATGGTTTCGTAAGTACATGTATTGTATCAGGTTTGGGTTGTGGGTTGAGGAAAGTAAACTACACATTGAAAGATGACTTTGAGTGATGCATTTATAAAAAAAATCACAATTTATAGAATATGACCTAGACAGTAATGTTTGCCCCACGTGCAAAATAGCCCTGTGTGATTTAATACCCGCCCGCCCGCCCGCCCGCCTCCGAGGCGGCGAGGTCCACTCGCCCCTTTCTACAGTATGTTCAGTCGCGTCCATAAAACATTGACCTCTTATTACAGCAGTGTTCGACCTTAGAGGCTACATGGGTCGGTATGTGAGTGAGTGAATTAATATTCGGTTGACACGGTGGCGTCGACAGAGCAACAGTAATTGAAGAAGCACGTTTGTGAGTTCGCTGGCCGATTTTATGTTCAAATGAGACGTTCGCCATTACCGTGTTATGTGCTTCGGCAAGCAACTAAGGACGCAATCGGCGTTCAACGTAATTGGTAACTGGCCTCTGTGATAACAGGTTTTGGTTCTATTGCTGTGCCTGTTTTTGTGTGTTATACCCAACATGTGAAAGACTGGACCAGCAACCGCATGATTACAGGGATTGCTAGGCCTTCAAGTCCTTCGTCGGGCCCGCAACATGTTTAGATTACAGGCCCGGTTGGCGTTTCAAATTTTAAGAGTTATGTCGCATATGGAACAAAACATCTCATAATTCTTCATAATTCACACACACACACACACACACGCACGCACGCACGCACGCACGCGCGCACACACACACACACACACATACGCACACACACGCACACACACACACACACACGTCAAGTGTTTCTTCCATATAAAACCTACTCATCCATAAGGGCGACACGTTCTGACACTTTGCCAGAATATTGTTGATAATCCCGGTCTGTCGCTGTTGTTTCGTGTCACTAGTAAGAAAGATCTATTTTGTCTGGATGGAGATTCGGTTTACTTGCTTTCATCCACGACAAAATAGGGGTCCATCAATTGGTTGACAACATAGATGCCTGTGCATCGACTGTATTAGTTATATTACAACTCACCAGCCATTAGTGTTAATTAAAGTCATCGTTAGTATATAGTAACTTAAATAAGAGACTTGATGTACAAGGCTAAATAAGTTCAACAGGAAACTCTCAATTTAAGTTGCAGGATGACACCTTGTGAAACTCCTAAAGAAAAGTTGTGTGTGCAAGATAATGAACCAGATATGTCAATATAATACATTTGCGTCTATATATCGTGTATTGTCCAAATGTAAAACATGTTTTCTACGGTTGTTCCCTGCGTCTTTTTGGATAAGTATCCCCTCCATGAACACACGTTCAGTGATTGGTTTACGAAATTTTGCGAAACGTAGAAACCACGCATAACGTTATGAACGTTATTACATAATTATTCACCTTTGAGTAACATTTGCTAATTATATATTCGTATTACTTACGACCATTAATCACCGGGAATAGTTCTTCCAAACTAAAAGGTAGCCATTATTTTCTATAAATTCCTTTATTATTGCACACAAAAATATTAATTAACATTCATCTATATTGTTCAAGGGTGTCATCTTACGATGAAATTGTATTAGACAAATGCTGCCTGATCTTCTATTTGCAGTAGCAATATTTCCGTAGATGCGGTAACTCCATCATAACACAATGAGGCTGATTGCCGTATTTATTAATCCTGCTGATCTGCCGCACCGGGGAGTCGAACCTGTTTTCTTTCAGTTGGTGGGTGACCGTTCCTTCGTACTGACCATTCCCGGGTTTCGTTATGATGGTCACTTGATACAGGACGTAAGTGTTGTTCATCTTGTCGCTGAGGTCTGCTTTGTACTTGTCGTAGTCGGCGTTGCCTTTGTACTTCAATACGCCTTCATTGGGAGTATACCTGATGATTCAACAAAGGAAATAGTCCAGGCCAGTGGAAAAATCACAAATTAAGAATTAATTACTCGCAGATCGCAGTATGTTAACTAGTTCTACATCCACTGCCGCAGAATCCAGCTAGTTACTACCTCAGGTTCATTATTTAACAGCATTGATAACCATTACACATGTAGTTTCTACTCTAAATATATTGCGAATCAGTTTTCTGCAGCGAATTTTTTCTGACCGCTACTCCGAACCATACAACACAATAATAATTAACATTGTATTGTAAATTCCATGTTCAAGACAGCCTCAACATCAGGAAGTCCCACTGTATCGTCACAATTTTTCAATTGTTCACCTATCTATGGACCAATCAATAAAAGTGCAAACTCTAATATTTTGTTTTAATTTAGCTAATACTATGTAGCACAGAAGCTAAAACTACCGTGATAATCACCCCATGTTTCCTGCATGTTCATTGCATATTTGCATTATAAACAAAAATGTTTATTACGACATCCGTATTTTGGTGCATGTTGCTACGGGACCACATGACAATATTCCGAATGTATATGACAGTAATATTAGTGCACCGTGTATACCTCATTCATGCATATCATTTAACATAATAACCAAATATTTATCTGTAAAATAATTGTTTCGAAAATAAATTGATATTTTACTTCGAAAAATCACTGATACTAAACCAATAATTATTTATTATAACAAGTATTGTGGTAAACAGGTACACCAAAGAGTCATACAAACATGTCACCACATCTCGTATTACGAGTACACGATTCTTTCACAAGGACCGGATGTCGTAGTAAACAGCGTTGTCGTAAAAAAATTAGTGTTTTTGTTATATAGTTGGGTTAGTGGGCAAATACAACAGTATGAATGCGGGAAAAGAGGGTTTGGGTGGATGTATAGGTGGGGGATATGAAGTTGAGTGGATGGGTGGGTGGTGGTGGGAGAGGGTGCGTGGATGAGTGTGAGTTTGAGAGGGTCTGGGGTTACACAAACTTAGAAGATATTCCAACTATCTGCAGAAGTCACCAGGGAGACCCCATTGGGATATACCTCTGAAAAACGCAGTGCCATTAGATGATAAAAACCCGGGCTAAGACAACGAGCAATTTAGACTAGAAGTAACTACATATCACATATACCCAGACGTATCTGTACCGACTCCAGAATTACGTCACAAGATTATAATTCTTAACGTATTTTCGGAGTTTGCAAAACATTATTATTAATGCGACCACACGGGCTAAATGATATCAAATATTCCATTAAGTTACTGTCGTCGACCTTAAACTTACCTGACAGCGCGCGTTATGTCAGCCAACGAGAGAATGACGCACTTGTCACGCAGCGACTCCGTCATGTTATTGATACTCGCAACCATCGCCGTCGCCGCCTTCTTCACCTTCTCGTCGCCGAGGTCCATCTTGGTCCATGTGAGACACGTGCACCAATGCGGGGCAATGCCCGCCTCCGAACACGTGCGATTGGCCGGGATCTCTGACAGCATACTGATGCCTCGCTGTCGGGAAACAACGCAGCTCGACAGGTTATATACATATATATATATATTTATATATTATATGTATATATATATATATCAACATAGAGGAGTACTTCTAACCTCAAGAGTTGCGTTGTTTCCCTAACAGCGCGCGTTACTTCAGCCAACGAGAGAGTCACTGTTATTGGTGTTCGCTCGCGCGTGTGTGTGAGCGTGTGTATGTGTGACACCAAATGCATTATGCAGGAGTACGTGTAAACCTGTTGAGAGGTGGGCTCAAGCGAACATTTGAGCTATCTCCTCTTTATGAGATTTTTAACGGCACAATGTTTCCAAAATAATCACGAAACTGTCGGCGTGATAGCGGACACATTTTATATTTAACATTTTATTGCTACATGTTGGTAACATTTATTTATTATCGCACACAACATCCCACATTCCTGAAAGTGAATAAAGATAGCGAGAGAGAGACTGCTCATTTCTTTATATATATATATATATATTTATATATATAAATTATATATATATACATATCAACATAGAGGAGTACTTCTAACCTCTATAGAGTTGCGTTGTTTCCCTAACAGCGCGCGTTATTTCTGCGAACGAGAGAGTGACGCACTTGTCACGCAGCGACTCTTTTATTGGTGCTCGAGCGTGCGTGCGTGCGTGCGTGCGTGTTTGTGTGTGTGTGCGCGCGCGTGTGTATGTGAGCGTGTGTATGTGTGACGCCAAATGCATTATGGAGGAGTATGTGTAAACCTGTATAGTGGTGGGCTCTAGCGAACGTTTGAGCTAACTCCTTTTTAATAGATTTTTAACTGCAAAATGTTTCCAAAATAATCCAGAAACTGTCGGAGTGATAGAGCACACATTTTGTATTTAATATTTTATTGCTATATGTTGGTAAAATTTATGTATTATCCTACACAACTGCCTACATACCTGAAAGTGAATAAAGATAGTGAGAGAGAGAGCTCATTTCTTTAAAAAATGGAACAAACATAGTCGACGATAATACAACGACGGTTTTCCCAACCATCCCGTCCGCAACTATGAATCCAGTTTTTTTCTCAAATCTGGTTTCTCACAGGAAATTGTTTATTAGTCAAGCCCCCACTTCACGAGCAATAAGTCACCCTCAGCATATCAGATATTTCGTGGATATTCTTCCACTTTAAGACCATATTCTGAGTAAGGCTCTGGCGATAAAATGTTGATTGTAGTTGCAACTACTTTTTATTTATTCTGTTAGGTGCATAATACAAAATAATTGCGTTATCTTTACCTTTATATAAACATAAAAATACATATTTGACAAGGTTATGAAGTATCGTACTTGTTTGACGTCTCCGTATAAGACGCCGCTGTAGTTGGCAAGGTCCTGGAGAGTGGCGTGGACGTCGAACGGTGTCGCCAGACGCTCTGCGTTCGTTCGCAGGTTCTTCATCGCTTCAGGATGGGTCTTCTCGAAGGATGGCGGGAAGCGAAACGACATGAACGGACTTCGTTCTTCGAGTTTCCCTGAAATGACATGAAGACATATGATATTTTCATTACACAATTTGCATTGGTCCAAAGCGGAAACAGTTCTACGTTGTTCGAGGTCTGCTAAATATCAGAGTCGAGATTACTTTGGCACGAAGACTACTTCACAAGAGGAGAAAGTCTATACGACATGTTGTAACAATCTTCGGATTTGTTAGAGGAAACTCAAACATTCAACGGGTATGACTTAATGTCACACTTGTCTGATTAATCTACCAACATGGGCACTTGCTTGATAAAACATGAGCACTAGCTTGGGTGATCATGCGTACGAACCTTGCAAGGATTCGCGCCATTTGGTGAACCTCGGGCCGTGGTCTGCCATCATGATGAGGACCGTGTCATCCAAGTATCCAGAGTCGTTCATTTCCTTTAGGAAAGCAAGCAGGCCATCGTCAGCCAACTGTAGCAAGTTTGTGTCATCATGCGTCATCTCAACGGAAAACATGAAACTGAATTTACGCGTGCGCGCCGGGTATGTCCGGTAGAGGTCGCGCACGTAGTTGAGCATCACCACGTGACGCGACAACGAGCCGGCGCACAGGGGCTTACTGAGACTGTGCCGTTTATCTGCCACGAGATAGTACGTCCGCATGTAATGGTCGGACGGCTGGTTCTTGAAGCCCATGAGTCGATTCGTAAAGGTTGCCCATTTTGACAAGTCTTCGCCCATCTGAGTCACGTATCCTAGTTTCTTGAAAGATTTCCAAATCCAAGGATGACCGTCCACTGTGTTCGCGCCTTTGAAACGTCGACGTGATTCCGGTAATTCTAATTCATTTTTACCCGTTAGCATGGGAAGCATGGCCGCAGTGGTCGCGTCTCCGACGATGTTGTATCCCTCCAGGGCGATGGCGCCGAGAACTTTCACCAGGTAGTCGTAAGTCTTCGGTAACATACGCATCCATATGAGGCGTGACACGGAATCGAACCCGATCATCATGACGTTCAGACCGAGCGCCTTCTGACTGTCGACAATCGCCGCCGGCGTCGGCGTCGGCTCCTCGATGCGAACTATTCCGGCGTGCATGTTCTCATATTTTGCCTTGTCCTTCGCCATGCATTCTACCTTGAAGAAGTCAGACATCAGCGGCGTCCCGCTCTTCATATCGGCGATGGTTTCTCCCCACCGAGATGCAAAGTCGGTTTTAAAGAGTAGCGGTATGTATGCGCATATAATGGCGCCGTGACGTTTGGTCGCCGCCGACGAGATCATAAACGTGCCGTTCTCGGCGTACACCCAATTGTCTTCCGTCTCCGAACACTGAAGCGGAGGCAGCTTAAGGAAGTAGCGACGGAACGACGTCGGCCATAGTTGAAGAACCGGATGTATGCACTGACGGAGAGAGATATAAATTTGATTATAATAAGTATAAATAACGAAAACATTTTATTACGCAAAAAAGTTCGACACACATCGACGTATCGACTGCCTAAGGCGGCCTTCGTCGGGAACTGTTCTTTCTCTTATATGTGAGTCGAATTGCCTAGTTGTGTAATAAGACAATTTCGTTATTCATTTATTCTTCGAACAGGAAAATGTTCACGAATACAATATTATACATGTTAATTCACAGACTGAAACATATATTTACTTGTGCTGACTAATATGTTACCGCTGATGGTATATGGCGTAGAGGCGCGTTCCCTGGGTGGCAGATGGGGGAGCCCTCCCTCGGGGGGTTGCACGTGATGTATGCAGAATAGCGTGACGTGGGCCAACGTACCATAGGAGAATGACAAACTCTAACTTAAAACCCGGGTAGATGGGGCTTGTCAGTCCGGGAGGACAATTCGTCTAGGAGACGGAACACTCTGATTTAAACCATGGGCAGTTGGGGCTCATCAGCCTTGGAAGGCAGCTCAACTAGGGGAAGGAAAACCCCGATTTTAAACGTACGCAGCCTTGCGGCTATACGCAACTATATGAATGGTTTCGGGAGTAAATGCTGAGGAATAATTTGGAGTCAGAATCCAAAGGCAGTTCGACGTTGACTATAACGTTCTTCTGGCAACTCCTGCGATGCCGCTGGTGCCAAACTGTATCGACTCTTGTCGTTCTTTTGGATCCATCAGCTGCGTGGAGAGGGGGATCCGCTGCATGGGCAACAGCTCGTTCTTCATATTATATTGCCCAGGCTTGCGCCATGGAGAAGACACTCTATCTTCGCCTCACAGCGTTGAGACACCCAGAGACGACCTACAGATGTGACCACTGCGGCAGAGACTGCCACTCTCGCATCGGCCTCATCAGCGACAGCCGACGCTGTCCCAGACGCAACAAGGCCAGCTAGGGCGCATCATCCATGGCCGACTCCTGACCGACGGAGGCCTACTATGCTATTGGCAACAATCTTCAAAACCACGCAAATTATAAACTAATATATTAATACGTTTATACTGGATCATTGTCAGTGCGTCTTCTCCAAGGCGCCGAGGTCCACTCGCCTCTTTCTATGGTCAATCGCGTCATAGGATCATATGGCTGTCATCTAACAGTTGGCAATGTATTAAAAACGAATGGATTTATTGAGAGTTATTTACTTACAAGTACAGTCAAACCTCGCCTTATGGTCACCTCTGCAATATAGCCACCTTGCAATTATTGTCACCACAGCATAGATCCATATGACGTTCTTATACAATAAACTATACGAAACGTATCCCACCATTACGGTCACCTCGTTACCCTGATTACTTTTGTCCAGTCCAGAGGATGACGTTAATATTGAGGTTCCATTGTACATCGAAAGGCTATGGTTTACTAGTTGGTTTTTCTCCTGCCTAATATAATTCAGTGCTGACGAGTCATCCAGTTGGCGCCACTGTAATTAATAATTATTGCTCTTGGTTCGTTGAACAAATTATCAGATACCAACCGACAGTTGGCGTACATGTTCAATACGTGTGGCCACGCCAACAATATGCATTAATATTAATATAAAATAGTAAATTCTTACAGATGCTTTGGCTAGTCTTCGTGTTGGCACAATGGTGTGATCGTCCATGTTGGCAGACGTAAGAATTGTGTGTTGGCCGTCATGATGTCTAGCAAACAGTACATTAACGCCGTAGTAGACTGCGAGTATGGTCAATACAACTAATAGTTTGACGAGTGGTCCTTTGAAGCGGTGGTCACACGAGCCATCCATAGCTGATATCAGTGTAACTTCAACGCTGGAACAGTACAACCATGTTTATTATTATTATTATTCAAATGTATTCTTTAGTTTTTTTTTTATTGCATAGATTCTACAACGTAAAGTGTGCGACATCGACAAACCACCACCAGTTCACCAACAATCAAAGTTTTTAAAGAAAGTGCAGAGGAACATATTAATAGTTTGTGTTGAATAGATTGTGTTGAATAATTGCATAGTAGTTCCACAAATTTCTTAGATCGATGTTCGTCAAGATATATATATATATATATATATCTTGTGTCTAAATTGAAAGTTTTACGATGGCTGAACGACAATACGGATTTAGTTCGTAGCACTTACTATGGCATATGCCTTGAAGTTATTAAAACGTGTTCGCATTAGCTGGGTCTTCAGCAATTACTGAAATGCTGGGGTATGTCCCCCTTTTCCTGTTCTGAACTGTTCGTGTATAGTTATGGTTATCGTAGTTGTTAACGTATCACTTTAACATTTTGCATACTGATCAATCATTCACATTTTGAGGATGCTAGACTGTGTTATTAAAACTATGTCATCACTATTTCTTTTGTGTATTCGATTTTTATCCTGTTCTGTGTCTTCCAGAAGTAATGATTTTGCCTTGTGCAAGCCACTTACTTTGCAATGGTTGGTTGTCAACGCAACATTTTCTCAACACATGACACTGCACGATTCATTGTCCTGTTTGCTCAGTTTATCTTGTGTTAACATTTGTTTTAAACGTAAGTTGTTGCCAATCCCCTGCTCTATATGAACATTGAAATTGGCTATAATTCTACTACTAGCAAGAGATGTAAGGATGAAACCCAGGCCAGCTGTCAGGCGTAACATTTGGGTAGCCACTACAAATGTTCTATCTGTTCGAGATAAAATAGCCTCTCTCTGTGATTTATTTATTTCTAAGAAAATATACATCCTTGCTGTCATTGAGACCTGGCTTAGACCACATGACACAGCTGCATGCATTGCTGACATTTCTCCTTCTGGTTACATTGGCATCCTTTGATATAAAACAACATGTTACCTTTTTGACACATATACATGACCATTGGCCTGAACTCTTGATAACTCGTTCAACTTGTAACAATATCCAGACACCTAGTGTTTCGGATGGGTTGTTAGACCACCACATTGTCATTGCTAAAGTTAAAGTTTATATAACTCCAATAGAGTCGAAATACAATTTGTCTTATAGAGCCATTTAAAATTTAATGGATGATATCCTTAACTCTGACCTTATCACACACACAAAAGAACACTTATCTGACTTATATTAACAGTACTGTCAAGGCATTACCTGACAAACATGCACCAACGAAATCCAAATTTGTGTCACAAAAGCCAGCGGGTCCATGGGTGACTTCCGAGAGTTTACTATCTAAAAGGCGCCGTCGCTATTTAGAGCGTGTACGGCGCAAATCGCGCTCGCCTCTTGACAGGTCGAGTTAATCTAATCAGTGTCGCCTCTGTAATAGACAGATGGCCAAAACTAGGTCAGGTTACTAAACAAATATGGTCACAACTAAGTTCAATAGTTCACGTCATTTGTGGCACGGCTTCGATAACATTCTACACAGACGGTCTGCACCATCGCTACCTAATCATGTATCAATCAATTCTCTGTGTGACTCGTTCTCTAGTCATTATAAGGACAAAATCAATCTTATTCGCTCGAACTTCCCAGATCATACTTTAAGTACTGTAAATGAGGACTCTTCACATATAAATTCTCTACTTGTATCGTTTGAACCTGCTACAGTTGATGAAATGAGAAAAATAATTATGTCCTCCCCAAATAAGTTTTGTGCTTTCGATACATTTCCGACTACGCTGCTAAAAGTATCGAAACATTACTCACACCTATAACAAATATCATCAATGCATCACTGTGCTCTGGCTTCTTCCCCGACGACTTCAAATGCGCCAATGTCAGTCCAGTTCTTAAAAATTCATCCCTGTCTAAACAAGAACAAAACTGTTATATACCTATTTCTAACCTTAGCTTTATTTCTAAAGTATTAGAAAAGATTATAGCTAGCCGACTAAGGTCTCACATTAGCACAAGTATCTTAATGTGTTACAATCAGCATATAAACACTTTCATTCAACAGAAACCGCTCGATTCATAATGATATTAAATCAAACATCGTTAATGGTAAAGTATCTGCCCTAACCTTACTTGAACTATTTGCCCCCTTTGATACCATTGATCATAACATAATTAAACGTTTATCAAAGTGATACGGCGTGTTTGGCACAGCTCTGAGCTGGTTTTCTTTATACATAACTGATAGATACCAAACCATTAAGATTGGGAACTGTTTTTCGGCTGCGCTGCAGCTGTTCTTGGGCGTTGCTTTTCACTCTCTATACAACACCACTAAGCTCTGTTATTAACAGTCACAATCTAAACCATCATCTTTATGAAGATGATACAAAATTTACATTTCTTTATCTACGCCTAATACTAATTGCTCAATAGATCAGCTCAGAAATAGTCTTAATTGAATTTTCGTTTGGATGACTGAGAGTAGATTAAAGTTAAATGCTAATAAAACAGTTTCTTATAATTGGTACACAGAGGCAGTCTGACCAAACTAAAAGCTTTTTTCCCACACCTACGCTTAGCCAATTCGTTACGCCTGCACCTTCAGCACGAAATCTTGGAGTAATCTGTGGTAATAATTTCAATTTTAGACGGCATCAAACTTCGTGGTCGCTGCCGTTATAATTACATTCGTGATTTATTCGCCGTTAGTTGCTTACTAATAGGCTTGACTATTGTATTTCCCCTTTTCACAATATTGCCCTTAGAGATATCACGAAATTACAACGTGCACAAAATTGATCAGCTAGGGTTGTAACTCGTTTTCCGTAGTTTTCTCCCTCAGTCCCTTCTGAAGTCCTCGCATTGACTTTCTGTACGATATTGTATTATTTTTATTATCTCTACCATTACCAATCAAGCACTTTCATGTAAGCAACCAGCATATTTTATTCATTGCTCACTCCTGCACAAAAGCCTATCCAGCTTCGATCATCTACTTCTCATTTACTTTTTGTTCCTAGAGTCAACGCTAATATTGGAACAAGGGCATTTTCTGTTGCTGCGCCAACCCTCTGGAATATGCTCCCTTTAGTGTTGGGTTAGTTGAAAATATTATACAATTTCGCCGTATTAAAAAAATTACCTTTATAACTTTGCGTTTCCACATGAGCTCCCTGGCATATCGATCCATATGCTGATGACTTTAATATGGCTTATCGATTCTGATGTTAAATAAACCTTTTGCCTTGGTGCGCGTCTGAGCTTGGTTTCCGAGGATTTAGGCGCAAAAGAAGTTCCATTATTATTATTATATTTAAGGTGGATATATATATATATATAGATTTGTTTAAGAAAATTAAAATCATTTGACATCAGTTATCAGATTTTATAAATGTTGTTTTCTTATTCTATTT
>CM034531.1:66113963-66121463 GCA_020002185.1 Paraescarpia echinospica | reverse complement strand
TCTACGTCATTTTAGCATATTCGATACATCTCCGTCACGGAGAGTTAACTTTCCGTCATTTAATGTTCAAAGAACTAAAAAAAATTATTTATTATTTTGTTTGCATTTTTTCCACCATATAACTGTATCCGCATATTAGATATTATTTAAAGTTATATGGTGACACAACCATATTCAACAAAACATTGGCCAAGGATGAATGTTAGTAATACATGTAGGCGATAGTATATATATATATATATATATATATAGTATATATATATATATATATATATATATATATATATATATATGTATATATATATATATATACTATCGCCCTCAGGTATTACCTGTACCATTCATCCTTGACCAATGTGTTGTCGAATACGATATATATATATATATATATCGTATTCGACAACAGTGGTGTTCCTACCTGTTAGACATTTGATAGGCGTACCAGATACAACACAATTCGAATTTTTTTGGTAAAACATACAGTGACGGTGTGAACATAAAAAACCACTGTAATTGCAAACTAACAGTAAATCATACTAGAGCTAATTCCGAATTGGCTAAGAAAAGTCCACATTTCTGTGCATATATATATATATATATATATAGCATTTATATATATATATGCATAGTATATATATTATGATTTACTGTTAGTTTGCAATTACAGTGGGTTTTTTATGTTCACACCGTCACTCTATGTTTTACCCAAAAAATTCGAATTGTGTTGTCTCTGGTACGCCTATCAAATGTCTAACGGGTAGGAACACCACTACATTCGGTATCATAACAGCATGCACATGGCTACATGTTACAACATCAATAAAATGTCTTACCTTACGGGTTTGTGCCAGGAGGACAGTCCCAACCATTACCGTATTGGGAGTGTTTTGAATATCCTACAACGGCTGCCAAAAAGCTGGCCACCACGCATGTTCTTGACTGGTTGTTCTAGCCTTTCCCGTGCCATGTATAGCCCACAAAACAGGTACAGAAATATAAATAAAATTTGTATTCATAGAAACCAATGAACAATTACGTTGAACGCCGATGCGCAGGGTAATCGCATATCACGCCTTGGGTTTTCCTCTATACACCTCATCCATCCATGCAAACACTAAAGGATTACAAACACTCTCATATGAAGAGAAAAATGAACCACATTGTTGACGACGATCTGTGCATACGTTTGCTGTCGATAGTAGCAATCGTTTTCTTCGTAAGACTATCTCCGACGCTTTGTCGTTGAGTCTGTTCTGCAGTTCACCAAAAGGGAACTGGACAAAATCGGTCTCCTTTTCTAACTCTGAGCAGTGCTACGTATCAATCAGGTTTATGGTTCTTACAGGCGTAGTGCTTCATCAGCTTTAGCAAAGTAGAGATATTGATCTGCAGACGAAGTTCGCTTTGTCGTGGCATCTAACCCTTGCCCATCGCATGCAGGTTTGCTTAAGTTTGAAACCAATCCTGTTTGTATTGTAACTGGTAGCTATTTCTTTGCTGTGACAACGTTTTAGTGTTGTCAGTTAGTCATGCGACATATGCAAACGAATGATGATTGCTTTCCGCCAGAGACTTGACTTGACGTAGGACTATACTTATAAAACATTCTTGATTGTGACACAACCTCTCGCCTGATTGAATTGGGAAACATAAATAGCGATGCACTATTTCGACAGCAGGCTGATATATTCAGCCGAGTTAGTCCAATTGCGAATTGCATCATTATTGTAGAAGAAAAAACACTTGTGTCAATGTATTAGGGCGCCAAGGAGGATGGGCTGGATACCAGGTTACATTCTGTGATAAGGTTACTAAGAACACAACACATATGAAACCACAACCACTACAATCAACTTCAGCTGCTACCAGCAACGATAGCCTCCGTGTCTACCATCGGCTGTTGGAGACGAAAGCGACAGCTATCAATATGAAGCCAGGTGAGTGGTGACGGCACGTGGTAGGTGGAAGATGTCTGCCAATACAGACCGACCAGTCCGCAGCACCACCAGCATATTATTGGATATCATCTGCTGCAGCTATATGAAAGAATGTACCATGAGGAGGTAGAATTGTCAAAAAGACGACCTACATTGCATGTATGCGGGAAATGCCGTACTACCAACTGAAACATATAGACATACAGACAGACCTAGTTGTTTATTTATCCAATTGTAGAATATGATATAATAATAATGATAATAGTAATTTTTAACTTGGATATCGGAGATTCCTATTAAGACTAAAAAGGTCGCTCTCATATAACAACTCACAGCAGCCAGATTTCATCCATGGCTGTTATCTGCTTGACGGATCATTTGAAAAAGAGGTAATGCATTTGAAAGAACAGAAGTAACATCACAATTACAATCAATCACATGCTACATTACATGCATTGAAAATAAATTATAACATGCTTGAGCTGTTATGTGGTATGCAAATACAAATATGGAAATATGTTACTATTTGGACGCCATACTGGAAATTAACTACTCACCCAATCACGTTTTGATGCATGCATTGATATATCCAAATGAATCATTGTGTTCAAACCCCAATTGTAGAATTTATTACTATTAAAATATTAAATTATTAAAACATGTTATCTGACAACAACGATAAGGCAGAATATTGCTTTGTGGAGGCCACATAGGATTGATTATGGGACGGGGGTGGTATAACAATACATCGAACTACTGATGTGTTTGGTCAACTATCCATAGTAAAGATAGTTGGCCAAACACATCAGTAGGTTTTTTTCGCTGTAATGCTATTCACAATGTGAGCCTTCTATGTTGCTTTGCCCAATGAACGGCGCTGATTGTGTTTTTTGTCCGTGTTCAGCAGGCGATTTTAATAAGTATTGTCATTAAATTCATTAAATTATACTAGGCTTATTTATTTTATCAATATTTAGTTTATAATATATCACAATTTGAAATGTCTGAAATCACGGGCCGCCAAACATGTCCCCCGAACTGAATTTGGGACGCAGCCCAAAAAAGGTTAAGAACCGCTGAATGCGCGCGTGTGTGTGTGTGTGCGTGTGCTTGTGCGTTTGTGTGTGCGTGTGCGTGTGCGTATGTGTATATATATATATGGAGAGAGAGAGTGTGTTTGTTAGAGTGAGTGAGTGAGTGGGTGGAAGAGTGAGTGAGTGAGTGAGTGAGTGAGTGAGTGTGTGAGTGAGTGAGTGAGTGAGTGAGAGAGAGAGTGAGTGAGTGAGCGAGTGAGTGTGTGAGTGAGTGAGTGTGTGAGTTGGTGAGTGAGTGTGTGAGTTGGTGAGTGAGTGAGTTAATGAGTGAGTGAGTGAGTGAGGGAGTGAGTGAGTGACTGAGTGAGTGAGTGAGTGAGTGAGTGAATGAGTGAGTGAGTGAGTGAGTGAGTGAGTGAGTGAGTGAGTGAGTGAGTGAGTGAGTGAGTGAGTGAGTGAGTGAGTGAGTGAGTGAGTGAGTGAGTGACAGGGCCGTAGCTAGCCTAAGACTATTGAGGAGCACTAAAAAATACAGTAAAGAATAGAAATTCACGCAGGAGTTCTCTTCCAGAAAATAGTCAAAATGTACCCCCTCTTGGTGCAACCTAGCGTATTTTCTGGAGAATATCGCCCACGGATCAAGAATTGTTTAAATGTCAGTCGCATGCTGCGTGATAATGAAAATAATACATGAAAAGAAATAATTAGTATCAAATGATAGTACATTTATCAACATCGACAGCTATGCATCATATACAGAATATCGGTCCAACAGGTACACCCGTCTAAGTTGTTTTACAAGATCACTTCCTTTCGCCTTCGCGTGTAGTGATTCGCTACATGGTTTTACACAAACAAATCTTTTCGGGGGTGGGAATAGTGAGAGAAGTGACTCCATGGTGGTCACTTATAAATCGTTCAGCCATCTCGTCAAGGACGCGATCGATGGATGGGTAAAATATAAATTGTATTGATGCCATAGTAGTCAGCCATTGATTGATCCGTTTCTCCAGCATTGGAGCGATGGTAATGAAACTGTGCCATTCTGGGTTTACGAATCCCTATACTGTAGAGCTGGTTACCAGCCTTACATGACGCAATATTTCATCCTACTCAGATGGGATGGTCCTACAGTCTCAGATTTACTCGCCAACGAGATGTTCTCGTATGCATCGCCCGGGTTGCACTGTTTGGCTTGGAGGTTCTTAGACACGGACCCAAGAAAACTTAGCACCTTTTGGGCCACTACGAGGGACACGATACATTGTGAATCTTCTAGAAGACGGCCGTACACGGCTGCATCATTTCGTGATTCCTTCGCTTCTACGCATCTACGGTGTTGATCAGGCGTGGATCTAACAGGACGAAACTGCCCTTTTAAGAAAAGTGCCCTTTTCATATCTGAAAAAGACCACTTACAATACGGGGTATCACTTAAACGGAATTATTGTTGTGCTTGGAGGAACTACTCGCCCCTTTTACTGTGTCCCTTATCCACGCCTCAAACCTGGGCACGATTGTTTTCAGGCACGGATCCAGTGTTTCGGGAGAAGCAGTGCGGGCCAGTTTCTGAAAAGGGCACTTTGACCAATAAATGGGCATGGAATCACCAAAAACTAAAAGGGTACTTTCGTGAATTGTTTTGTGGACAACTGCCCCCCCCTATCCCCACACACCCGCTAACAACAGCACCGAGTAATCAAAGAATTTGTGCGTTGTCAAGGCATTTTGCACTGACCTATATAGGTTATGTTGCATGACCTATGACCTTACTTGTCATACTGTGGATCGCAGTGATTTCGAAATTATCGATGGTGATGTCCAAAGTAATTTCGACGGTGAGTTCAAAGAGTATTTTAATGCAGCTAATAGAGCGAGCAGTGGGACAGTGAGAGCGAAAGGTGATGGTGATGAGGATAGCAATTTTGCAAGTGAAAATGGCACCGAAGCGTTTGATCCAGGACCGGCAACTGGCGCCAGTGGCCGTGCTATGCCTACGCCCCGGCTACAACATGCACAGCGCAGCGCACAGTAAATTGTACGTGTGTATCAGCTTATTTGACGAGGCGTCGATCATGCTGTTGATGTCGTTGAACGCGAGGCTTGAGAAGGTACAGTCAGTTATTCTTCTTTTGAGGAAGATTTTGAAAAATATTTAGTCCTGACAGTATGGCTGTGAGTAGTCGTTGTAAAGAAGAGAGAATGCGGACTTTGTGCACAATTTATACTCTCGAAGGTCATTAATATTTGTTTTATTCAAGCCTGTTCAGGCAAGAAGAAGGACGAGAGGAAGAAGGAGAAGAAGCACGAGAGGAAGAATGAGTGGAAAGACAAGAAGAAGGAGAGGAAATCGAGAGGAAGAATGAGAGGAAGAATGTGTGGAAGGAGAAGAAGAAGGAGAGGAAATCGAGAGGAAGAATGAGAGGTAGAAGGAGACGAAGAATGAGAGGAAGTACGAGATGAAGATCGAGAGGAATGTTGAGAGGAAGAACGCGAGGAAGGAGAGGAAGAATGAGTGGAAGAAAGAGGGGAAGAAGGAGAGGAAGGCGAGGAAGAGGGAGAGGAAGAAAATCAAGTACAAAGCGCCATACCTGTGACCGAAAAGACTAAGGACATTGGCCATGGTGACATTTCAACTTGTGCTGAACCATAGCGGCAATATATTCTTATACCCTCCTCCGTCGAAATATTTCACTGTTGGACAATTTGCTGAGAGAAACCTGCCCGATCTCCACTCCGCAAAACATACGTCTGCACGTCTACAGTACGCCTAGTTACTTGCATAAATATACTGCGTTCCAATCACCTAAAGTTTACGGTGTACACGACGTCACCACGCCTTCGTCACCCAGTTAGTGAAGTCGAGCTGCTTCTTCGGCGTCGAAGAATCCCGTCGATGCTACGGTTCGTTGTTTCGGCCTACGGATGAGGGGGCGTGACAAGCAGGGGACGTGGCATCATACAGCGACATTGTCATATTTGGCCGTTTTGCATGACAGGTTATAATTGCATTATTCGTGATTGAAGTCTTGACCGACCCCACCTGAATTTTATTAATTTTATTTTTAATACTACGAAATGCACCACACAAACATAAAATTTGCATATTGTTTTGAATATTTTGTACGACTTATCAGCGGATATTATAATAAGCACACTTTTCGAGAAATTAGTTTAAGAGAAAACACAAAAGACACCGTTGGTTCTATGCAGACCATTGTGCGGGTGCAACAGTAGGGCTCTACACGTATTATCCCAACTTACCCCCACCCCATATATATCTGGATATCTCCCTCTCAGTTACCCTGCAGCCCCGAATGGAGAATTTGCCAGCGGGGTGTCTTGTGAATAGAGAGTTGTATTAATGTGTTGTCGCAGCCGGTCCTTGTGAGTCATCCACCAGTGACGAAGCGCTCCATGGAGGTGTGGTGTGTTCGAGTCAGCGGAACGAACTCTAACAAATTCCAATATTTGCAATATATTTGTTACAATAATGTTTTATGTTATCTCCCCCCGAGTTGACAAGAAGAACCGTACAACTAACGTAATGTTGTGCTTAGGAAATTGCTAATAGATTTCTAGTAATTGTACAGACGATACGTGGTACCCTAAAATAAAAATAGGACAAACACGTTGAGTACTACGAGGGATGAACATACGTAATAACCATTTACCGTTTTGTATGTTGCATGATTTGTGCCGATGAAAACGAAGTTTACATTTGTTTTGAATTTTTCGTTCTATAACTGAACAAATTAAGAGTGATGAGCAAATGTCATTGGTTACCTTAATGATAATGATGATGATGATGATGACGATATTGATTACGATATCGACGATGACGATGACGATGATGATGATTACGATATCGATGATGATGACGATATCGATGTTCATGATGATGACAAAGATGATGAGGACGACGATGAAGACGACGATGAAAAAGAAGAAGATGATGATGATAAGTACATGTAATTACGTATCATTGGTTACCATAATTCAGGAAAACTAATCGTCTTGAATCACAACGCATAGAGTAGATAAAAGCCTCCTCTGTGGTGAAATGCCCTCCAACTCTATAAGACTTGAAAATAAGAATGTCGAAATAACCAGATGGTGCTGCATGAAAACATATTTATCTAGTTACAACATGAGTGCATCAGTAACAAAACACGCGGTGAGCTGCTTATGTTACCATTCGACCTGCAAAATATACAAACATGTTTTTACAAAAGTTGGCCTATACATAGTACCAACAACTTAAAATAAGATAAAAGAAGCGAATGCATAGAACACAGAACTATTACTGTAGTAGTGATATAAGTGTGCTGTTGGTTGCAAAATATGAAAACAATGTAAAAGTAAACAAATTATAGTATTCTTCAGGGCGTTTTGACTCATTCCCCACATCAAGACTTCCATGAAAGGACTAACATTTTGTTAAAAACTAGACACGATAAAATGTCGACACACGGTACGTACCTAATCAACTGAAATATATTATCCATGCTACGCAATCAATATTTACC
>CM034531.1:66092569-66112963 GCA_020002185.1 Paraescarpia echinospica | reverse complement strand
CTTTCTGATTTTACTTTGATGGTAAAATGTATCTGGTTGTGATCACTACTTCCCAGAGGCTCACATAATTTAACATTGTCAACTAATTCATTCTGTGAGGACAAAACTAAGTCTAACACATTCTCTCCCCTGGTTGGTTCTAGCACATGTTGAAAAGGAAACTATCTTGTACTAAAACTAAAAACTTGTGGTCCTCACTACCCATACTCTGTAGAGATTTCCATTTTATATGCCCATGGTTAAAATCCCCCATAATAACACAGTCCCGTTTGCTCACTTCCTTTATAGCGTTTTGTATTTTTCATTCTCTTCTATGCTTATGTTTGGACTTCGATAAACTAATCCAACCGTTAACGTTGAGTTTCCTGTAACTATGTTACACCAAACAGCTTCTTCGCAATCTGCTTCTCTGTCTAATTTTATTTCATAAGCCTGGATAGATTCTTTAATATATAAAATAACTCCACTTCCCCTTCTTCCTTTTCTATCTTTTCTAAACATTACATAACCTGTCAATCCCAATTCGGCATCTGATATATCGGTGGTTGCCCATGATTCGGTTATCCCTATTATGTGAGGGTCAATATCTTCTACCATAATGTTTAGTTCATTTCTTTTGTTTACTATACTCCTTGCATTTAAAAAAACACATTTATATCCAGCTTCAGAACAGTTTTCCAGACTGTTCTTTGCTGAATTATTTTTGCTGTCTTTATCTATGCCTCCAGTTTCTGGCTTCTCTGCGAGTCCCCCCTGCGAATTTAGTTTAAATAGATGCAACCGGTCCCACTGTCAACAGATCGCAGCAGATTATCTGAGAATACCGATGCCCCCTTTCCACTTAGATGGAGGCCATCTCTCATGTACATATCTTCTCTCCCAACAAAGGAATCTATGAATCCCACGCCCTCTTCTTCACACATCTGCTCAACTAGTGCGTTGATCGCCATCCTCTTACAGTTTCTGTATGTTGCCCCCCTTCCTCCCATTACTGGCAAAATTCCTGAGAGAACAACCTGTTCCACTCTTGTCTTCTTTAGCTTCCTCACTAGATGCCTGTACTTCTGAAATATCCCAGTTGTTCCCTCCTTGTCTGCATTGTTTGTCCCTACGTGTACTAGTATAGACCCTCCCTTGCCATGCCCCAATACCTTCTCTACCCTTTCGGTCACATGCTCTATCCTAGCCCCCGGTATACATACAACAACGTCCTTCCCCTCACAAATAGTCTTGTCTGTTTTTCTCAGAATTGAATCGCCCATAAACACTCTCTCTTTTGTCCTTGCCCCCTCAATCACTGCCTCGGAGTAGCTCCTCCGGTTTGCATATGTCTGGTTGTTGTCTTTTCCTCTTGTCGTCTGCTCTCCTGTCACATTCTCTTCCATTCCCTTCTTTCCTGTCGCGTTTTCTCTTGTCCCCTTTCCTCATGTCATCTTCTCTTCTAGCACATTTACTTCCACTTCCTTTCGTCCCTTCATCTTTCCTCCTTTCACATTTTCTTCTCTCCTCTCCCGTCCCTTTTCTCCGGCTGCCTCCTTCACTACGGTCACTTTCTCCCCGTCACCTTCACGCCTGTCATGTTTTCTGTTTTTTGCTGAACACTTCTTCCATCAGTCTTCTGTCTCACAGTCTTACCAACTGCCTCTGTGGTATCTACCTCTTCACCACGTGTATCGCTGTCGCGTCTCTCCTCGTTCTCTACAGTATGACTACCTGTTGATCTATCCCCACTGACCCGTTTTCTTTTCTTCTGCCGAACACTTTTCCTCCGTCCCTCTGTCTTCTTAATTTCTTATTCCTTCACACCGGTCACCTTCCCTCCTCTCAGTCTCCTTTCTTCAGTCTCCGTGTCACAACTCTGCTCCTTCTGTGTTGTAGAATTCTCAACTCTCTCCGCGTCATTCCTCTCTGCTCCATCTATTTCATGGGATTTAATGTATGGTAAAATCGTCCTCGAAAATCGTCCTCGAAAATCCGCGAATATCTCCGTAATAATAACCATCATCACTTCATCTACCTACAGCTGTTGTTATTAATAAACAGCGAAAACTACGATCAAATAAGATGACGGGAAGAAAATGTAATAAAAAGGTGGACGCAAAACCAGAGTCGCGAGAAGAAACTTCGCCAAGGAAACAGCGTAGCCAAGATGGCGACGTCCACGGGCTCGTCCACAACAACGTACGGTTGGCGATCGTCGGACTGCTGGAAAACGACGCGGAAATAATGACAGCTATCGTCACGTCCGTTACAGATGCCATAATTACCAGCTTGATGGACAATGAGTCATTCACGGCGAAACTTGTGGACTCTGTGCTGCATGCCAAGGCAATGGATGATATTAAGCAGCAGCTGTACGAAGCGGTCATCATGTATAGCGAGAAGTCGGCGCAGGCGACCTCAGCACTGCACGCGCGAGTCAGCGAGCTCGAAAAGCAGAGCGAACGATTGCGGGACGAGACAGACAGTCTCGAACAGTATAGCCGGCGAAACTGTCTCGTTTTCCACGGTATACCGGAAAACGAGAAGGATACGACTGAAGCCGTGGCAAGGATCTGCAAGAGCAAGTTGGGTCTACCGATCGACCGCAACTGCATCGACATGAGCCACCGACTCGGCAGGCTGACCGGCGAGACGAACGTCAAACCGAGGGCTGTCATCGTGAAGCTGACGTCGTATGCTCCGAGGAACGACATCTTCATGGCGAAACGGAGACTAAAGGACACAAAGATTGTCATCACTGAAAACCTTACAAAACGACGCAGTGAACTCCTGTCCAAAGCTCGAACAGCGCCAAATGTGACAGCCACTTGGACCGCAGACGGTCGAATCGTCTGCCTGCTGGCAAGTGGCAGAAAGGTAACCGTCACCACAGAGGAACAGCTGAGGGGTTTGTACGAGTGTTAGTTAGATTTTTTTTTTTTTAACAAGATTGCCATCCAGAAAATTACTCTGGATGGCAGGTGGACAAGGAAGCCTTTTGGCTTATCGAGAGTCCAATACATTTTATCTACATGTATCCCGCCTTTTTAAGGTGTGTGTCGATTTTATTTTTAAACATATTCACGCTACTAGCACCAACACAATCAGGAGATAATCTGTTCCATTCATTTACAGTCCTTTGTGAGAATGAGAACTTTCTTATATCTAATCTACACTGCTCCTTTACTAATGTAGCTTCATGTCCTCTGGTCCTTCTATTTTTCTTAACTGAGAAAAAAATGTTTCTATCAATATTTTCATAACCATTCAATATTTTAAACACTTCTATGTGATCTCCTCTCAATCTCCTGGTCTCTAATGTTGTTAAACCACATTCTTTTAGGCGTATTTCGTAACTAAGATCCCTCACATTTGGTATCATTTTAGTCGCTCTCCTCTGTACTCTTTCTAGCATATCTATGTCCTTCTTGCGATATGGCCTCCATGCTTGTATACAATATTCTAAATGAGGCCTCACTATTGTTTTGTACAGCGGTACTATTAATTCTTTTTTCTTATACGCTATATTTCGCCTAATTAATCCAAGGATTTGATTTCCCTTTGACGCTGCAATTCCGCACTGCTCTGAAACCTTCATATCAGCACTAATGGTTAACCCCAAGTCCTTTTCTTTTACAGTAGTACTTAGAACAGTACCCCCCATTTTATATTTTACCTCTTCATTCCCATGACCTGTGTGGAGGCATTTACATTTCCCAAAATTGAACAGCATTTGCCACTTTTCAGACCATTTGATCAACCTATCAAGATCATCTTGTAAATGCTGTCTGTCTCCATCACTTTTAATCCTTCTAAACACTTTTGTATCATCCGCAAATTTCAACACCTTGCTTGTTATTTCATCATCCAAATCGTTGATATATATTAAGAATAATATAGGTCCTAATACTGATCCCTGTGGTACCCACTCAATACCGATTTCCAGTTTGAAGCCTCCCCATCAACTACTACACGTTGTCTTCTGTCAATCAGCCATTGTTCTATCCAGTTTATTATACCATTTCCTATGCCATGGGCCTTTAGTTTAAGCAGTAATCTTTGATGTGGTACTTTGTCGAAAGCTTTTTGAAAATCTAAATAGATGGACAATGAAGCGATACAACCCATCGTCACGACCTTTTTCCCCGTGGATAACGCCACTGCCGTCAGTGTGAACACTGTTGTTTCTAAAGACTCTTTATGTCTTGTAATTTTTTATTATATTTCTTCAGCTGTTTATTATGGATGTTATTATACCTTCTTATTGTTACACTAGGATGTATACACTAGTGTGCAAGCTATTAACACACGGGATCTGTGCAAGTGTAATCTTTACTCTGTTTTTTCAGTTGTCTTTTATGAATGTTATACCTTTTATTTTTATTCTAAGAGGTATGTACTTGTATACATGGTACTTACAAATGGGATCTGTGGAAATGTAATTTGTCTAAATTTAAGTGTACCACCTATATTCCTGAAATACTATATATATGATGTATGGTATACAAGCAATCTAAAGTTTGAATGTCTGTTTAAAAATATACCTGATTTAATATTTAACCAACTGCCACATTTAAGGAGTTACCTCAAAGTCAGAGGCCGTACATTTCGACACATTAACACTGATCAAGTAATTGATGGACAATTATTGAAATCTCTAATTGATAAAATCACCAGTCTTTGTTCTCTGAAAAATGTCGGTTAACACTGAAGACTTTTTAAGACATCAAGGCAGCATCGAAGAAAATTACCTAACAAAAATTATAAACATAGATCTAAGTGAAAATTCCATTAATATTAAAAGTAAATACCACACCGTTGAGGACTTAAAGACATTTCTAAAAAGGCACACAAATAAGTTAACCATCTTAAGCCTGAACATAGATTCTCTGAGCTCAAAAATCGGTGAACTGAATATTTTAATTGATACTCTTGCTGAATCAAATGTACAAATAAATGTAATTTGTATACAGGAAGCAAGAATTGGAAAACATACAGACACACAACATCTTAATCTAAAAAATTATACCATGACAACACAGGCATCCACAGACAAATGTTCTAAGAAAGGAGGGCTAGTCACGTATGTATCTAATAATATTACAATATCAAACTACAAAGCATATGATACATATTCAACCTGGGAAGCATTATGCCTAGACATTGTTGATAATTCAGATAAAAAGATAACAATTTGTAACATCTACAGACCCCAAAAAAACAACAACAACCAAGCCTCGATTGAACTATTTATGCAATCCTATACTCGTAGACATAAACAAAACTGCCAAAAATGTAATATTAACAGGCGACTTCAACATAGATCTTTTGAAACTTAACTCGAATGAAAAATTCCAAGAATTCTATGATTCTCTGTCCAAAATAGACCTCCTGCCTGTTATAACTCTTCCCACAAGAATGTCAAGCAGAAATGCAACACTGATTGACCAAATATACTGTAAATCACCAAACCCTCTTACCATAGCAGATAGTGGCATATTGGCTGCACAAATCTCTGATCACATGGCAATATTTACTGCACCTAATTTCAATATCATTAAAAATATACTGTAACTAATAAAATTAGCACGGGATCATTCACTAGGAGAAACATTCATGGTTTTACCAACGAATTAGGAAATATAAACTGCATCATGTCTTGGGAAAACATAGCTGATGTTATCCAAAAATCAAAAATACAGAAACAACTACCGACATATTTCAAATGAAACCAAGATAACAAATAAAAATGAAATAGCAACACAATTCAACAACTTCTTCATAAATATCGGACCTCAACTTGCAAACAAATTAAGCATTAATGGAAAACCTGGATTCAAATCGTACCTAGGTAAAAGAACAGAAGATTCTAACTTCCAATTTACACTGGTTGATGAAAATTATACAAAAAATATGATAAATAATCTAAAGCCGAAAAGAAGTATGGGAAATGACAACATTTCTTCAATCTTACTTAAAGCTTCCGTTAATGTCATTGCCAAACCCCTTACCAGTATAATTAATCAATCACTACGCAGTGGAAAATTTCCTCAAAAACAAAAAATTGCTAAAGTAATTCCCATCCACAAAAAAGATGATAACCATAATTTCAACAACTACTGGCCAATATATCTTTTGCCATGCATATCCAAAGTCTTTGAAAAAATAGTTTATTCTCAATTATTCCATTATCTCACTCTTAATAAGCTCTTCCACCCTAATCAGTATGGTTTCAGAGCTGAACACTCTACTGAACTAGCAATAACTGAATTAGTTGACAGAATATACTTAAATCTTGACAAAAAAGGCTTGCCAATGGCAATATTTCTGGATCTGTCAAAGGTTTTCGACACAATTGATCATAGAATCCTTCTCAACAAACACGAACATTATGGCATCAAAAATACTGAACTAGAATGGTTTAAAAACTATTTACTGCACAGGCAGCAATATGTAGTATTCAACCACATCAAATCACCTTTATAAACAATTACTACTGGAGTCATCCAAGGTTCAATTCTAGGGCCATTGTTATTCCTAATATACATTAATGATCTAGCAACAGTGAGCAAAATCTTTTGTCCAATCATGTATGCAGATGATACCACCTTGCTGAGCTCAGTAAATACTTTCACTGATGAACAAACAAATGACTTGGCTACATCCAACAATATAAACTCAGCATTGACTAAAATAACAGATTGGCTAGCAGTAAATAAGCTGTCACTGAATGCTGCAAAAACAAAAAATTATGATTTTCACTCTAAACAAAGAAAACTAAAGAACCACGAAATACCTAATATTATAATCAATAACATACCGGTCGAACGGGTGACACAATTTAAATTTCTTGGAGTTATAATCAATTCAAACTTAACATGGTCTCCTCACCAAAACTATATAGCTAACAAATTATCAAGGATATGTGGAATTATTAATTAAAACACTACATACCAATATACATCCTAAAGATAATATATTCTTCACTATTTATGTCACACCTAAGCTATGGTATATTAGCAAGGGGTGGCAAAATAAACAAACGAATAAACAAACTTCAAAAACAAGCAATTAGATCTATATCAAACAGTAAATATAATTCACACAGTACACCATTATTTAAAGAACTAAAACTATTAAAAACAGATGACCTTTATAAACTATCATGCATGACATTTTTTTACAGATATAAAAATAAAACAGTCCCAGTATATTTCCAAGACATGTTCTCTACTAATGAAAATATCTCTAGACCAGCAAGACAAAGAAAGGCACCTCAATACTTTACCAATACAATAAATAATTTCCCACAAAACTATAACTGTGATATCTAAACAAACCAATAATATATACTGCCGCCTTTGTGTCAGACATACTATACCACATCTGTTTCAAGAAAACTTTCTTCCACAAATTCCCATGGAAAAAATTAACACCCATTCATATCAAGGCTTCGTAAGTTATTGCAAAACATATATCATAAGTAAATATGACACGGAATGTGACACCAATAACTGCTACATCTGCAAACAGAATATACCAGCTGAAGCATAGAAATTATAAATTTTCTTGTCCAAATTTTAATTGTACTATTATTTAGGATTTTTTCTATATTTCATCTACTGTGTAATTATTGCATCATACCAATGATAATTTGATTTACATTCTAATCACACTCATACACATGTTAGAAAATTAAAATAAGGCATTTACATTGTTGACACTATTATGTAGTATTAGTTTTGTTAGATCTATTAGCACTGTTATATGTGCACTGTTATATGTGTTGTTTGTAAATGGTAGCATTAACTATGACTACTACAGGTAGCATTAACTATGACTAGTACTACTAGACCACAATCACTATGAATTGTATTCATAGAGACATAGGGAGGCCTGTACGATAGCGATCTCTCAGGTCTTAGTGCAGGCCTCCCTGGATCATCCAAACTGCAAGATATGTACAAACTGTTTCTTTTACTATGTATGTATGATGATCTAAAAAAATTAACTTCACTTCACTTCAAACTTCACTTCACTTCACTTCTATGTTGAGTATCACCTCCATCTCCTTCACTATATCCGTCAACTTACACACCTCCTTCATAAGACATTCCACCCTCAAACACCGAAAGGTGAATCCGTCATCATTGGTCTCTGCCCATGATTTTGGACAGCCAGACAACGCAAAATCCACCCAGCTCTGGCAGTCGTTGCAAACTAAGTGTCGTTTTGCCCTGAGTTGCCGCTTGCAAGGTGCCATATCAGAATTTGTTTATGTTCAAAATAGTTTTATATAGTCTTTGAAAAGACTTGTCTGTGTACAATTTACACCAGATTGTTTAGGTTATAGTTAGTTATATTTGTTAACACACAATTCTCCCGACTCCAAAAACTTGCGTCCAACCAGTGGCATCCAATGATTTGGCAGATTGCGCATAACGCCGTTTGGCACATAAACAATTTGCGTAAATGTCGGAAGTGTGGTTTTCACGATACTAATCGTATTGTAAGATGTATTTTAAATACAAACAACCATGACTGTTGTTTCCAATAATGTATAATTTTGCGCAGACGCATTATAATCTTGCTTGTCTTTGAGTAGGCCTACTTCGACCTGTGTTGTGTTATTAGGTGTCGTACACGGACATACTATTTTGAAAGCATTCGGAAGGTATATTTTAGATTGTTGTAATTACTATGCGATTTAGAAATCATTGTTACCATAAGCGGATCCAGGGAGGCACATGCCCCCCTAGACCATCGGAATTTGGCTAGGGCGAGATAGGCGTGTGCCCATTGATCTTTTGAATGTTGGCGCAACGGCTAAGATTGTTCAACACCCCCAGTCTTCCGATGTCATTCATCAGGCAAGTTAAGACAGCGGAGAGAAGCAGGGTTTTGGCCACCTCCCAGACTACCTTCTCTGGACCCGCCCCTGGTTATATCATGAACGCACACGTGCACACAATGATAATAGTACAATAATAGTTTAATTATTCGTGAAGTGATATGAAAGAATTAATTCCATTGCCAGATGGTACCTCAGTGAACATACTTCGAAATTAAAAAAGTATGTTATGCTACAAGGAATGTGTGTTCTGTAGTATTTACTTTCTGAGAAATAAAAAAATTTGCAACTTGCATTTTAAAGATATTGGATGCAGTCGTATTAGAAGAATGCATAAAGAGTAATGTATAAAAAGTTATTTTTATACTGTATTGATGGAAGCAAATATGTAATACTTATATTATACATAGAGAGAAAGAGGCAGGCAGGCAGGGAGGGAGAGAGGGAGAGAGAGAGAGAGAACAAATATACGTCCATATAATATCAGTCCAAATATCTATGTCGGATAAGTATGTATTATGACAGGCAATATAAAACTATGTTACACTATAGTGTAGAACGTTTAAAACCTCACATCTATACACATCACACAGAGTTCATGCCTTGAGAATAACAACATTTATGTATGGTCCCTAATGCAGGGTTTTTGTGCAGTACACCTGCTCAGGTAAACCACATATGTGTAGGCCTATAGTCATCTAAATGATGGCAAGGATGTCCTTTCGCAGAGAAACGTAAAGATCTACTGCTTCATACGCATCTAACGGACCATTGGCCAAGTTGCTCTCTTCCACCAATATGCAGCACAGTTCAAAGACATCTTTGTCGCATGGGTATGCACTCTTTCTTGTGATCTCCTGCTCACAGAGGGCGATGTCGTCGCGACTGACCGCACAGTGAAATCTCTCTGTTTCGTACAGTTCGGGAAGATGATACATGAGCATGGGACGACCGTGTTGCGCCCTCTGGTTTCGTGTTGGTCGGATCCTGTGCGTGTTCTACACTTTAACAACGTCATCCAGTTCATTCTACAATGTAAGAAACGGGTTTACTCTAAAGAACAGTATAATCACTTATACGTATATTTAGAATACGATCGACATGTTCTTAGCATTAGGTAGCGAAGGAAAACGAGAAGAGTACATTATGAGCAACTAAAATACAAAATGGAACGGAGGAAGCAAATGTAGCATTGGTGATTATCATATAGGGGAGACCGGGCCGATGTGAACCACAACGGTAAAATGAAACAATTCATTTTGTTTAAACCATGCGATGGACACTCACCAGTAGCCTTACGAATGTGTACGTCTACTGTATGAAGTTGTAACTATTATCTATCCAGGTGAATACGTTTGTACAATTTGTCCAAGGAACTCAATATATCATGCTTTGAATTTATTTCTTATCACATAAATATATATTATATGGTAAGATAGATAATGAAGATTGTGGTTTATTATGTGGTTTGATTTTAGTTTCTTGGAGTCATCAACAAATTACATGCAAGAAGGGTGAAGGGGGTAACACTGATTGCGTACGATGTCACAAAATGAAGGTACATTCTTATATGGCGGGGTATCCTGTCCTCTGGATGAATCAGGGCGCTTTGTTTCACGCATTGACAGACCTGTTCGATTATGTATGTAGACATATCGGGGAAGTTTTCAACCACGCTGCAATTACTGCTCGAAGACTATGTCTACACATATCCAACTTTGTCTATAGTCATGTACTCATTTATTCAGCTGAGTGAACAGGAGCATTGACGAATAAAAAAACTTGCACAAGGGTCTCTGCTGAGAATCCGATGCACTAACACTAAGCTACCGCGTCACACATGGGGAAGGTCCTAGAATACTGCATACCATACGCAAGGATATTATTTTTTTTATTTACCGGATCAAAATACATGGTTAGAAAGTAAAAAACGTAGAGCGCGTGGAGTGTGTGCAGATGAAGTAGCACCATCATTGAATAAGTTATGCAAAAGTACATGTGTCAATATAACGAACGTTAACTTACCTGTATTATGTTCAAGAAGCAAAACTGTATCAGGCATTTGTTAAGGAAATCTCCGGAGAATAGATCTTCATCTTTGATTTGTTCAAATATGTTCATCCAAAACTGTGCATTTTGCTTACGCAAAATTCCCCACCAACTTTCAATTCGTTGATTTGAAGCGCTTCTGCCGTACACGAAACTGTACTCACCAGCAAACGAATCATTCTCGTTGCGACGCAGAAATTGCTGAACTTGTATAACATGCCCATTTTCTGTGTGATGGTCAGCACGAATAAATCTGGGACATTCATCGCGAATTGTAATCGCATTTACATAATAGCTGGCTATTACCTTTGGGTCACTATTACTTCTGTAGGCTTCTAACCAAACGATGTTTCGAGAGAAACCATCAACACAGCCGTGTATGACGATACTGTACCGAGACAATTTGTCGTATCCGTCTATATTCCACGTGTAGTCTGGTCCCCTGTTGTAGTACTGACGTCGACGTAAGCGTCGGCGTTTTCTAAGTTCAACCCTTACTGATCAAGCATCTTCATAAGCAACCTTATAACTTCTTGGCTGACCACGAACCCCTCCTGGATGCATTTCAGGTGCATCCATTTGTATCCATGCAGCTGTCCAGATTTAGACAACTCTTGGTCAACGTAGACGGCGTTCTTGTACGTCAGATTCTTCTTTACGGCGATAAAGGCTCATGACACGTAGCAATCTTCTCAGGTGCCTGTCGGATAATTGTATTCCACGACGGACACCCAAACATAAGGTTATTTCATGATGAGTCAGTCCCAAACCGAAATAAAATTTAATTAATTCTGCGCGAGTGGCCATGCTGTCTGTACTACGTGGTAGTTTTTGTTATCATGAAACTATTTGCCGGCTAAAGAGTTTCTTGTTATATCAAGAAACTAATTATTAAAGAGTTTCTTGTTATATCAACAAACCAATTATAAAAGAGTTTCTTGTTATATCAAGAAACTAGTATCCGGCTAAACAGTTTCTTGTTATATCAAGAAACTAGTTACCGGCTAAAGAGTTTCTTGTTATAACAAGAAACCAGTTATCAAAGTGTTTCTTGTTATATCAAGAAAATAGTTACTAAAAAGTTTCTTGTTACAACAAGAAACTAGTTACCGCAGCTATTGATATATCGCTATCCTGTTATAACAAGAAACAAGTTATAATAAGTTTCTTGTCATATCAAAAAACTAATTACTGCAGCTACTTAAAGATGGCTATCTTGTTATAACAAGAAACCAGTTATTGAAGAGTTTCTTGTTATAACAAGAAACCAGTTACTAAAGAGTTTCTTGTTATACAAGAAACTAGTTATCTGTTTTATGTTTTGCAGCATGTCCTTTCTATGCTTCCGTAATAATCATATACGTGAAGCGTATCTTTCTGAAGCCAAATAGAACAACTAGAGAACCTTGCTCGCAGAGCCTATCTATGGTGTGAAAAAAGGTGTAGTAGTGTTAGTGTATTGGTTTTGCAAGCAATATATTACCTTCTTTGTTAAACATTCTAATGTTATTATATTTGGAAATAAAGATGGTTTATTTTAAGATAAAAACAATTATCATGTGCCATGCGTGTAAGTAATGATTTGAATTATTGTACACATTCGGTCACGAACCCAAACTAAAGTATTAATATCTGGTGGCATAATAATAATAATAATAATATTTTTATTTTGTTAAGCGCCACATCCAATGTTGTTCACAGCGCTTTACAACATTATACAAATGTATGTTAAAAATAATGCATTTGAATAAAAACCACAGTTGTTATATCATACTTAAAATGAACTAATAGTAATAGTAATTAAGACAATAAATGTAGTAGAAGTAGAAAAGGAATGTGGTATAAAATACCATAAAATAAAATAGTTAAGATCATATTATTATTATTATTATTTTAATAAATAAAAAGAATTAATGTAAACATCAATACATTAGGCCAAAATGTATATGAAAAATAAATAAATAAATAGGTAAATAAATAATAAATAAACTATAAACATCAATCAGCTATGGTAAAACAGTGTTGGTAATCGTATGTTTCACACTGCTGCCGCTGCGTTGTACTGATTTCATCAGTCCCGACGCCCACACGGAGCCCACTTACGATAGCAAATACCGATTTGGGGACAACCGGTAGTATATTTGTTTTGGTGTCATTCACGAGCAGATAATTCCAAGTCATCCACTCCTTCACGTCATCAATACATTGCTCGATACGACGCACGGTGGTCACCAGATAAGATGCTGCCAGGTCGAAGTGACAGAACAGTTGTAGATAATCGGCGTAGTGGTGATATTGTAAGTCGCATTTGTGAATGATATCAACGATCGGCTGCACGTATAGTGAAAATAATAGTGGTCCCAACACTGACCATTGCGGCACCCCCGTTAACAAAGACGTCTCGCGCTTAGATCGATGAGTACGACGATTGTACCTAGTCTACGGTCTAGCGCGGTCCTGATCTCGTTGACTACCCACAGGAGGGCTGTCTCGGTCGAGTGGTTTCGCTTGTATGCGGACTGAAATGTGTCCGTATGTGATTCATTGGCTAGGTGAATGTTCGTTCTGTTGGCCACAACCTTTTCAATCACTTTCGAAAGTTGGGATAGATTGCGGACTGGGCGGTAGTTACTTAAGGTATTCTTACACAGTGAATGCTTCTTCAGAAGAGGATGCACAAGTGCTCGCTTCGGTTCACACGGCATTGTTCCTTCTACCAAACACGCATTTGTTACGTCGGCAACAATGATCGCAAGTGCGTCAATGTTCTGTTTTATATTATCGGATGGTAACGAATCAAATGTGCAAGACGTACACATTTTAGCGACGATAGCTGTTATTTCACGCGTTGTTGAAGGTGTAAATGCGTCTATTGGCGTGACAAAGCGACTTTTTCACGCGGCGGTGTGATGCGATGTCTGGCTTCATGTAATCCGAGTCGAATTTCAGCTACCTTGTTTTTGAAACAGTCCGAAAATGAATCACAATAGGCAACGACGGAGTCATATTCGGGATACGAACGTGATGGTTTCCCACTCAGCGATTTCACGATGTTGAACATGTTTTTGTTGTCAGCGTTCAGAAGTTTATCCCGATAGTAGTTGGTTTTCGAGAGGGCAATGAGCTTGTTGCAATCATCGCGTGCGTCAGCGTACATTTGTCGATGATTCTCAAGCTTTGTGCGTCTCCACAATGACTCGTTCTTTCGCCATTGTCTCCTCGCGTCATCGATGTTGCTGTTGTACCACGGGTTTGGTATATTACCCCGCATGGCAGTCCGTCGCTCTGGGGCATGTTCGTCGCTCTGGATGTTGACACCATGGCTAATGGTAACTCACAAGTTGATCGGATGTCATAGTGGAAAGAATTGGCATCAAACGAGTGGCAATTGCGTTTTACTATATGTGTTGAGTGAAATTGTATGAGTCCAGTAGTTACACAAGCGGCCGGGCCTCTGCCTTAATGTCATATCTGATGTTGAAGTCACCAACTATGCACGTTGGTGTTATACATGTCGACACCTCTCGGAACAGGTGTTCTATTTCCAGGTAGAACTCCGCCATCGGCCTGGGAGTCTTAGCCGATGATGGCGGGCGGTAGAGCATGCACAGGTTGAACGTTCTAGATGTGGCTCCAGTGAACTGGATACGCATCAGTTCGAAAGACTCATAGTTCGTTTTAGGTAACGTGTTCCTGTGGATGACGCCGACACCACCACCGCGTCCTTCCTCACGAGGAACGTTGAGGAACGTATATCCGTTCGGCGTCAGTTCGGCGATTATCGGTTTTAGTACAGCGGCTAAGGGATATGATTGTGCACTTTTTGATAAAAGCATGAAAATTGGTACATGAATAGTTGATGATGTATATATTCATATAAAGCTAGGTACCCATCGCTATCGACATGGTATCTAGCCGCCATCTTGATTTTTAAAATGGCCGCCATCGAAATCCATTACCCAAGTTTCTCGGCATCTAAACAACATAGAAACACATTCTGGTGTCTAAACCATAATTTTTAGGGTCAAGGAATTCTTTTCTGCCACATTTCGTATCCTCAGATGAACGCCATATTGAAATTCAAGATGGTCGCCATGGAAATCTATTAACCACGTTGCTCAGCTTCTAAGCAACATAGAATCATGTTCTTGGTGTATAAGCCATCATTTTCAGGGTCAAAGAATCCATTTCTACCACATGCCATATCCTCAGATGACCGCCATATTGATTTTCAAGATGACCGCCATGGAAATTTATTAACCAAGTCACTCAACTTCTAAGCAACATAGAAACATGAATGTTTTGCGTCTAAACCAACATTGTCAGGGTCAAGGAATTAGTTCCTGCCACATGCTGTATCCTCCGATGACGGCCATAATAAAATTCAAGAAGGCCGGCATACAAAATTCAATATGTCTAGTTAGTTTGATAAAACGTGTCGACGATGGTGTAAACAATTGAAGCCATGGACAACCCATTCCTTGAAGATAGCGTTGATATGCTGACACTTGATACAAAGGTCGTCATGAACAAAGACGTGGTGCACACAGTCTACACAGCTGAGGATATCGGGAAAAGACAATACAAAAGCTACGTGGAGGACATACTAAAAGGCACACCTAACAAACACCAAAACAATCAGGAATATTATCTCGAAAAACATATATCTCTTTAGTATGCCTCGTGCAAAACAAACATCAAATAAAAAGAGCAATTTGAAGACAAACAGCAATCTGAAAACAAACTGCCAATCTGTTTGCAAGGCTCTACATAGCTTGCCAGAATAGACAAAGGGACCTCAACCGTTTCTTTCAACACGAAAATCAGGCGTATCCTCCGTCTAGTTCTGATGTGGGACAACTCCGATATGGATCGAAATCTGACTTAACAATTTTGATTCCTCATCTGAGAATGCTCCAGATGTCGATGCAATGGCTTTGGATGTTGCTGCCATCATACACATGCTCAGGCCAGGGGCTAGTCGGACATTTCATGATTATGCTCAGCAAATATTTATTCCATTTATTACCCCCCAGCTAGCAACTGTCAGTAGGGTCGACATTGCATGGGATAGGTATTTTGCTGACAGTCTCAAACAATCAACAAGGGAACGCCGAGTGCATAACAGAACAACACAACGGCAGAGCGTTCTTGCAGGAACCCCTATTCTAGCAAACTGGGAGAGTTTCCTGAGATTTGAGCAGAGCAAAGATGAGCTATTTCGTTATTTGTCAGAATGTATCAGGTCATCAAAATGTTGGGAGTTAAAATATAATTGCCATGAACCAGAATGCTAAATAATGATTTGAATTAACGGCCACCCTTCACAAAACCAAACTAAATTGTTAATATATCTTAGCATGTGTTGAATTTTTCTTTCAACGTCGTGTACCAAAATTAGCTATGTAAACTTATGATTAGTACATATATTGCGGATTATGTTCTTGATAGCAACCCTCTCAAAATTGTTGGCTTAATTCTGAAAATTTGTGTTATAATCAGGTCTATGGAATCTCGGAATGGCCGAATTGTCATAATTTGTATTTTCAAATATACGTTTTAGAAATAAAACAACAATGCTATATTTTGTATCGAAATATGCGGAATAATGAGTGCAAATAACGACACGTTATATGATGTCGATGTGTTTAATTATGAATGGGCTCGAGACGAAACTTCGAATAATATGTTGAAAAAGCACCACGCTTTCTTCGTCGACATTATATAAAACATAGCATAGTTACCTTCATACATAATCAAAATGTACGATTAATATATAAAAGTAACCTCCATCCAAACATATATTAATCACGTTGTGGAATTCATCAACATCACAATGCTATGAACAAAATAATAGTCCACCCCATAATTATTGAGTGACCAGTCGGAAATGGTTGTCTTCTGGAATATCGTTAAGGAAGATTTGATGTTTAGAAAAACATAGGGCAAACAAAAATAGCACGACGTGTCCAAAACTCCTAAAATTAGGATCCGTGCTTCCTGACTATTTGTTTACGGGGCAGTGCGACGTTTTCGAAGACGTGGTCTAACGACCGAATCCATGATGCAGTGTACTGACTTTAAAAACTCCGCCTCTGCCTCGTCACAACCTTCTTCCTTATCCAAGCTCGTTATTCTGGGATTTACACAGGGGTGGGAGCGGGTTCTGTCTCCTGGTTTATTGCTATACAGGGGTGGAGTTTAAATTTAGTATTATTGTACAGCTTTGACCGTGCTTGGCCTCCACTACTTATTATCATCACCACTCTCTTAAAAAAACCTTAATAAACACAAATTTCTGGTACCATAAACCACAATAAAGACGACAGATAAGCTAATGCCACCAATTGAACCTAAGATAGCCGGGGAAAACTTTGCTGAACAATGAGAACGGTTTCTGGAGCATTTGCGATGGTATTTGGTGGCGACGACGTCGCCGATGGCAGAAAGAAGGTTGACATTTTGTTGATAGTCGCTGGACCGGAGGCGCAGGAAGTATTCCGAACATTTTTGTACGAACCTGCCAAACCTGCAGAATGTAACCAGCCAGCCATTCCGGCAGATGTAGCGGACCAGTTCAACACTGTCGTCCCAACGTTTATCGAGTTATGTGTTCGACGGACAAATATATTCTATGAAAGATGTGTGTTATACACCCGAGGCGAAACAAACTGACATGATGTTAAGGTCTCATTCATGCGAATTGCGGCCCCTATAACACAGCCTGATACGTGACCGGATGGTAGTCGGAATACGGGATTCCAAGTTGAAAGAGAACGCTCAGGGATCCAGGGCTAACACTAATGCGGTCGATAGATTGCAAGTGTGAATGTGGTTATGAAACCGAAAAAAATATATTCCAGGCAAAACAAGTGCAGAAAGTTATACGCGGTACACGAAACACCCAGACATGTTAGAAGAGGCAGTGTAAAAGTGTAGCACAAATCACCTGTTTCAAGAATGTCCGGCATAGGGCGCCACATGTGAAAAACATCGCAGCAGAAATTGGTTGAAAACAGACCTGATCATAGCGATCACATTCGTGAGTTAGACGATTTTTGAAATGAATTATGTGCAAATGTCAATGTGTTTATAAATATTTGCGCAGTCTAACCTTACGGTCTCCTCGTAGAATAGCCAATTATATTGTGTCCGTAACTGTAATGTTGGGATATATATGGGAAATTAGTCCGGCTACTACGATTAATTCTCTGGTCATATTAATTTTGCCTAAGAACAACGGTGTCCTTAATAGCTAAGATCCACTGTGGTTAAATTAGAACACAAATATTAAAATTATAGATTGATGTGAATAGTTTGTCTAAGCATTGATATACTGGCATATCAGTAAAGAATGTTGTGTTGGACACAACATGCTCACATTAATGTCGTGAATTATCCTGTTTAATACTGGCACTTGGCTACACAACCTATAAGTCTTAGTGCATAAACACTTTGAGGAAGTGTTAGCCTGAATCAGTATAATTGTAATTGTTACAGTTTGATTAAATTGAGCTTCGCACAATGCACGAGTACGCAATTTTACCCAGGATACTTTGCGCATAGTCAAAATGGACCGATCTCAGTACAAGTCAATGTTGTGAATTAACCATACGTCAACATTTGCGGATGACGTGGCTCATCTCTATCAGTCATGGAACTAAACATGTCACAGTACACATAAACACATACGACACCATTAAAAGTAGAATGATGAGCAGATGAACTATAATAATATAAGCTGAACACCTACGGATAGCGAAGCAACACGACACTTGATCATTCGACCGGCGAATAATAGAGATTGAGAGTGTCTGCAAGCATACCGATGTCGATTCCCTTCCCTATGCCTAGTGCGCTGTGCTTTCTACGTCATCGCTTTTTGTGTTTATGCGATCGGTTATTTATTGATCGGATAGGTAAGTACATAACCGGCAGGGGTGGTCGGTAGGCGCAATCCCTATCCATTTTACGTTCAAATTAAGGATGAATCAAAGTAAACAATATGACAGCATTGTACATACAACTGTTTCTGACTGATTAGCCGCCTCGGTTTAATTGCTGTTGTGTTAAATGCATCATACAAAATTATTGTTTTATGACATTCACAGCATGTAACACATTACGGTGGGGGCACAAATCGTGAGTGCAATGGTTTTTGTTGGTTTCACACACAAAAATGATTAAATTCTTCCTTTCTTGAAAAGGGTATAAATGTACAATACGTTGGCGCGTGAAACGCTGTGATGCAGACACTCCTGACGGTTACGTATCTCCAACAATCGACACCAATCGCGCAGCACATTAGGGATAGGGAAGGGAATGTCGAACGGCCTATGAACTTCGCGCCTGTGGCACCTCCCACTGGAGTAGTGGCGAGAACATTGCCCCGTCAGATTATCTAGCAAGGAGCCGTCCACGTAGTACTGCAAGTTGTGTCTGTTCAGCCACCGTTATCTACTAAATTACTGTCATGATATTCTTGAATGTCCTTGCAAATTGTTCATTAAAGGTTGTTAACCGCTTATTTATTTCAGCAGTAATTTCACTGAATGTTTGCACTGTTTTGTCACATTCAATGCCATTTTTGTGCAAAGTATTTCATTCCGTCCGCTATGCATGGCGGAAACAATATCTATACGTTACGTCAATCCTTCTTAAAATACCATTACTGTAGTATTATTTCCATCCGCCAAATTACACATTGTTCTAAGATGGTCACCAATAAAAACACATTTGTGAATCTTGCATTTTAACTCCTGGTAGAATAATCTGTTGAGTTTCTCGTTTTATGTGAACATGTGTTTTCTAAATTGAACTAGCTGAAACGTGACGATTGCATATTTGCCAGTACAGTACGATCTGTATCGGGAAACCTCCATCCCTCCATACCTCCCTTCATAAATCCCCCTCCCTCCCTTTCCCTCTTTCTATCCCTCCCTTTCCCCCTCCTTTTTCCTCCCTCCTTCCCTCACTCTCTCCTATCTCTCCAACTGTCTGTCTTTCTATTTGTTTGTCTGTCAGTCAGTCTGTCTGTCTGTCTGTCTGTCTGTCTGTCTGTCTGTCTGTCTGTCTTAAGCCACGGGTCTTCGCACTGAATCATACACATTATGATCCGAACCTGCCCATCCATTTCCGCGACATGGTAACACTGCAAGAATGCCACCCTGCACTGGAAGGAATAGTTATCCATGATGCTGAAGTTATCAAACTTATATAAAATACCTGGACCTACTTTTCAGTGCCTTACCAAGCCTGAATTTATGTATCTGGAAACCAATACATATTATTATTACAGAACTTCTAAATTTAGCATTCAATCAGAAGTTCTTGCGTCCATGCCTGTACATTTTGATTTCATAAACTTTCTCAAAATGCCAGCTTTTGCATATTTGACATTCAAATGCATACCAAATGCTAAATCGATGCCAGAAATGAGTTCCGGAGCCTCACATTAGCTGGGAAACATGTATCATAATAGTTTCTAAGACATACGGTTCCTCAGCTATGAT
>CM034531.1:66060069-66087569 GCA_020002185.1 Paraescarpia echinospica | reverse complement strand
TACAGGGGTCATGTTCTAGTTAGACTTCCTGTCCGAAGAAAAATGCAGTGTATTTTTTAGAAATGATTAAAAAAAAATTCACATGCTGTGACATAAGTGCATTTGAGTAGGGAGATTTTCATGTGTGATTGTAGAAGGTGTTGACTGTAAAATGGTGGATTTCTAGATGATTTTAATAAGCGGAAGGATATTTGGCAGCAATTTGCCTGTGTGACCTGTTTGCGGAGTCACACATACAGGCATTTTACGAGAGCTGGAAGTATGCAATTTTTGTTAAAATCTATCGGTATGTCAATGAGATGATGACAACAGCAGGTGAGAAGTTTAAGACATTTTATAGGTCACGTTTTCTTATAATCAGACCAAACGTTAACATGGTCGCCTATGGGAAAACCAACAGTGGGCTGACCCCTACAGCTTCGCAATTGTGGGGATGTCGAGATGCTGCGTGCTCTCAGCCGCGTCGAATTACCGAATTTGTAACTACTAATGAAACGTCTTGTTTACAAAATTTGTATTATGATGTTTTTTCTGGAAGATAACATCTTCCAGTACGTGTGTAGATACATATTTTGGGTTAATACTTAATATCTGACAACAAGTTAGAGGGAGGGGAGGTGGAGATAATAATAACAATAAAATAACGTATATATAGCGTCCGATCAATTGAAATTGCTAGTAATTATGTATATATACATGTCTATATACATATATATATATACACATATATGTCTCTTACACTCTCTCTCCGTATATATATATATATATACGGAGAGAGAGTGTAAGAGACAGGGGACACACACACACACACACACACACACACACGCACGCACGCACGCGCGCGCGCGCGTATACTAACTGTGATGTTCTATCAAATTATATAGAACTTTTTTTATTAATTACAAATACGTGTAGTTAGATTTCTGACATCAAATTTAATTTTTTTATGAATACATACAAGCGAATTACAACTTTTCTATAAACATAGAGGATCATTGTGTTTTATGCAGAGCTTATGTTATTCACGTCTACGCGAGGATAATAATATTGTTTTTTTTTTAGTTTCGCCAAACGTTCTAAATATAATACATATTATCTATGCTGTTTAACATAGTAACGATGGTTTTACAGGCATCTCCAACATATGCACATCCTGCTTGTCTGCTTCGTTATCGCCGCTGTCTTCGTTGCTGAAAGCGAAGCATGCAGGAGGCGGCAACCTACACGTAGATCAGCTGGTAATATTTACAGCACAACATTATCTGCATACTATGTTGGCATAATTATGTTTATGTCAAGTTGTAGACCTGCCTAAGTCAACTCAAGACCACTGTTTGAAACTATTTTTTATAAAGGTGTTATGTCTATATTTATATAAAACACCAAATAAAATGAATTCGTAATCGTGTGTTAATTTGAAAAGATGCTATCAATATAGTTATACCAGTATACAATTATACTAAACAAACTAGCCATTCAAACATCACTATTGAAAACCGTCGTCGCATATCGTCTTCCGAAATCTCTTTGCTCACCATCGTCATAACACAACGTGTGTTCGATTTGCTATCTCTTTATTGCTATCTCTTTATTGCTATCTCTTTATTGCTATCTCTTTATTGCTATCTCTTTATTGCTATCTCTTTATTGCTATCTCTTTATTGCATCTTTCATGTATATTTTGCATGGCTTTGTTTTTAAGTGTTCCAAGTCTAGTAAGGCCGCCGGGAAATGTGACAGTTTGTGTAATGTTTGATTTTGTCTATCCGAAAATTGTCTTTGATTGTTTGAGCAATATACATATTGCATTTTATACGAATTAACTTATAATAAAAAAAAAAAATTATTAAAAAATAGCTAGTATCTAGAACAACTAGAACAACGTTTAGTTGGTCACACATATAATATGCAACATCTTATATGACATAATCAGTAACCAGCCCGTGCAACTCAGGAGAACCTCTAGAAACCCCTTGGGGCTTTTATCAAGGACCACCTGGAGTACAATTACACAATAAAACAAAATGATAAAAGTATGGTTGTTATTAAATGAACAAATAAAGTAGTATGCTACAGTGTAAAGTATTGTTAACACATAATATATGTAATAACCTATTGCAACTAAAAAATCACTACATATTACTGATATGCGAATGTTTACGCAACAGCACATTTACTGGTGTAACATGCATAGCTTTATTAAAATGTATTTTGTTTATTTATTTACTTATTTTTAGTACCATTTGCGAGATTACTGTTTATATACCATGATATCAGCATGTGATATGACTATTTTCGGTTATTAGCACTAGTGGTATCAGTTCATCTCACATTCCACTACTATTACTACTACTACTACTACTACTACTGTTACTACTACTACTACTACTGCTACTGTTACTACTACTACTACTATTACTACTACTACTACTACTACTGTTACTACTACTACTACTACTACTACTACTACTATTACTACTACTACAACTGTTACTACTACTACTACTACTACTACTATTACTACTACTACTACTGTTACTACTACTACTACTACTGTACTACTACTACTACTACTACTACTACTACTACTACTACTACTACTACTACTACTACTACTACTACTACTACTATACTACTGCTGCTGCTGCTGCTGCTGCTACTCAGATTCAGATTCAGATTCCGACTGTTAATTACCAAGTAGCATTTAAAATGTACGAGGAATTCTTGGCGTTGTGGCGTCAACATACACAGACGCTTGTCTCCCCTGCCCCCATCATGCACACGCAAAATATACAATCAGATACATTATGAAACTATGCTAAAACTAGTATAAATTTAAACCAAGGCCAACTGCCAACACACTTAAGACAGTCGTACATATATTGACATAAAGTGAACTTGGTAACTTAATATTAATATAGTCTGAAAATTACCTAAAACGTTAAACAGTATACATGTCGTTAAATAAGTAATAAATAAATAAGCTGACGATATAAAAACTAGTATCATGGCATATCGCGGTTTAAGTGACTCACAGCCTGCGGTTAAAAACTATTTTAAGTCTAGTGGTTCTTGTCTTAAAACTTCTATAGCGCTTGCCAGAGGGAAGAAGTTCAAAGTGATGGTTGGCTGGGTTTGTAGTATCAGGTACAATGCTCTTGGATTTTCGCGCACAGCACGAGCATGGTAAATAGATTGAATGGATGGCAACTCGCGCCCTTCACGATAACTTCTAGCCGTTGTTTCTCCTCCTGACTGGCGCTGCCAAACCACACTACAATCGAGAAAGTGAGGATACTTTCAATGATTGCGCGGTAGAATCGTATCGTAATCTCCTGAGCAATGCCGAATCTCCTGAGCTGCCGCAGGAAGAACAGGCGTTGTTGTGCCTTTTTTGTAATGCACAGTGTGTTTGTGCACCAGCTGAGATCGCTTGAAATTGTTGTTCCAATGAATCTAAAAGATTCATCCTGCTCGACATCCACGCCATTTATCGAAAGAGGGTGGATGGGAGTCTTCTTTTTTACGAAAATCAACAATCATTTCTTTAGTCTTTGAAACGTTCAATTCGAGATTGTTATCCGCACACCAGCCAACGATTATCTGAACTTCCTCCCTGTATGCCGTGTCATCCGCATTCGCAGTGCAGCCCTCCACAGTGGTGTCATCGGAAAACTTGATCACAAGGACCGATTATTCCACGGAGACACAGTCATTTGAGAATATAGTAAACAGGAAGGGGGATAGCACACAACCTTGTGGGGCACCTGTATTTAAGATAAGATTATAACTACTACTACTACTACTACAACTACTACTACTACTACTACTACTACTACTACTACTACTACTACTACAACTACTACTACTACTATTACATAAATGATGCTAATTACATAGATAATAGACTAATACAAACAAAATGATATAATTATTACTTAGTATATAATCACTACTAATAACTAAGTTTAATATATCGACAGTAATAAGTCTTTTAGCTTTCTATTAAATATGTTTGATGATACAAGTTCTCGTGACTGTTGAGGTGGTGCATTCCACAACACTGGTCCGGAATAATGTGTTGTCAAGTTCCTGCTGTTTGTTCTAATGTGTTGAATATAATAGCCATTATGGTTTCTAAAATTGTGGTCATGAGTTGGCCATTGATGGATTTATACATACAAATTCATAGTTGATGTTTATATAGATCATCTAATTTTAACAGTTTTAGTTTTGAGAATAGATCTGTATGAGCCATATAGTGCGATTGTGTAATTATCCTTATAGCTTTCTTCTGTAGTATCTTTAATTTGTTTTAATGTATAGTGTATTAATTCGCCCACAACAGAACGCAGTATTGAAAATGAGATAATATCATAGAATAGTACAACGTCTTCGTGATGTATAAAGGGAGAAAATGTTTTAATTTAATTGTTTAGTATTCCTACATTTCGTGAAATTTGTTTTGACAAATTATTAATAGAAATTTTCCATCTCATCTGTTCGTTTATGTATACTCCTACAAATTTGGTAAATTATTCTTTTATTTTATTTCAATTTATTGTTATTTCTGCATTGTCTGCTTTGTATTTTTTTCCTTTGAGTGTAAATGTTATAAAATTATATTTTTTATATTTACAAATAATGACAGTTGTTTGGTATTCCACCATATTGCAATTTTTTGGTAATTCTACATTAACCTCATCAATGAGAGTATGAAAGTTTGTCTGAGTATGGAACAAAGTTGTGTCATCTGCAAACGGTATTGGCTTTAGAATATTTGATACATTTACAATATCATATATATATATATATATATATATTTATATATATGAAAAGTAACATATGTAATTAGTAACTAATAAACCTACTTAGGATGGAATAAATAATGTTTAATTTATTATAGAAAAAACGATGAACATATTTGCTATTAATATGTGTAAATATTGATTGACACATTAACTTTGTGGTTTGCTTGCCACTTGACCGCTTCGTGGTTTCTGTTGCAGTCTGCGCCAAAATAAAATACAACAAGCACATCTGTTGCGCTGGGAGGTATTACTGGAGATACTATGAAAACGCGTGCTGTGGTGTGAAACCCTACAATCTCTACAGCCATTTGTGCTGTGCCGGAACGGTTCAACCAAGGGGAACAGCAACGGCTTGTTGTGGAACAAGAACCTACAATAGTGCCGCCCTAGTCTGCTGCGCCGGAACTCTTCATCGGAAGACTAGTTTACACAACTCTTGTTGCAGAGGCAAACTCTACAACGCTCGAAACCATATTTGTTGCGCTCGATTTCTTCATGTAAAGGGTAAAAAAACGGAATGTTGTGGACCGAGAGCCTACGATTATTCCATCCGCATTTGTTGTGCCGGATTGATTTTACTCAGGGGCGGTAACAACGCCTGCTGCGGATCATTGGCCTACAATAGATTAAGCTTAAAATGTTGCGGATACCGATTGGTGCGCGTAACAAATAAATGTCCCTAAGTAGACCATTGCTTTCTGCAAGGGTTAATTATTTGGACGCAAGTACGTTTAAATGTTTATTATATCGTGCATTTCTGACACCACGCTAGCACAATAAATGCGACCTTTTCTGAATGTTGTTTCTGGAAACTACTCTTCCATTTAATGCGTATATAAATACTGAAGATATGTAACTACTAATAAAACGTCTTGCTTATAAAATCTGTGATATTATGATGTTTTGTTTAGAAAGTGACATATTCCAGTAGGTGTGTAGACACATATTTTGTGTTAGCATTTGATAAGTGAAAGCAAGACAGGGGTGAAAGGAGAGGGAAAGTTACAGGGATAGGGGAAGGGGGAGGGAGAGTAAGAGGAAGGAGGGGAAAAATGGCAGATTCATATATACAGAGGCTGATGCAGGGGAACGAGAGAGGGAAAGGGAGCTGCTAAGACAAACACTGTGTAATACTGCAACACCAACTAAAAGGTAAATAGTTCACTTGCCTTCCTAAGGCTAAATATTCGCCACTGTCCGACGAATAGCAAAAAGCAAAAGGACGGCATGCACACAGATAATAGTAGACTGGAACAAATTAAATGTGTCGCAAGTTCAGGCTAAATCCACAAACGATTGCAGCTGCTTATCGTCCGGCCGGCCATTCAGTATATATGTATATAATATGATAAAAGTATGGTTATGATTAAATGAACAAATAAAGTAGTATGCTAGAGTGTAAAGTTCTGTGAACACATAATAGATGTACTCACCTATTGCAACTAAAAAAATCTACATATTACTGATATGCGAATGTTTACGCAACAGCATATTTACTGGTGTAATATGCACAGCTTTATTAAAATGTATTTTGTTTATTTATTTACTTATTTTTTAGTACCAGTTGCGAGATTACTGTTTATATACCATAATAACAGCATGTGATATGACTATTTTCGGTTACTAGCTCTAGTGGTATCAATTCATCTCACATTCCAATCCACTAACTAATACTATATAATACATGAACATAAATAGTATGTGGTGGATTCATACTTCATAACCAATCAGAATAAGAAACAACGTAGCGATTGGCAAATACCCCCTTTCAGTAGAACACTGTTCGCTATACAGAAACATTTCTATCCGCATCTAAGCGTCATTGTGTCACCTTGTAAACGTTGCACAGCTCGTTTGAGGGCACGATGACCGGGCGTCGCGACCAGACCGGGCGTCCTGACCCAACCGGGTCAGACTGTCCCACGCTTGTCCAGTCCGTCTCACAAAGGACATGGTGAATTCTAGTTGTTAGCGTGTTCGTGTCATCGGTCAATCCAGGACATATTTTGTGCAGGTAGATTATTTTGGTATAATTGAGATGTTTACCAGTAACCTCAGTCAGGCAGTTGGCGTGTGCTTGTAAACTTGCACACTACTCAACCGTACCGTGTTCACCTTCTGCCCACTGTCTCATGATGTTTACACAGAGCAGTTACTCTCCCTGTTTCGTATATTCTGGGTAATTATGGTTCCGTTATGTCCTCAGGCCTAATGTAAACCCATAAACTGTAGCGTACTGAGATAAATGGTCGAGGTAAAGTATGAGAAAGACGAACAAACTACGACACAACGGTATGTCACCCCTGTTGCGTGTTGGATCCAATGTGTTAGTGAGGATGGGTGTCTTTGTGTAGTTACAGAGCAAGAAAGTGTTTACGGTGCAATGAGAAATACGAGAAATGTTTACTGATCAAATATGTTACACAGTGCACTGTGCGCGTTTGCCAACATAATTTAGACGACACATACACTTCTTTTATCGCCTTTCCCACGATTGTTTCGGATATATCACGCAAGATGTTGAACATAATTAATGTTATGACAGAATAACACCAATTCCAACGATTGTTTCGGATCTCGTCAGAAATGAGACATAACACAATATTTCCAAACAAATTATAGCATATTGCTTATGTCACCTTTTTGAATTGTTTGAATCTTTGTTCTTTGTTCGCAATCTTCCTAACGTCTGGGGTTCCTCGTCACGTTTTAAAATACGTGTCAGTATAAGTCACCAATTCTAACAGTTCGAACAGAATTGTTATGTCGTGACTCGATTATATATGGTAAGCATGTCATCCCAGTGTGTGTGTCTGTTTGTTTGTGTGCGTGTGTGTGTGTGTATGCGTGTGCGTGTGCGTGTGTGTGCATGTGGTGTGTGTGTGTGTGTGTGTGTGTGTGTGTGTGTGTGTGTGTGTGTGTGTGTGTGTGTGTGTGTGTGTGTGTGTGTGTGTGTGTGTGTGTGTGTATGTTTGTGTGTGTGTTTGTGCGTCTGCGTGTGCGCGCGTGTGCGTGCGTGCGCGAGCGTGCGTGTGTGTATGTATAATAGTTTAGATAGATTTTAAAAAAACACATCGACGTCGCCGAACTATCCGATATATATATAGAAGCACGTAGATCCAATTGAATTAATTCCTTCACAATGATTGTATACAATGCAGCGGGTACGCAGTGAATACGCCATATTTTCGGAGAGCAGTAAATTCGACCAATTCTGCTGTCCCATTTATGTAATAGTCAACGTCTGTAACTTTTTCACGTAGACAAATGGTCTACCGATTACCCTCGACAGATACCTACTTGTAGCGTCCTCACAGGCAGCAACCCTTAAAATGGCTGAGATCATATCATCGAAGTCAGTGGATCTCATCCTGCCAAAACATCTTAGAGCCGGTGTAGAATGCTCAAAACATTACCCCGCTGAAAACACTACTACAGTGTTTTGAGCATACTTTCAAAACACTACCGTAGTGTTTTGAGCATATCCTCAAAACACTACTATTCAGGTCAAAACACTACCCCTACATATGTTCATTTCAAAACACTACCGTCAGTATATTTTACAACTCAATTACACTAGTCAACTTTTTAGGAAGCATCCTGTACATAAACCTAGGGTCGAGTTCGCAGTTGTTGGAGCCAGTTTGGCAACGGAAATAAATAGTTAGAGTGAATTATGTTTAATGCCATTATGAAAATTAGTGATTGTTTGAGTTAGTTATAGTTGGGGTAAAGGTAATTATAGCTTAATCGTTGCAACTAGTCAGACGACGGGAATAAATAATTAGTGTGATAATCAGAAGACTGGAATAAATGATTATTCATTATTGTTAAGATTATAATTATTATAATTAGCTATGGTTAGTGTCAATCGTGGTGCGTTACGGTTATACATAGCATAGTCATTATGACCAACGTAGTAAACATTTTATGTGAATTATCATTATTCATTAGGGTTAAGATTATTAGTAATATTATACTTATGGTTGGATACAGTTATGATTGGGTTTATGGTAATCGTTTGAACCCATCAGAAGATTGGAATAAATAGTTAATGTGAAGTGTCATTATTCATATGGGTTAAGATTATTGTTGTAAATAGCTACGGCTTGAATAAGCTATGGTGTTTTGTAATTATATATAATTATATATATATATATATATAATGAGTAATATATATATATATATAATCTGATTGATTATAACGATTATGCAATGTATATATATATATATATATACATTGCATAATCGTTATAATCAATCAGACGATAAGAATAATTAGTGTGAAATATCCTTATTAATTAGGTTAAGGTCGTTATTATTACCTGTGGTTGGAGTTAAGGTAATTGTTGGAACCAATCAGCCGACGAGAATAAATAGTTGAAATGAAATGTCATTATTCGTTAGGGTTAAGATGGAGTGCAGTGGTACAGTTGCTAGAGCTTCGAACTCTCGATCGAGAGAACCCGGGTTCGAATCCTGTGCTACGGTATCGAACCTTGGGCAAGTTCGTTCACTCTACATTGCTCCAGTTCAATCAACTCTATGAATGAGTACCTGATTACAGACAGTGGTAAATATTTGTGTACGATTAGCCATCGCGCATTACCTGCAGCGTGGCTGGTGATTCCCAGAGAAGTCGATATAGTGTTCGATTGAACAGATCTGTCAGGGAGTAAAGTGTAAAGCGCTTTGAACAGTCATGAGGACTGGATACTGCACTATATAAGAACTTACCTTGCCTTAAGGTTAACATTATTATTATTAGATGTGATTGGAATCAGCTATGATTGGGGTTAGGGTAAAAGCTCAGTCAATCAGATGACGGAAAGAAATACTTAGTGTGAACTGTCATTATTAATTAGTGTTAAGGTTATTACTATAATTAGTTGTGGTTGGAGTGTGCTATGGTTGGGGTTGGTAATAGCTCGGTTTGTTTATGGTTAGGGTTATGCTCCCAACAATTACACCGACGAACCCCTGTATGCCTATACTATACTACTGAATAATATATAAAAATATATGTTTCATTTTTGCTAACCTAGATCTATCCTGATCTATCCAGTAATTACACTAACATGATTATTTGATTAAGCCTAATAAGTTGCAGTGGTGATTGTATGATCTCTGGAGAAACAAAGCTATACATGACCCTCAAGTCCATCACCACATTTATTATCTTCGCCCACCGCCACAATATCTTGAATATGAACATCCCTCGGACGTTTCCCCCAGGGTTTCCCGCCGTCGACAATTACCAACTTAAATCAATAAAATGACGCTACTCGCACTCGTGCACTCCATTAACTTATCGCTGAGCGACGAAGTTTATTAATGACATCAGTCTGGTGGCAACATATTTGTTATTAAACTTTAGGTAACCATTATTACGAAGATATCCTAGCCCAGTTTAAAACATCGGATCGTATGCCTGGAAACCTGCCACCAAGCGATAGATGCCGGGGAATCGGGAACAAATGTAGGGTTAGTGTTTTAAACTTAACAGTAGTCTAGGGTTTGAACTTACTACACCGGCACATAGGAAATTTCCCCATTTACGCGAAATTTATTCTAACATTATCACACAGGTCACGATGACCCGGCCTGTTTCACCCACCCATTCATGGTTGACGCGGGGCAAGTACCTCCATACAGCACACAACTCCATTCATTTTGTAGATTGACATTAATACAATGAAACGATGCTAGTCGGGAAGATTAAAACTTTACGAGCTATGAACCGCAGACACGAGTACATATAAATTACCCTCAGGCAATAAATACTGTTTCAGTATAACGCCCATGACTGCGAGCACATCGCAGCATGCTTTATGTTGGGTGCGTTATTGTCACTCCTTGATGAATACACATAACGGGCTGTAATCAAGGGTTAACAATTTAGATGTGCGTTTAAAGGCTATTTGACTAATCAGTTGTGTGTTCGGAGATATTCGAAAGAAGCCGCAATGTCAGTAACATAAACACTACTCTTACTCATACTATTAATATAAGCGTCTGAATGAGGTGAGTATTATGATGGGGTTGGGGCTCTAAGCCGGATGGAGCATCAGCACTTCGATATGACATCGGAAGACGGCGAGGGGGTCGGGTAAGGTTGGCTATTTTCGCGGTTCGATGGGGTAGTATTAGATTTGTTTGGAAACACCAACTGCACGCATCACCATTTTAGCTAAACATGTCAACAAAATGCACTAAATATTGGGAGTTTGCCCCTCCCTTCACATTAGATATTGATGGGTCAAGCCCCAAGCCACATACACCCGTCCGACGCCTATGTTATTATATTCGTATTGAATTTACATAAGGAAGTCGTGTGGAAAAACTGTGTTGTACATCGAGAGTAAATACGGACACAAGCTATGTACACATGGAATACATCATATACATGTATTCCGTATGCATGGTGCGTAAACACCATGTGTATAAGTATACAACGTGTATGGCGTTGATAACATTTTCCCTACGATTTGTATTGTGTGTTCGTTCATTGGTGATGTGTACATACACACACAATTACATATAATGAATTGTTCACGATATCTTAATTATGTTCGTTGTAAGTTAATTCGAATATGTCAGAAAGTGGTTTGTATAGAATTTAATCAGGCTTTAGAACAGTGGTTTTGTATACAAAGTATGGTTGATGGGATGGTGCTGCCATTTCTGGTATGTATTGTCGCGGAGGTATACGCTGGTGCCCTCTGGCGATTAAGGCGTGTAACGTTTTAACTGCCGACGAGTCAGATTTAATTAATTTCATTTGTAACGTACACCACTAATTCTACGGTTAGGTATACCAAATTTGGTACCAGTAGAAATTATTTAACATGACTGGTAATATGGTGACCTTGCAAACTACTTATGTTGTGGTTATAAGAAGAATATATTATGAACTTATAAAAGTTGTTTACAGAAGTGTAGGTGTGAAAAACACCAGGGTCACACCTAGCTTATGAATAGAGTGCGTGTTTTATTAAAATTATGGATTAATTCATGACAGTTGGAATGTACGATGAATATTGTGGTATCCGGATCAATACAGGGAATCCAGTGATATTAATTATGTAAGTAATTCACGTAAGTATATGTTGTATTAAATGGGAACGCCAGTTGGCTTCTCGTACATACATATCTGATGTCACGTTATGTCTCTCGTTCACTCCGAATCCTATTGCACCTGAACCTATAACTTGCTATGTCAAATCGGGCACCGCCAATTTATTAATTTATTAATACTTACACTCGATTTTGTGACAGAATAATGCTACTGAAACAACACCTGCTATATTACTACGCCACGAAAATGTGTTTAATAGTAAAGTGAAGAAATACCTAGACAATATGTGTAAATTGTAATGTCTTATCTTGAAGAGATTATATATTATTATACGAATCTGCAGGAGTAGCAACATTGCATCGGCATCAATGCACCACACATTCACACACACGTTTTGTTATTCCCTGGACCTTGTTGCTATGGTTGGCTGAACAGTGTTTAGTATAAATGCGCATCAATGGTTGTAGCTGGCGACATCTGGTGGCCACTACGAGAGAGGTCTTTGTAGGTGAAACCGACGCCTGTGTTAAACCAGATAGCTGGTGATGCTGGCGTTCATATAATGTCTTGTTAGACTCTTCATTATTTAGGTGCACTAGATTAAAAACATCGTATTTAAGTTGCATTTATGCTTCTGTGGCATATTATCATAACTCGCAATAATAAAATGGCACTGCAATAGCCCTGTAGTTATAATAAAATGCATATATATACAAGCACTCGTATTTCACCGTCAATCACACACACACACAATACATTGACACAATAATAACAAATATTATTCAATATTATACATTATGATAGTTTGCCTAGTTGTTTCGCCGCATCCTTCTTTCTACGCTGTTTTTGTATTCTACATTCTGAGCTCAGTTAAATTATATGGAACGATATTAGGGCAGTAATTCCACAGTGCTACATTGTTGAGTTCTGACGTTCGATTATCCATTTACGCTGTCATTATCGAATTATGTCTTTCGATTATCCATTTACGCTGTCATTGTGCAATATTGGTGTCAAATAATTCACTAGAATGTCGTTTGGTCAAATAAATGTGCACTTAAAAATCTGCTCAAATACGTTTGCACAAAAATATTCTGCTCAAATAAGCACCCGTTAACCTAAGCTAAGCTTGTGGTGCCCCTTAGCGAACTACACCAACTTGCATATACTGAAGTATCCCTTACGTTTTATTAGATGACGCCGATACGCAAGTCAGGCATAGTGCTGTCAATCACCTGCGTAACGACGCAGTGTACAGAATACGTATATCGAACATTTTGCACCCATGTTATTAGCTAGGTCTTATCAAAGTTGGAGTATAAAAGAACTCAAAGATGATCTGAAGAAACGAAGTGCCAAGCTGTCTGGCAGGAAACGCGAATTGATTGTAGATTGGTACATTTTTGTGAACGATAATTCATGATGTTTCGTAAACTGTCATGTCAATAAAAAATAATAATAATATTTATCCGTACTACAACGTGTACAATTTAGATAAAGCAACATATACATCGATCTAATATGTACAGCTGTACATAAAACGGCCAGTGCAGCCTCGTTTAATAAGCGTCAGCGTCAATCAGTCTATGTCATGTATGCAGGGGGGTTGTTTTTAAGTGAATATTATTAAAGGTCATAGTGTTGAGTCTCCCATCCCACAGTGATTTGTTTTGTATTTTTTGACATTATGTAAATTTTTATTGTAAAATTTGTGTCTTAGTATTTGTTTCCACATATGTCGTTCTAGTTGTTTCCAACACTCAGCAACGTTGTAATAACTGACTGGTCATTATTATTGTGGTTATAATGTAATGGTCTTATGACCAAATTGAGACGGGACCGTATATATATATATATATATATATAAATATATATATATATATAGTACATTGTTTTCTTCATGTTAATGCGGTATATGCGTACATTCACACACAACACAAAAGGAAAATGATTTCTGTCAGGTGTTGTGTGGGCAGAGATGAGGAAGTCTGCCTCTTACAAAGTATATGTGTCAACGAACAATGATGCAGTGGTGCAAAAAGCGCAATGTGAATGTGTTGCTGGGCAGGGCAATGCAGCTCATTGCAAGCATGTTGCAGGAGTTCTGTTCGGCCTGACACGCTTCTATCAGACAGGAACTATCTTGACAAAAGTGACTTGACAGAAGTGACATGTACACAGGTAAGACTTAAAAAAAAAAAAAAAAAATTATTTTCTGCTTTCAATGTACTATGTACACATATTGGGGCAATTTTCAATGCACCAAAATGGCAATTAGTTTATTAAAATGTTGTACAAATAAGCTGAGTAGTTTAAATAATGTGACACGCTCTTGTCAACATATCAACAATAATAAATAAATGAACGGGTTAAAATGCATATACGATTCATAAATATGTAGCTTAATGCACATTTTGACTTGACCCAGACGTTCCATCATGCTAACCCTTTTAAAGGAACTCCTATCAAATCCAGCAGATTACATGCAATTCTTGGGAAGGACAATGCGGACTTTATAAATGATATTCGACCAGAGCAACTGCAGAAAAACGCGTCTACTCCAGACAGGTTCCGCAATGTATGCCTGAATTATACGAATCACGTAGGTGTAATGCATCTCTCATTGCAAACAAAGTAACATTATTTCATTGTATTTGCAATGGGATGTTTAAAGTTCATCATACCCTATCCTCGGTCATTTTACAATGTGATAACTGGAATGTATTGCATGCATTTCTACTGCAGGACTTGACGAAACAAATCTTATCTTCCATTTACAGACCCATTGAAAAATAGTTTCTTGTCAAAACATGGGCATTAGTGCAGTCTCTGGCTTTATAGATCAAGCAAATGATACAATGAACAGTATTGTAACGCATCCATATATATCTACATATACATATTTCAGGCAAGTCAACTAATGTCAGTAACGCAGTATTTCCCTCCTGCCAATCCAAATGCCCTTGCCAACTACAACGTCGATTTGTTAGCTCCACAAGATCAGTACTTGAAAGATGACATGGTTAGTTATTTCCATGCTTTTCAATTTACCATACATACGTACATACATCTGTATTTACACAATGTGCTGTATTGAAACAATGCACACGATTACAATAGAGCGCATTGGCTCAGTGACTAGAACGTTGGACTTTCAATCAAAAGAACCCGGGTTCGAATTCAGTGCTGCCGTGTTAAACCGTGGGCAAGTTCGTTACCATGCGTTGCTTCAGTTCATTTAGCTGTATGAATGAGCTCCTGGCTTTAGACAATGGTGGATATTTAACTGCGGCATCGCTGAATTCTTAAAGTGTAAAGCGCTCAGAGCAGTCCTGAGGACTGGAGACTGCGCTATTATATAAGAGCTTAGCTTTTTACAAATATTACATCGTCACAGCTCAGAGTCCAACTTACAAACCATTGTGTAATGCAGTTCTTTGAGCAATTCATTTGAAACCAAACTAAAACAAAATTAAAACTTGAAGATAAAAAAAAGGGGGAGTTTCTTGTATTGCAATTAATATCAGACTAGCTGGTGACATTACAACTATATATGTTAAGCGAACAATGAACATTTGTATCAAAACAAAACAAAATTCATACAAATCATCAAATAAGAAATCATAAATCAATAATTTGTTTAGTCTAATATTGATTTAAGTCAGTGAGTTGAATAAATCGATTTAAATCAAACAGCCATGGCAACTGGTCATATTGTCCGATAAACAAGTTATTGCATTACTTTCAGGTTTCTGAGATCAGCGAGGAGCAGGCCACTGATCTGGTAAGGACAACTAGGGTGCAAGTGAATAACAAGCAGTGGAGGGATGCCAGACTACATATTCTGACCTCATCAAACTTTGGTGCAATCAGCAAGGCGATAGAGAGGTGAGATATGGAATCACTTAAAATGTTTCCTAGTTGTTTCCAGCATGTGGAACGTCACAGCCAACATTGTGCCAACGTAATGTTGTAGACATTAGAACAGCAGCTGTATTGCATGGCCGTATGTACGAGAATGCGGCAGTGGAACAATTTAGAAAACAGTTTAAAGTTCAGATACAGGCACGTGGCATATTTGTGAGCCAGGTTCATCCTGTACTTGTTGCCTCACCTGACAGAGTAATCGCCATAATTTTGGAAGTTAAATGTCCTTACACAGAAATGGAAAATAAAATTTCTCCCTTAACAGTTCCTTACCTGAAAGAGGCTGATTGGTCTCTTATTTACAAGAAAACCATGACTACTACTACTACTACCAAAACCAAGGGTAACTGTTTTGTTCAAACAGATCACAGTGTTTGCTTGTTCTGTAAACAAAATTGTCCAAGCCTCAAAGTTCCAGAAAGATAATACAGAGGAGTCAATAGGTTTACGTTTTGGGAAACATGATCAGAATATGTACAGCCATATTCAAGCATGCCTTGGCACAATGTTGGCTGTGACGTTACACAAGTAGAAACACACTTGTATAATCAGATCTGTACTGCCATTGCAATTATTTTCTGAGTGTTATTCACAGGCTCCTTTAAAATGTTATATGTCTGCAAGTTCTATGATGCGCTCTATATGAACTCTTGTTGGTAATTTTGTGGTGATGCAACACAGTTTCACCGGACCGTCTGTTCTTCTTCCGCAAGAAGGTTGGAATGTTAATATTAACCATGTAACTCTCTAATAGGTCTTGAACATTAAACCCTTTGTCCACCATGGTTGGATCTCTCACAAATCTGACGATTACTGGTTGATCCACCATATGCGGGTGATACATAGGATACAAGACCTCCAGGTGAAGCCCTACTAAAACAGACGGTATTCCTGTTTTTGTAGGTAGAAAACGTAGCTTGTTGCACTAATGGTTCTTTTTTATTGGACATTCTGTGCGTCATTAATAAGACTTGTCAAAGGGAACTTATCTTTAAAGTTAGTTGGTGAAAACTGGGACGGCCACTAGTATATTTTCTCCACTGGCAAACCATGAAATTTATCCAACTAATAATAATATTCGACACAGAATATACCAAACATTCAACTCAGTTCAAAGTTAATTTTGTGCTGGCGCATCTTAACAAGAGTAACAAGGAATTGATCCGAAATAGATAGTATCACACCATGATAATAGCGTAGGTTATATGTTGCTGGGCCAAGTGATTGTAAGACAAAAAGAAACTTCTCAAAATGTTCCAGGCCAATACAAAAATGCATTCCTTCGTGATCGTGAGCGAACCTTGCACTCCACATCATCAATTCTCTGGTTGTGTTATTGTACTGGCTGTGCAGACTGTAGGTGTATGCGGGTCACTTAGGACCTCTGTGTGCAAATATGAAAGAAAAAAGTCAGGTGTCAAGTACTAACAATAAATATTATCAAATATAATTGTCAGTCCTTTTGATCCAGTTTATAAAGAAAACAACTAATCACGCCTAACTCTGAATATTGTCGAATACATTTATGTAATGATGTTTTCATGACTTGTACTGCAATGAGTAATCTGCACGTTTGTTAATGATAATTATAGGCCAAACATATTAAGAGAGGAGTTTTATAGTGTGGGCCTTATATAGTGCTGGTGTGTGTTATTGTCCCAAGTAGCTATATATGTGACATTCTATGCAGATATGTGCTATGTTCAATTGTTTATTAACAATTAAAAATAGCACATATCTGAAAATAACAGTCATTTTATTAAAATAACTTCAATATTAAAATAATTGTATTAGCAAATCCATGGGGTAATTTTCAGATGGGAGACAAGGGAAATTTGAGAGACTAAATGTGGGAGGCAGGAGATTGGGGTTGGAAATGTTGGAGGTAGTCTCCCATCATCTAGATTGGAAGGTACGAAACCGTTTTTCTTGAAAAGGAGGCACCATTTCGATGATAAGGGTCCGTGACAAGGGTTGGACTTTTAACTTCAGCCAAGGACCCCCCCCCGAGTGGTTGACAGGTGTGATCAGCCCCTCCCCAGTGAACAGTGAAACGATATGTTTTCTTGTTGTTAATGCGTTTATTAGCTTGGTTCATTTTTTAATGAGTTCCTTTGCTATGATGTACTTAGCATGCTAATTAGTAGTTTTTTATAAAATACATTTTAAAACAATTTTTGACAAAATTAATTAAATGATTAAAATAACAAATATACACATATACGGTTACACATGCGCATACGTGATACCACTCGCCCACAATGTATGTAATTTATATTGATCGATTGATGGCAACCCAAGTTGTAATATGTCTTTCAGCAATAAGTTTCGATGACAAAACAATAAAAAATGACTCTTTGCCCCTAATGACAATGGTTTATTTGAGTGCAATGAGTCACGTAGATTGATAGAACACGTAACAAGTCTAAAATTATAATTGTCTCGGGAATTCTGGAACGTCGCCCACAACTCGGTCTCAGCCAGCGAACGCAGGGTTGGGGCGGCGGCTCTGCCTGTCCGCGATCGCGGTTGGTCCCGAGCGCCTCCGGGTTGCTTCACTTTAATTTGTTTACATTGTTTAATAACATAACTATATGCCAGTCGCGAAACAGGTAAACAGCACATTCCTAACTTAAATTCAAAATTATTATTAAATTCCAAAAAAGTAACGGATACTTCAGTATTTGCAAGTTGGTGTAGTTCGCTAGGGGGCAGCACCATTTTAGCTTAGGTTAACGTGTACTTATTTGAGCAGACATTTTTGTGCAAACCTATTAGAGGAGACTTTTGTTTGCAAACTTATTTGACCAAACATATTTGACCAAATGACATTCTAGTCGTTTATTTTACAACAACCTTGCACAATGACTACGTAAATGGATAGTAGAAAGTCAGAATTCGACAATGTAGCATTGTGAAATTATAGCGCTAATATCGTTCCATACCATCCTAGTACGTTCCCTGAGGTCTACCACAGTGTTTGCAGCAATAGTATACCGGAAAGATTTGTTAAAACAAACGTGTGACGTATGTTGTTGCAGTTTTCTCAACGCCGCCATCTGCATTCCTTATATTGGAGTAGGTGTTATACATATTCGTTTTATTTTCCTTTCAATGTGTTTTATATTATCCTGTTATGACTCTCTCTCTGCCCCCTCCATGTTTAGCTGATACACGACCTACGTCACCTACTTTCATTTCGAGCATGTACGTCGAACGTTCTGGCTCCAATAGACAACGGAACGACAACATTAGGTCCACTATTTACAATCATCTGGGATGTATGCCTTACTTAACACCGTCTCGGCATTTATCAATGGTTATTTCTGTTACAGGCTGTGGCAAATATAACCATGACTTGTACATGTGCTGCAACGGCGTGCTGAAATGGAAATGAATTAACAACGCCTGCAACGCCACTTGCTATTCTGGAGTTATCCATTTAAATAGAGCCTATAGTTTGTGTCGCGTTGTCCAAGCTTATATCCCAGGCTCACTCAAGTGCTGCTACGGCTACCAACTTCTCCCAACTGGCAGCAACGTTAGCCCTTCCCTACCGTACTTTTGTATGGAATTTGGTGTGTGTTGGACATAGCAAAGCTACCGGTAATTAGCACTGTTCTATGTGCATGCCAACTCATATATTGTCTAAATAAAATAAATATACTTGTATTATATCACTCGAAAATTACACAGATGCATTAGTGAAAATGCATGTACCTGTGCGTTATTCTGTTGGTACAGTTTGCTAAACGCATCGGTGGTCATCCTCATCCATCGTCCCATGTTTGTGTGTTTCTTAGTGTATGTGTCCATATGCTCGCTCGTTTGACGCTAGTCTAATGCGGGCAGTAATCATTCGACCACAATGTCGGCACACGAGTTTTGACAGCTGTCTTGTTGGGGCAGCTGGTGTGCTGATTCGCTGGTGACGTCGCTGTCTTCTGCGTCAGCTGCCCTTGCTGCTTCAGCAGTAGCGGCGCCTGTCGCACAGTTGTAAGCCATATGCAACGTTCGCGAGCCGTTGCGGGCCCAGGTTAGATGTAGTTTATGAGTTTGGCCTCAACTCAGCTCATAGCCGGACTTCATTGTTGGTCACACGATAGACCGTCTCACCCCAAGGATCATTCGCAGATGACGCATGAGGACCTGAGCCAGTCTCTGGAGATGTCGTCTAGGCAACGTGTACGTCTCCGAATTGTATATAGGCATGACAGAACGACAGCGCGATAGACGTTTCATTTCGTTATGGGTTTCTTGTTATGTCTACTCCATAATCGTTCAAGTAGTCTTCTAAAAGCAGCGGATGCCCAGTGGATCCGAAACAATACGCACGCACTCATGTACGCATGCACGCACGCCGCTCATACACGCTTACATACATACATACATACATACATACATACATACATACATACATACATACATACACACATATACTCACGACAAGGCATTTAATATTTATCAATCACGGCACACGACGTCGTAGACCCTATCCTCACAATTCTTTGACAGCTGCCGGAAGTTACGACAGCTAATCGCCATGTAATTCTACAGCCGGCGCTGCGAACGGTCAGAACTCCCGAATTACCAGTTAACTACGTCCTGTTTCTTACAACAAAACACTTAATTAAGAGCTTGTCAATTCTGGCCCACCTGTGTGTCTGTGAGACACATATTGTTGAATTATTGTCCTGACTCGCTGTATTGACATTGCACTAGTCAAAATATGTATGTATGAGTGTCCGTTATCATATAAACTAAGATAAAACTTTCTCTAATAATTAGTAATTCCCAAATTTGCTTCGTTGTCGCTAATTACGTACGGTTTCATAACAACAATACACTCTATTAAGAATTTATCAATTCTGGCCCACTTATGTTCTATACGCTGTCACACATTGTGTGACCATAGTTCTTACTCAATGTGTTGACATTGCATAAGTAAACTTGTGTTCGGGTCGTTGTATCTTATAAGTGTCATTTAGGTATGTTTTCGAAATTTCAACCGCTTAACCGACGCGAGCGCAAGATCAGTACGCGGCTGATACTTCAACTTAGCTACATGTAATGGCTGTATCCGCTCCATATCCAGCCGCAACGAGAAAGGGATATAGCGCCAAACACCCATAACCGTTTCATATTTAAATTTAAAGACTTAGTAGATGTGAAAATGTGCTCAATAATATATAAAACATACAATAATACGCCAGTACCTATCAACGTTCAGTGCCTCGTAATGAAGCAAACTAATAATGCCAGTGCTTGTCTTCATTTACCGGGTATTCGTACAATATTTCATACCAAAAATCAATGTGAAGATTACGCTGTACTGTCACATACTAAATTGTACACTATGTAATACCTAAAGAAACTTGTTCAGTGGTATACAACTATAAGAACTTTATTCAGTATACCATTTTTCTGACATAACACGTATTAATGTGCCATAAACATTGAATACATATTATCGTTGTTATGTTGGAAAATAAAACGTTATATTATTATTATTATATTTGAATACAACTTCTTTGTATGACTTGGTGTGTCTGTTTCAGTCTTGTTTAGCCAAGTCTGGACAACAATGCATAAATAGAGTATGTACGCTCCGAATTCCAGCAACGTGAATGAGCGTAATAAACAGCGATACATATATTCATAGAAGGGCGACACATTTGTTTATATTTCGACCGAAGGACGATGCATTGCTGCAATACATAAATCAACAAACGTGTTGTGATTACTTTGTAGTATCATTCATGTATAAATTACTCATGTTTAAAAACAGAATGTTTCAAGAACATACCCATCTCCCCTTACGGGACTACATTGTGGTGTATTCCATTGTTGAGTTGAGTAGCGAGACCTTGTAAACGCACGCCATGATACCAGCCCCTTAGATCATAACTGCCGGCGCATGTAGCACTTGGTTTTGAGTTTATCAACGACATGGACCCAAACGACGCATTGGCAAGCTTGGGAAACCCCTGGACAAACCCATGGCAGATGTTTATGTATAACCTAATTTCTTTCCTTGCGCATATCATAGGATGCTGGCAGATGTTGGCCGTCGTCTTTATTGGTGAGTTCCAGTTGTCATAATATTAATACAATGAATAATTTGTTTACGTTTATTGTACGACTCTGATTGTTTTGCATCGCCGACTAATGCTAAGGTGGACGCGTAAGCAAATGTTCGCATGTCATAGGCGAACATATTGATAACAACGTGCGCTCAATCTAACTAGATATTTATTTCTCATACATTTTCCGATACAGAAATTTATAATCTATCTGAGTGTAGGACACACACATTCGCACGCACGCACGCTCGCACACGCAGACAAACACACACACACACACACACACACACACACACACACACACACACACACACACACACACACACACAAACATACACGCACATATATGTTGCATATGTCTGGTAGTAGGTCGTTTTATTTTCACGGCGTTTGTGCCACCTTTATTATAATCACAATAGTTATTTAAATCTCAAATCCGAGGACAATCGTGTTTTGTGTAGCTCGTTTGTTGGCATTAGCGTGCAACGCATAGAGCGGCCATTCACCTATGCAGCAGCGACGCTTGTTGACCTTTGGCTTTCTACGTCTCCGATAACATTGTTCAAGTGTATCGTATACAGTGGATGCCTTGTTGGATACTTACAACTCGTTTAATACTATTATGCAACTATAATGTTTTAATGGCGTGTCTGAAGAGCACATATAAACGTGATTCACTGAGATATCTATGTGATATGGTCTCATGTTATTTTAAGGATGCAATTGGCCTCACCCGTTCTTCATTTCCAGACCACCCGTTAAATCACGTAAACGCTGAACCTCCACAAATAAAGAAGGTTTCTTTGCTGAAAAAGATAATTTTAACAGCTTTACAAAGCATTGAATGATTTGTAAACATTGCCTTATCTTTCAATGTGTTTGAACAGTTGTAACAAAACGCCTTGGATCACATGTTAGATTAAAATGTCTATCTAATGCATTACAATCTCCTTCCCAAAACTTCATTCTACGGATACTGCTTTAACGAAGTAAATATAAATATGAATATATATTAAAGTAACTGCACTTGCCTTGTTTTGTCTCTGTTCTGTCATTCGTACAATTGACCACATTATTCTCTTATACCCTTTGTCTTTACGGCATCATGTATATTATACACCTTTGATTGTTGGTTTTCGTCTTGTATATCTATTGGTAGACAAAAACGTGTCAAGTTTGATGATTATGTTTCATCAGAACTCCCTATTGTATGTGATGAGTTGCACCATTCTACTCTTCACACAACTTCACTGGGCTCATTTGTTAAAGATGCATTCTGAATTATATTCCCATTTGAACCGTTTCATGGAAAAATATATATTTTGTACAACATGCTAAAAATAGTTTCTTAGTATTGGCACAGAGACACTGCGTTAAGCAAACCATAACTCATTGACACTCTTGAGTTATTTGCATTGCATCATACGATTTCCCGCTGAGAGACTAATGACATCATAATTGTGCAGCCATAGTTTCCCATGGTTGGGCGAAGGCGTCAGCTTGTCGTTTCCAGATATGTCTGTCTTGCGCTATCCTCTGCCACGGTCTCGTCGGTCGTCCTCTAGATCGTTTCCCTTCGTAAGGTCTCCAGTTAGTGATTCGCGATGTCCATCGGTTATCTCGTAGACTACTGATATGCCTTGCCAAGGTCCACTTCTATCTTCTGATTTGTTCTATCACGTCTATGACCTTCGGTTTCTCTTTGAGATGTTTTTTTTCTCTCCTAATATGTGATGTTTAACATACTTCTTTCCATCTGTGTTTGTGCAGCTGCTAGCTTCTTATTTGCCTGATTGGTGAGGGTCCATGTTTCCATGCCGTATATCATCGCTGGAAGTACGCATGAGTTGTAAACTTGTTTCTTGAAGCAGGTTTGAAAGCTACCCTTCAAGATATCGCGGTGTTTGGCGAATGCTGTACAGCCAGCCGTGATTTGGCTTTGAATCTCTTTGTCTTAGTTTTTGTCCAGATTGACATGGCTTTCAACGTTATCTATCTGCGTGGTGTTGATATATTGGCGTGTCGTTTTTAGCATCTCTTTTGCTTTCGAAATGTTAATTGTCAAACTGTTTTTTACTGTCATCAGCTTGTTCCTGCAGCATTTGTTGTAGTTCTTGCGGTGTAATAACGCATATGAGTACGTCGTCGGCGATGCTAAAATGAAATATATTCTCCGTCTATCCTCAAGCCTCTGATTTCCCAGGTCAATCTTCGGAATATGTTTGGTGTGATGCCGTAAACAGATTGGGCAATATGGTGTCACCCTGTCATACTCCTCTCTTGATGTTGAACTTGTTGCTTTCTTTTTGTAGCTGGACTTTCCTGGAGCTATTGGTGTAGATGTCTTTCAGTAGTTCTATGTACACGTCTTATACCCCCTGCGAGTTCAGTATTACTTGAGTTTGCACAGATTCGAAGGCTTTCTCGTAGCCGACGAACGCAATGCAGAACAAGCTATTATATTTTCGGTTGATTTGAGGATGTGTTCTGTCGTTGAGTATCTGCTTCTGAATACTGCTTGTTTCCGTGGATACGTTTCGTTGAGTGTCTTCTCCAACCTATTAATTAGTATTATTGTGAGTAATGTCTAGATGTTTGATAACACACATATTGGTTTGTACAGTAGTATTTATTTAAATCTTTCTTATTTCATTTCTTGAATATTGTTACCGACTTTGCGTTCTTCCATGCTGTGGGTGTTCGTCTTTCTAATCAACATTTATTATACAGCTTAGCTAGTGTCTTCGAGATATCATCTTCTTCTGTTTTTAATGTTTCAATATTTACACTGTCGTAGCGTGATGTCCTCACATTCTTCACATCTCTTAGCGCTATTTCCCCCTCCTATGGTGTCATATCTGGTACCTCTTTCGGGTCGGTGTAAATTATGGTACTCTGTTCACTGTCGCATAGCTCGGTGTAGAAAACTCTATTCATTCTATGATCACATCTTGGTCTTGTTTTTCTCTACCATGTTTATCAAGAAATGTAATCAGTCTGTCTCGGCCTAGTGCTTGTGTTCTTCTTGCTTTCTTCAGGCTCTTTTATGTCATAATCGTTTCTCGTATGATCTCTTGGTCGTACTACCTGATGTCCTCCTTCGTCTTCTGCCCGATAGTCTTATATATTTCTGCGTATTCTATTTGTTTTTACGATTGCCGTTTTCCATCATTTCTCGTTGTTTTTCTTCAGCAGGGCTCGTGTTGGTAAAGATATTCTTGTCCTTACTTGCTTGTTTGATTGCTTTGGCTAAACTTGCCGCACTTTGTTGGATCATCTCTGTTAAGTGTTCACCAATGGTGTCGAAGTCGTCTAGTTCTTTTAATGTCTCGAATCGGTTTGGAATTTGATTTTGTTGTTGCTATTTTGTAAGTATCTACTCTTGGTGGCTTCATGTTTATCAACTTCTTGAATTCTACGTTGACGTCCATTTTGATGTTACTCGGTACCTTTCTGTAGTCACTTCCTATGGTGACTTGGTTGATGACAATTAAGTATGTGACCACCTCTTGCCTGTTTATCAGGTGTAGTCAATTACGCTCTTCGTTTCTCCATTTGGGATTTTCCGCGTCCATCTTCCCCCTGCTTTCTTCTAAAACATAGTATTTTTGTACTTTCTTGATGTTGTCCATTCTACCAAGTTGTCACCTCTTTTGTTTCTCACCGCCAATTTTGCCTGTTGCCGTTTCCGTTGCGTTTGTTCGTTTCCCTACTTGTGCATTAAACTATCCCATTACTGACCTGTAGTGGTTTGGTTTTTGATGCTGCTGGGGACTTTGTTTTGCGTCCAGAACCCACTGACGCCTAGCGTCGACAGCGCACATCCGATCTATGTCGCGCACATGACGTGACCCTCGGTTTCTTGGATTTCACGTCACACCTCGTGATTCTGGAAGTGGGTAGTTCCAGGTTGTTTTCGTCGATAACTTTTAGGAGTATTCTGTAGTTCGATTTTATCACACGTTGTTCTTTTGGCTTGTCGTGGAATATCATGATGTTGCGGTACTTCGCGTTCTCTCTTAAGTACGGTTTTGTTTTTGTTTTATCATTGGGCGATTTATATGTCGCTATTACAAAAACCAGGTTAGCCGTGTCTGTTGGAAGGTCTACGTGCAGTCTTTTCACATATTAATTCATTGAGCTTGAGCGCGACCTTCAGTACTTCAGTGGTTTTGTTCATCACGTTTTCGTTCTCTGATTCGGGTAGGTTAAGAACGACACTGTTCAGAGCGCGACCGTCGTGTGCCCCCACAATGTTGCTAGTCAATTCTCCAGGGTCTCCTCCGTATCTACACAAGCAAAGCGGATAATCTATCTTAAAAGATTTCCTTAAATGACTTGATGTCATCAGCGATAGACGCAAGACTTGGTTCATTGTTCATTGTATTGTTGCTGGTTGGCACGTTTGCTCTGCCCATTGGCTTGTTTGTGTTGGTCGTCGTAACACTCGATGTGCTGTAAGAGCATACGTATGCTCTGTGAAAGGCCAAGATACACACGGACGGTGGCGGTCAAGCGCGTACAACATCTAGGTGCCCTGTGAGCGATATTATAGATGTCCACAGTTGATAGATTTACACTCACGTTGGCAGGTAGTGTGTATTATGCGACATCAATCGCAATCGCATTCACGTAACGTGTATTAATACCCTGCAGAGCAAAACTTTGCATTCGAATGACATTAATCTGCGGAAAGCAGTAAGGTCCTCGTTCCAATTCGCATGCAGCGCCACCACGTGTCAACGTAGGGTGAACGAAATTGCGCAAGTTTCGACACAACGGCCTTCACCAGCAGTCAGCACGGGATTCAAACCCGGGTTCCTCCGAACTAGAGTCCGGTACTCTGACCACTCGGCCACTGTTTTACATTTAGAAGCAGATTGCGAAGAAGCTGTTTGGTGTAACATAGTTACAGGAAACTCACCGTTAACGGTGGGGTTAGTTTATCGAAGTCCAAACATAAGCGTAGAAGAGAATGAGAAAGTACAAAACGCTATAAGGGAAGTTAGCAAACGGGACTGTATTATTATGGGAAATTTTAACCATGGTCATATACAATGGAAATCTACACAGAATACGTGGAGTGAGGACCACAAGTTTTTTAGTTTTAGTACAAGACAGTTTCCTTTCTCAACATGTGCTAGAGCCAACTAGGGGTGAGAATGTGTTAGACATAGTTTTGTCCTTACAGAATGAATTAGTTGACAATGTCAAATTATGTGAGCCACTGGGAAGTAGTGATCCCAACCAGACACATTTTATCATCAAAGTAACTTCAGAAAGAAATAATAAAAAGCATTTCAGGATAAATTTTCATCAAAGAAGATATAAGGAAATGAGGAAATATTTAACAAAGATAGACTGGAACAACACACTGAAGAATAAGTGAACAACAGAATGCTGGAATATCTTAAAGAGTGAAATAATGTGCATCGTTGATAAATTTGTTCCCTTGAAAAACAAGGAAACGGTCCAGAAAGAAATACTTATCGAAAGAATCCATTAGAAAAAAATTAAGTACAAACAAACGATGTGGAAATCATATACATAGATATATATGTACTGGAAATTACGAATACTACAACATTTATTTTAAAAAAA